>CAJQZJ010032849.1:2183772-2204614 GCA_907164525.1 Lophiomys imhausi
GGGGCTGGGGTGTGGCTCAGTGGTAGAGCACCTGCCTAGAACCCCCCAGTGAGGGGCTGGGGGTGTGGCTCAGTGGTAGAGCACCTGCCTAGAATCCCCCAGTGAGGGGCTGGGGGTGTGGCTCAGTGGTAGAGCACCTGCCTAGAATCCCCCAGTGAGGGGCTGGGGTGTGGCTCAGTGGTAGAGCACCTGCCTAGAATCCCCCAGTGAGGGGCTGAGGTGTGGCTCAGTGGTAGAGCACCTGCCTAGAATCCCCCAGTGAGGGGCTGGGGGTGTGACTCAGTGGTAGAGCACCTGACTAGAATCCTCCAGTGAGGGGCTAGTGGTGTGGCTCAGTGGTAGAGCACTTGCTAGTCGCAAAACCCTGTGTTCATCCCAAGCACCACGGCATTTATTACTTTTCTATTGCTGTGATAAAGCACCATGACCAAGACAACCTTTAGAAAGGAGAGTTTAGTTTGGACTTAGGATATGAGTCCATCACCATTGGTGAAGAATCATCACAGCAAGCAGGCATGGTGGCTGGAGCAGTAAGCTGAGAGCTCATACCTTAAATGGAAAGTACAGAGCAGAGAGGGCAAAGGGAATGGTGGGAGGTTTTGAAACCTCAAAGTCAGCCCTTAGTGATAAACTGCCAGCAGCAGCAAGATCACACCTCCTAAATCTGCCCAAACAGTACCACCAACTGGGGACCAAGCATTCACACACTGAGTCCTATGGTGGTTGTTCTCATTCGCACTACTGCAACCACCAAAGGAATATTCCTGCCAAAGCAGACCCTGATGGTTTATGACAATAACAGCTATCACTATATGAAAGGACAGCACAGAGACCCACAAACAGCAAATGCTGTGTCCAACGTCACTATGCACGATGGAACAAAAATTTTAATTTAAGTCTGTCTGGCCCAAAGCCCCCATTCCTCACAAAACGTGACCTACATATTTTCAAATGTTATGCTAAGATAACATGAAGAGATAAATCAGGATCACACTTTCTTCAGCTCTTACAGCTGACAAAATAAATTTTAAAGTGAATTAAAACCAGTATAAAAATAGCCAATCATAAAAAAAAATTCCAGGGACAGGTGCACAAGTACATGATATCACTCTATTTGGAAATCTAGATACAACACTACAAATTACCACTTTTTATAACCCATCTTCCCTTCAAAAATTAAAAAAAAAACAACATAAAGATGGTCAGTTAACAACATCCTAAAATACCCCATGGTTGCATTAATTTCCAGAGAAGTCAGCTGAGCAGGAGGGTAGTCACAGGGAAGGGGCAATGATTCTGACAGACAAACTGTCCTCTTCCCATTTCAATGCCTCACCTCTGCTTTTTCCCTGGCTAGGAGGAAAGTTAGAGAGGGAATAGAGATGATTCTAATTGCTCGGAGCTAATTACCTCCAGCAATAACAGGGATTTAGCCCTGCAGTAAAGAAAATAAATAAGACAAGGTCTCCCGAGGGAGGGAGAGACTCGACAGAGAAAGAAGCCCAGAGACTTTGTGTTTACCTCACCTTCCTGCAGATCAAAACACCATGGCCCAAATCCCTGGGTTTTATGTTCTCTGTCTTTTTAAGCCTGGGAATTAACATGAAGACAGCCACCAGGGAGTGGGAGGGGAGGGCAAGTAAGACACCAAACAGAGTAGATGTCTTGTCTAAGTGCAGGTTACAGGGCTGCCTGGTATTGCAAAAATGACTCAAATTCCAGTTGTTACCTCATCAAGAGCCCTAGGACATCTTAGCAAACCTGGAGAAGGTATACTAAAGATATCCACTCATCAAAATATTCCACTGAGCCTGAGAGATGATTCCCCAGTTAAATGTGCTTGCTTCTTCAGCAGAGGATCTGAGTTCAGTTCCCAGCATCCACATCAGGCAGCTCACAACCATCTGTAACTCCAGCTCCTGGGAATCTGATGCCCTCTTTTTGCCACTGTAGTTATCTACACACACATACACACACATACACGCATGAATGTATGCACACAAGCACATACACATATACATATGTGCAAACATACTTTTTTAAAATTCCACATCCCCAGATCCTAGCTTGTGCTCTCTCTCTCCTATGCACCCCTGTATACTTTCCTCCCCTCTCTCTTGCAACCTCCCCTTCACTCACACACTCCAGAGTTGTAAAGAAGATGAAATGACAGGGGCATCAAGGACACCTTACTCGGATTTCATTGGCATCGATGTCACTGCCAGTATTAACACAAGTGAGCAGGCCTGATAATTTACAGCAACTTCATGATATATAAAAGGGGCCCGGGAAGAAGGCTCAGTGTTACCAGCACAAGCAAGAGGCTCAGCGTTTGATTTCCTAGAATCCTTGTTTAAACAAACAAACAAAAAAAAAGTTAGGATCTGCAGCTTACGCCTGTAACCCTAGGGTTGGGGATACGGAAACAGGAGGGTCCCTGGAAATCACCGGCCACACAGTCTAGCCAAACAGGAGAGCTCCAGGACTGGAAGACTTGTGAGGTAGTTCAATGGATAGAGACTCTTGCCACCAAACCACTGGCCTGAGTTCAATCTCCAGGCCCCACATGAAGGAATAGTATACGTAAATGAGAAAAGGGCTATAGAGCAATTGAGGCAATTGAGGAAGACCCTCTAATGCCAGCTTTTGAACTACTTACACATACACACACACACACACACACACACACACACACTCACAGTGAATAAATACATTTGAAAAAATTTTAAATTAAGATAACCATAGGAAATTTATTGGTATATACTATAAGAATATACTACTAAAGCATAGTGTTGGGAAAGACAGAAAAAGTACACCATAGTCTCATATCTAAAGTCTAGACACTAAAATGTCTAAAAGTTGGATAAGGGGCCAGTGATATGGCTGAGCCAGCAAAGGCATTTGCCTCCTTGATTCAGTGGTAGAGCACTGTCTTAGTTTGGGTTTTATTGCTATGAAGAGGCATCATGACCATGGCAACTCTTATAAAGGGCAACATTAATTTTGGGGCTGGATTACAGTTTCAGAGGTTTAGTCCATTATCATAATGGAGAGAAACAGCGGTGTCCAGGCAGACATCATGCTGGAGACGAGGAGGGGGGCGCTGGGATTGATCTTAATCCAGGGCAGCAAGGAGAGACTGTGTGACCACGTGTAGCTTGAGTGTATATGAGACCCCAAAGCCTGCCCCACAGTTACACACTTCCTCCAACGAGGCCACATCTCCTAATAGTGCCACTCCACATGACTCTATGGTGGTCATGCCTGTTTAAACCACCACAAGCACCTACCTAAATGCCCCATTGAGGGGCTGGGGATGTGGCTTGGTGGTACAGCACATATCTAAATGCTCCAGAAAGGGGTTGGGGTGTGGCTAGCATTAAATTCCCCAGTGAAGGGATTGGAGCTTGATTCAATAGCAGGATCTTTATCTGAAATTTGCAAGTCACGAGCTAGAAGCATGGGTCATTGGTAAAATTTCTGCTGTGCATCAGAAAAATAAATCAATGGAATAAAGGCTCCACCTCAATTTCTATAAGAGAGATTTCAGTTTACCTACTTTGCAAATAAGGTTTTATCTACATCCAGAAAGTGAACCCCACAGATTCATTTTCAAGAACAGTTTGGGTTCAGTGAAGTAGGAAGTAAGCAGGAAGAAGGATACCACTCTGTCATCACCAATTAAAGTACTTTAATATTCAAATATAATAGCTTGTTTTCAGACAGCTGGGTGGCTCCCTTTGATTTTTATTGATAAGAAAAAATTAATTGCATAAAACCAGAATGCTCAAAAGTAATTTATCTGATTACACCCAAGAGTGGTGTAAAAAAAAAAAAAAAGAAACATAATAGAAAATTAATTTTTTTAGATATTCCTCTATGTATTACACTACATTTCGTGTTCTTCAATCACTAAGTTACACAAAGAAAACATCATATTATTATAACGTTTTTGCTATTGTTGTGCTAAAATGAAACATTTCATCCATGGACTTTTTTTTAAAAAGTGTGTGTGTATGTGCATGTGTGTGTATGTATGAGCTCCTACAAAGGCCAGAGGAGGATGCCAGAACCCTAGAGCTGGAGTCACAGTGGTTGTGAGCTGACATGGGTGCTGAGAACTGAACTCAGTCCTCTAGAAAAACAGTATACACTCTTAATTAACCACTAGCCATCTCTCCAGCTTAATAAATTTGTTTTGAGTTATTTACTATGTGCCCCTGAAAGATATGAATATTTATTTATCTCAGGGTTGTTTTAGAAAATGCAAATATTTTATAATATGATCATTAACACTGCAAAAATCGTTTCACAAGATAAGGAGGCTTAATATCACTTAAATGGAATATTTATATTCATAATTTTTAAGCGATGTTGATCTGGTTTGTAGTTCACTGAAAGGAAATACCTTGAAACTGGTTCTGACTGGATTCAGTCAATTAATGTGGTTAGTTCTGGCTTATGGTAAGTTGAACTCTGGCTCCTAGTAAAAAACAGTCTTATTTAATATAAAAGAGCAATGTTCGTGTATGAGTGCATGCACACATGTTTTTAAATCTTGCAGGAGCTAGAGAGCTCAATTAGTAAAAACTTGCCTTGTAAGCATGAGGACCTAAGTTCAATTCCCCAGAGCCCCCCACCCCCACCTCACACACACAAAAGGCCAGATGCAATGGCCTGTACGAGTGACATGGAAGCTTGACAACTGTAGACAAACAGACCCCTGGGCCCTGCTTACCAACCAGTCTAGCCTATTGGCAAGTTCCAGGCTATTGACAGACACTGGAATGTGACCAGGTTTGGTCACCCACAAGAGCAATGCATCTCCTCTACTCCAGGTCCAGGATTAGATCTTCAAACCCTCGGATAAAGTCAATATCCTTCATTCCAGATCTACCCTTCTTATCCCAAAATCTGACTGACATCAACAGAATATATTCCTTCAAATAAGTGTTTGGGGGGGGGGTTGGGATGGAGTTTATTTGGTAGAGGGCTTACCTAGCATCCGTGAATTCTGAGTTTCACCCCCAGAATTAAAAACCAAAAACAAACAAATAAGCAAAAAAGATGTACTAGTGGAAGACTGTAATCCTCGCTATAAAGAGACCCTATATAAAATTAAGAATAGCTTTTTCCAGGTCTAAAAAGAATTGTGTTGGTATTTTGATAGGAATTTCATTGAATCTGTATATTGCTTTTGGTAGGATGGCCATTTTTAGTATGTTGATCCTACCTATCCATGAGCATGGGAGATCTTTCCATCTTCTGATGGCCTCTTCAATTTCTTTCTTCAAGGACTTGAAGTTCTTGTTGTACAGGTCCTTTACTTGCTTGGTTAGAGTTACCCTCAGGTATTTTATATTGTTTGTGGCTATTGTGAAGGGAGTTGTTTCCCTGATTTCTTTCTCAGCCCATTTATTTGTTGTATAAAGAAGGGCTTCTGATTTTTTTGAATTAATTTTGTATTCAGCCATCTTGCTGAAGGTGTTTATCAGCTGTAAGAGTTCTCTGGTGGAATTTTTGGGGTCACTTATGTATACTATTATATCATCTGCAAATAGGGATAATTTGACTTCTTCATTTCCAATTTGTATCCCCTTAATCTCCTTTAGTTGTCTTATTGCTCTAGCAAGAACTTCAAGTACTATATTGAAGAGATATGGCAAAAGTGGGCATCCTTGTCTTGTCCCTGAGTTTAGAAGAAATGCTTCAAGTTTCTCTCCATTTAATTTGATGTTGGCTATTGGCTTGCTGTATATTGCTGTATATTCTTAATTTCATATGGAATAACAAAAACCCAGAAGAGCTAAATCAATCCTGTACAATAAAAAAAAAAAAACATCTGGGGGTATCACCATCCCAGATTTCAAGCTGTACTACAGAGCAATAGTAATAAAAACAGCATGGTACTGGTATAGAAACAGACGAGTGGATCAATGGAATCAAATTGAAGACCCAGAAATGATCCCACACACCTATGGTCACCTAATTTTTGACAAAGAAGCCAAAACCACACAATGGAAAAAGGACAGCATCTTCAACAAATGGTGCTGGTCCAACTGGATGTCCACATGTAAAAGAATGAAATTAGACCCATACTTGTCACCTTGTACAAAACTTAAGTCCAAATAGATCAAAGACCTCAACATAATGCTGGACACATTAAATCTACTAGAAGAGAAAGTCGGAAAAACCCTTGAACTCATTGGCACAGGTGACAACTTCCTGAACAGAACACCAATAGCTCAGGACCTAAGACCAACAATCAATAAATGGGATCTCATGGAATTGAAAAGCTTCTGCAAGGCAAAAGACACTGTCATTGGAACAAAACGGCTGCCTATAGATTGGGAAAAAAATCTTCACCAACCCCACATCTGACAAAGGCCTAATATCCAAAATTTACAAAGAACTCAAGAAATTAAATGCCAAGAAACCAAATAATCCAATCAAAAATGGTGAACAGAGCTAAACAGAGAATTCACAAAGGAGGAATTCCTAAAGTCTGAGAGACACTTGAAGAAATGCTCAGCATCCTTAACCATCAGAGAAATGCAACTCAAGACTACTTTAAGATTCCATCTCACACCTGTCAGAATGGCTAAGATCAAAAGCTCAAATGACAACACATGCTGGCGAGGGTGTGGAGAAAGGGGAACCCTCTTCCATTGCTGGTGGGAGTGCAGGCTTGTGCAACCACTATGGAGGTCAGTCTGGCGATATCTTAGAAAACTTGGAATAGCTCTGCTTTGGGACCCAGCCATACCGCTTCTGGGTATACATCCAAATGATTCCTCACCGAATCACAAGGAAGTTTCCTCATCTATGTTCATAGCAGCCTTATTTGTAATTGCTAGAAACTGTAAACAACCCAGATGTCCCTCAACTGAAGAATAGATTAAAAAACTGTGGTACATCTACACAATGGAATAGTACTCAGCTATCAGAAACAATGAAATGCAATTTGCAGCCAAATGGATGGAACTACAGAAGCTCATCCTGAGTGAGCTAACCCACACTCAGAAGGATGCACATGGCATCTATTCACTTATAATCGGATTTTAGCTATATAGTACATGATATGTATACTACAACCAAGGCACCAAAGGGAACATGGACATAGACTTTTTCTTTTTCTCCCTGTCAGTGAGACACTTTTCCCTAGTCGTGCTGCCTTGTAGGCCCTAAGTGTATGAGGAGGCTCTCGGCCCTCATATGACTGCTGAACTGGGGCGGGGGACTGTTATGTAGGGACACTCCACTCCAGAGGAGTGGGATGGAAGGGTTAGGGGGTAGAGGGTGGGAGGGTGGGATTGGGAGGGGTGGAAAAAGGACATCACAATGGAGATGTAACCTGAAGCAATAAATAAATTAAAAAAAAAGAGAGAGACCCTATATAAAAACAGGTTTTTTCATTAAATATAAATATCTGATGTTGTTCTTTAGTTTCCTCCACAATAAAAGCCACCAGGACATATTAGTGGGGTGTTCATTTACTTTCCAGAGTTTGATGCATTGAAGAACGCATTTGCCAGGGGTGGGAAGTTCATAAAATGTACAACCTCAATTTCCATCACTACACTGGACCCTTTGGGGTTGCTCTCCAGAAGAAAGATGAGAGTGAGACCTAGTGGGTGGTCTGAAGTTCACTCCTTCTCTCCTATGTTAAAATGCATGTAAGAATATGCACACAAAACATCATCACATTTGATACTTGGGATTTCAAAGTCATACAATAGGCTCATTTGCTCTATTTGCAAAGGTTATGGAACCTTTAGGAGATGGAACCTCAAAGGAAGAAGTAGGTCACTGGAGGTGGGCCTTTGGAGGCTTTATAATCTGGCCCCACTTCCTGTTCATACTCTACTTCCTGAGTATACACGGTGACCAGTTCGCTTCCTACTCCAGCCGCCATGCCTTCCCTGCCATGATGGGATGTATCCCCTTGAACTGTGAGCCACAGCAAACCCTTCCTCTCTTAAGTTGCCTCTTGTCATGTGTTTTGTCACAGTGATGAGAAAAGTAATTAATTCAATACTCAAAACTACCTGTGGGAATAAGTTTTCTTCTTGAATATGTGGAGCTTAAGACTTAGCAGAAACTCAGAGGTCATGCTCAACTGTCATAGTGAGGATTAATAGCTCAACCTGTAACTCCCAGTTGTTCTGGTTGTGAGCACTAAGACAGCTTAATTTGGAGTCTTATCTACACTAGTCAGTATTTCCTGTTTGATATTAACTCATTCATCATTAATTTTTCAGGAGCACTTGCCACAGGTCTCTAGTAGCTCCCACATCACTTTCTCCCGCTTCCTTTCCCATCCCTCCCTTGGGGGCTATCAATATATTTCCCCTCATTATCACTTTGACTTGGATCTGGACTCATTTTTGATAAGTAACAGAACCTCCCCAACACCCCTCCCCACCCCCAAAATATGCCATCACTTTGCAGAGCTGGCCTTTTTAGAAGAAGGTTTTCACCATGTGGCAGGTTTCAATGACCCTCCTTTCTGAAGCCTACCTGGGGCCTCCAGAGTCGAGTCGTGCAGCTCAGAGTGATCTACCTACCTTAGAATGCAGGCTGAGGCTTATTTGGGCTCACCATGGTGTATCACCTAATTCATTACACCCCTGGAAGCCATAAATCACAGGACTCGGTCTCCTTTATTCCTTTCCACCGAAAAGAGTGCTCACACAAAATGTATTTACACACCATACTTACTCAATTAGTCTTTTTCATTATGCTTGCCAGAGGCAGCACCAGGATTTCCAAGGCAGCTCTGTGTGTTTGCATTAGAGATGAGAGAGGCTCAGTATGCGTCTTTTAGTGACGGTGGCCTGTTGGGGATCCTCACAGCCATGTACAAACAGGATGCTTTCTGCTCAAGGACATGTAAGCTCTTGTCATCTGTTTAGAAAAATCACAGAGGCACTAACAGCTGAGTATTAGTCACACTCAACATATATATATATATATATATAAAATTGCACACACATTTGCACAATCATAAACAAATGCACACATACACAATTACATACACACAATCATATAAACATATATAATCACATGCGCAAATACATATATATACACACATGCACACACTCAGTCATATACACAATCACACAAACATATACATGTACAATTATATACACAATCAAACATATATGTACACAATCACACATACAAAAACACATATACAAGTACATCTACACAAAATTCCCATGAAAGAGTCTAATTTTGCATCAGATACTCATATATTTGATCACTGGACTTCCCTCAGCTTCATTAAAAAAAAAAAGGAGTCTAACCATCATTTTTAAACACCAGAAAGATAATTTTCATGCATTTAAACTAGCTATTTGTGCTGGATCCAAGAAATATAATTCTGAGAGGAAAAAAAAAAGTAAAAAGATAGGCTTGATTACAATTAAGCTCCACTTTCTGTGTTTTCACCATGAGCCTGTAACTTAACCTCTCTGATCCCAGACCACAAAGTGATTGTGAGAACATCCACTCCCTCCTAACACAACACTCACTCACTCCCAACCCTCAAGTCTATTTCAATTCGTAAAACAAAGCAGGTAGTTGGCAATGGCTTACTGTTAGAGAGTTTACGAGTTGTGGAGCTTGTGAAGCTTTTGATCCGCTCTGGAGAAAAGAGAAAAATGATTATTTTTTTTATGGTCACAATCCAGGGTCAGTTTATCACATTATATAGCTTTTTAAAAGGATTGTTCTTTAACCAAGGAAATAACATGTTTATATCACTAGCTGTGATACTTGCAATGAGATTCCGCAGCTCCAGCATCAATGAAAAGGGAGCTAAAGTAAGAGGTATAAAAGTCAATTCATCTATTTCCCAGCCTACCATTCAGAGGCTGAACTGGGTGCTGAGAGTTACAGAGTCAAGTAGCAGATGCTTATGCAAACCCCTCAAAAATTGAGGGCTGCCAAGATTGGCTTCTGCAGATTCCAAACACAAATTTCAGCTGCAAGTCAGCCCCTCTCTCCCCCCACCTCTGCTCTCACGGTGTTACACTAAATGCTTTCCACCTGTGTTTGGCAGAGAGAGAAATGAACAAATCGTTTTGTGGTATAGATACAAACAGAAAACAACAACAAAAACATTATTAGTTTAAAGACATGACATCTGATTTGTTGCCTACATTGAGAATTCTAGAAGAGGGCAGTGTGGCATTGATATGACAATTCAGTGATTTCCATGCAGAAACCAGAAGTGACTTACGAATAAATAGTTAATGCTTATTCTGACGCTGATTACAGAGCCTAGAAGAAACCTTAATACCATGTCATGATAAAGCATGTCCAAGCCACTCATGGTGGTTTGCACCTCCAATCCCATAATTCAAGATGCTATGGGAGGGCTATCGCTTCGAGTCTGGGGCCATTTTGGATTATCTAGCGAATTCCAGATAACTTGGGTTACATTGTGAAACTGTATCTCAAAAAAAACAAAAGGTAAGTCTGGTGACATGACCCGCTTGCTGCTGAGACCGTTGACCTGAGTTTAGTTCCCAGAAGCCATCTGATGAAAGGAGAAAACCTGGTGACTCGGGTTATTCTCTGATGTCCACACAAGTTTCACGGTGTGTTCATGCACAGAAACATTCGCATTATACACACGAAGCAAATAAATAAATAAATTTAATTTTAAAAATTTAAAAATAGAAATTAAGTAAATGCATAATAAACAAATTGTTTCTTCCATAAATAAAATAGTGGAAATAACTTCTGGGTCATTAGGTAACAGTAAAGCAATAACAAATAACTAGGAAGATGGGAATTTGGAATATTGTTTTTGTTTCGATACTATAATGTAACTGTGAGTGTAGGTAAAATAATTTTTAATAGTGGCTGGGCATAACACTAGGCATGCAAAATTACTAAAACCTTAACAGCTGAATCTTTTTGTAGATTTATGTTTAACTATGTGTATGTAGGGGAAGGTATGTATACATGATTGTGAGTGTTCATGGAGGGCAGAAGACAGCATTGGATCTGCAGCTGAAGTCACAGGCAGTTGTGAGCCACCCAACATGGGTGCTGGGGATAGAACTCAGGTCCTCTGGAAGAGCAGTGTACATACACCCTTAACCGCTGGGCCCATCTCTCTAATGGTTAACAGCTGATGCTTCCAAACCACCACAAGTAGTTTCCAAAGCATCATTGAACACAAGCTCCTGTCCCTCTGTTCTATGACCCTTAAATAGATACATATGTGCCTTGTGGTCACAAGATGGCTACTGACTTAAAAACTTCAGGTGTTATTTAGTGTTCTCCTCACTGTGACCAAATACCTAACAGGAAGCAATTTGAGGGAAGAAGGATCTATTTGGGCTCAAGGTTTGAGTGACTATAGTCCACCATAGCTGGGAAGTCATGGCAGCAGACAGGAACATGAAGCTAGGATAACTTACATCCTCATACCTAAGAGAAATAGGAACCAGAGAGAGGACAGGAAGTGGGACAGGACTAGGATCCTCAAACACTTCTTCTTTCACCATCAACTTATTTCCCAGAAACACCCCACTCCCAAGGATTCCACAACCTCCCCAGAATACCACTAGCTGAGCCCAAATTCTCAAATATGTGGTCCCATGGGATACATTGCACATTGAAAGCAAAGCACTTCATATGTATGCCAGGCAGGAAGATGAGGTCAATAACTACAAAAAGTTAAGTGGGTGTCTTAGTGCATTTCCTATTGTTATAACAGAATTTCAGAGGCTGGGTAGCCTGTAAAGAATAAATGTCTACTTGGCTCTTGGTTCTAGGGAGTGAGAATTCCAATGACACAGCAATGGCATCTTTTTTCATTCTTTGGGGGGGGGGGGGTTATGACACGACAGAAAGCAATAAGATAAGGGCCTGAGCTTATTTTCCTATCTCTGTGATAAAACAGCCAGACAAAAGCAAACTAAGGGAGAAAGGGTTTATTTTAGCTCAAGCTCACGGTTCAAGGGGATTCAGTCCACTATGGTGAAGAAGTCAAAGTATCGGGTGACTGAAGTGGCTGGTCACATCACCTACATTGTCACAAGAGAACAATAAGTAATGTATGTGTGCTAGCATCCAGCTTGCTTCTCCTGGCCACAGCTGTGCCGCCCCATATCAATTACCGTAATCCGTCTTAAGCATACACAGAGACTCTTCTCCTAGGTAATTCTGGATTGTGTCAACTTGGAGATAAAACTAACCACCACAGCGAGTGACCACCTCAGAAAAAAAGTTTCCTTATACCAAAGACACTCTTACAACTGCTCATTCTAATGAGGGCAGCCTCTACTCATCAGGGTATAGTCTTCATGTCCTAACCAACTCTCAACAGGCCTCCTCTCTCAACATCCCACATTAGGGCACTAAGTTTCCAACACTTAGAGATTACAGGGAGCATGCTAAACCATATCTTCAATAATCATCTCCTCCTAAATCACAGAGATGTGTAACTCACAAGCCAGAGTTATGTCACGCTTCCTTAAGTTGAAGATGGCTGGACAGGAGAGAATCTTGGATGGAGGATGCGGACGGTGTTGGTCGACTAAACCTGTTTGCTGTAAGAGTCAGAACGTATCTATGGAGCACAGACAGTCATGAGCACAACAAGGCTGAGATGAAAAGAAGGTGGGGTTCAAGACTCAGTGCTTGGCCATGATAATTCTTACTAGATAAAACAAGTGTACGTGAAATTCCTTCTTGAATTATACTTGCAATTTATATTTTTGAAAAGTTCACACAACTACACAATGTATTTTGATCTTATCCCTATCCCCACCACACCCACACCCCCACCCCCAACCCCACTACCTCCCTCCAATCCCTCCTGGGCCCCCACAATTTGTATGGGTTACAGAAATGAATGGACAGTTTTCAAAAAACAAATATATTCCTTTCATACCACACAGAGAGCCAAATGTACACTTAGAAGCTTGATGGCAGAAGGATCATTATGGGCTGCGGTGATACTTCATTTCTTTTTAAAAATATGTAGTAAGTACATTTTGTTCCACTTGTTTAGTACTTGGGGGGGGCGCACAAGAGCACGCCTTCATGCTTATAGAAGTTAGAGGACAAATTTCCTGAACCAGCTCACTCCTTCTACCATGTGGGTGTCTAGAATTGAACTCGGGTTGTAGAGCTTTGTAGCAAGGGCCTCTACCAGCTAAGCTATCTCCCCAATCCTTCTTTCCTTTGTGTTTGTTTTGTTTTGTTTTAAAACAAGGTCTCTTTATGCAACTTAGGCCAGTCATGAAGTCTTGATTCTCTTGCTTCAGTCTCCTGAATGGCAAGATTTCAGGCATGGGCCACCCTGTTTTGCCTGGGTGGTAAATGGAAGCCCACTCCAACAAGCCACTGCTAATGAGTTCATGATTTCTGCCTCATTTCAATCAGAGCCCAGAGGTCAACCTCAAGTGCCATTCATTCCTCAAGCACTATCTTACCCACGTTACATTTTTGAGATGGCTTTTCTCACTGGACTTGAGCTTGCCAAGTAGAGGATGCTGGCCAGAAAGCCCCAAGATCTGCCTGTCTCTGCCTCCCCAGCACTAGGATTAAAAGCATGCACCGCCACACCTAGCTTTTTCACATGTATTTCAGAAATTAAACTTGGGTCCTCCTTACTGCATGGCAAGCACATTACCACCTGAGTTACCTCCCCAGCATTTAGTGTTCCATTTTTAAAAACCATCTACCAAAGAAAGCTCACCATCACAATGGTTCAAATCAGCACATTGTTACTAGAAATGTCTGTCATTTGCAAGGTCGAGACCATATTTCTTTGCATTTTCTGAATTCTCTCCTGACCCTGGGCACCATGGGAAACTCTTGCTCCTAGCACGAACAGGAATGTAGGTTGCTTTAAGTTGCTAAGATATACAATCCGTGGGGGCTGTTGAATCAGGCCATCAATTTTGCCTGTTATAAAAGGTTATTCTCTCACTACCTTTCAGCTTCGCCCTTTTAGCTCTGCTCAGGTCACCACTGAATTCCTGTCTTTAAAAAAAGTTTAGCATAATGGCTTATCTGGCACAATGATAGGTCTGGAAAGTTCAGAGAAATTCTTGCTACAAGGTCCTTTAGGACCTATGATAGACAAAGAACAATTTTCTCCTTTCCCTGGTAACCAGAAAGAAACCTTTCTTTCTTTCACCCCTGCCTCTGTCTCCACATGGCCCAATTTGCCCAGTATACAAATTATGTATTAATCAGCTGTTGCTGCATAACAAATATTCCCAAAACATATGCCTGATGGAAGCAAGCATTTCTCTTTCTTATAGGTGCCAGTGTGAGTGGACTTTTAAGAAAAAAGCAGCAAATCAAGAGGCCCTAACAGGCTAGACTCAGTCACCTGTGTCAATATGCTAATCAAAGAGATAAAAATGGCTGGAGAAATAATCAGTCAGTTAAGCACTTGTTTCATAAGCCTGAGGACCTCAGTTTGACCACTCCCTCAGGACCCTTGTGAAAACAAAAAATAAAGTAATTGTGTGAGTAGCATGAACCTATAATCCCAATGCCAGGGAGGAAGAAGCCAGGAGGATTCCTGGGGGTCACTGGCCAACCAGTCTAGTTGAATCTTCACATTCTCAGTTCAGTGAGAGATCTTGCTCAAAAAACAAGACAAAGGGACTGGAGAAATGGCTCAGTGGTTAAGAGCACTGACTTCTTTTCCAGAGGACCTGTGTTCAGCTCCCAGCACCCACGTGGCAGCTCACCGCTGTCTGTAACTCCAATTCCAGGGAACCTGACACTCTTTCACAGACATACATGCAGGTAGAACACCAATGCATGATAAATAAATAAACAATCAAGCAAACAAGACAGAAGGCAATTGAGAAAGACGCATGACATTGACTTCTGCCTTCCCTACACAGGTACACACATGCACACACAAACATGCATTCATCAAACACATCAAAAAAAATCCCCCCAAACCAAAACACCATAAACAGCTGGATGTGGTGGCACACATCTTTAATCCCAGCTTTCAGGAGGCAGAGGCAGGTGGATCTCTGTGAGTTCAAGGACAGTCTAGTCTACAGAGTGAGCTCCAAGATAACCAGGGCTACACAGAGAAACCCTGTCTCAAACCCTGCCCCCTCAAAAAAAAAACACAAAAAGAAAGATGATCAATTAAAAATAAAGGACATTTACTTATTCTTCAACTTCATTTAATTTATTACTATGTGTGGATGTGTATATAATGTGTGTATTAGAGGGAGGGTGCTTGCCTGCCTCAGCACATATGTTGAAGACAGAGAATAGCTTTTCAGAGTCATTTCTCTTTCACTGTCAATTGGAGATGAAATTCAGTTCTTCAAGCTTTGGCAATGAATGTCTTTACCTGATGAGCTATCCTGCTGGCCTGAGAGAGGAGACTGAATCACCCTGGCCACAGTGGGAAGCACTTTATTTTGTGGAGAGGTAAAATAATTAATAATAATAATAATACTTTCCTGTGCATTCCCTAGCAGGGTTTCCCTACTAATTTAATGAATTAGTCTTAAATAAATGTACTATTGGGTTGAGGCAGGCAAGTGTAGCCGTAGATCTTTGGAACCAGAGAGTTCCCTGGGGATAACGAATTGCATTTCCCAAGAGATAAATAGAAGCTCTTCATGGAGCTGAGACAATGAGGCACTTGAAAGATAGTAACCCAAGGTAGGAGACCAATAGCCAAACACTTCGTCCCAAAGGCCCCTCGATGGAGGGTCTGTCTTCCTGGGAGACCTCTTTTTGCAGATTTTTCATACTTGATGGTTTTACTTTGTTCCCTTAGTGTTGTGAGTTCTACGACTCTCCCCACCCCTAGATCTGTAAAGAAACCCTAACCCAAGTTTGAGTGATAATGTGGTGGGAAAAAGCATTCATAACATACGGAAAAATTGAGGCTGGTCTGAATCATCCCAGAGATAAAAAGTAAGAGTAGATGAACATACAACTTCTAAAGGTTAATATGAGTTAGCCACAGAAGAGTTTAACTCAAGGACAACATAAAAAAGTTTTCCTCTCTTGTAGCTTGAGATCTTAAACAGCAGAGGATATCCAGAACCTGAGGGATTCTATCCTTCATTCTCTCTCTCTCTCTCTCTCTCTCTCTCTCTCTCTCTCTCTCTCTCTCTCTCATATTCTCTCTCTCGACTTTTTCTGGGAAGATGTGACTAAATGATCTATTTTTTAAAAAATAAAAGATTCCATGGAAGTCTAGCTTAGTGAACTTGTGAGTTTATGGTAGTTAAGTACAGGTGTGTGGGTGAGGAGCTACAAAAACAGAGTGACTCAAAATAGCTGCATCACCCAAAGCCCACCCTCACGTGGATAATGACTACTGAAAGCTGGAACCCTGCAGCTCCCTAAAGATTTGTAAACAGAGCCATCAAAGTGTTCCCTGCCTACTCTGAAGAGGGACCTTGTCAGTCAGGTAAAAAGCCAAGAGCTTCAACAAGCAGGGTTTCCCCCCTCCAACAATTCTCCAGCTTATATAGCTCTGTGAATTTTGTAAGTTTCAGGAGCTCCCTGGGACTTGTAAGTTGTATTGACTTCCAGTGGCCTCCCTTAAGGAAGAAATGCTTCAAGTCAGAAGAATTGTTACATAACACCCTCTTTTAGAATGAGATTGATGTGGTTGATTGGAAATAAAGAGCTCAGCCTTTCAGCCTGGCTTAGCCTTCTGCCTCTTAATGGCTACACAAAAATCAGATGTAAGCTTGAGGTTTCCTTTATAGATAGATAGATATTATTACTACTAAAGACAAACAACTTTGTTAAAGTAAATCCCCCCATCCAATTAATGGGAAAGTAGCTGATACTTAAGATTGTCATAAGCCCTACAGGACATCTCATTTTGTTTTATTAGTTTTTGTGTGTGCTTGATTGTCTGTACACGCATGTATGTGCATGTGGTATGGTATGTGTGTGTGTGTGTGTGTGGTTGTTGGGTTTTCTTGATTAGTCAGTTTGTAAAAAGAACTGGCTGTACAGCTCAGGCTGTCCTTGAACTCTAAATCCTCCTGCCTCTGACTCTTTGTAAGTGCTGAACTTACAAAGGCTGTGCAGCCATGCCTGGTTTGCAGCTCTGGCTTTGTAACTGTCCTTGGCTAACACTCAGCCAATGTTAAATTTCCTATTCCCTATGCATTTTAGTAGATCTTATTAATGTCAATCCTCAAACTTTACACTTGTCCCATTAACACGTCAGCAGGGGTCTGAAGATGAAGACCCCACAGAAAACTGTATCAGGCCTCTTCATCAAAGATGTTCAGACAGGAAATGGTTCCTAGGAATAGGTTGCAGTATCATGAAGACAAAGTGGCTAGCTAATAAACCACAGCAATTAATATTGTTCAGAGTCCCCTAAACTAGATTCATTGCTACAGAATGCGGGCAGTGGACTATAATAGGCTCAAAGAGTTTTTAATGGAAGAAGTCCCCTCATAAAAATCTGATGGCTATGAAGAGATAGAGAGAACACACTCCATCTTTGGGGTGGAGTGACAAGAGAATATGAGACAGGAGGACCCCAAGGAGAGGTCTTCATATGTTCCAACTTCATATGTTTTTTTTCACAAAACCCATGAATACACAGGGCTTGCTGGTACAAATCTATAATCCCAGAACTGAATCAAGAGGATTATGAGTTCTAGGCTAGCCTGGGCTATATAGCAAGACCCTGTCTCAAGAAACAAATGAAGTTTGGGGACATAGCTTATGGGTAGAGCGCTTGCCTAGCAACTCCCTAATATCTCTATCTATCTATCTATCTATCTATCTATCTATCTATCTATCTATCTCTATCTCTCTCTCTCTGTCACACACACACACACACACATACACACACACTGGCAGAGAGACCTTGTTCTCCTCAACTTCAGCAGTCCCTCCACATGCCATCTGACTATAAGCTCCAGATAGTGCCCTCACTGCAGCCACCAGAGCTGGCAAGGTAGACAGGGCAACTCAGATCCTAGGGACTCTGCCTCCAGGAGCATTATTCCTGGAGGAATGATGTCTGATGGGTTCCCCTGTGGGTCTCAGCATGACACCCTCTCTGTAACTGTAGGTCTTTGCAAATTGTCCAAACACCAGCTGGTCTTAATCAGCTGCTTAGGTCTAAAAGAGAAAGAGCTGAGGAGTTATGGACTTAGCTTCAGAGTTTTTTTTTTTTTTCTTCATCAACAGAGGGTTCGATATTTAGAGCAATATTGATTCAATTTATCTAGTGTTGTAATGTTCCATTGGTTGCTAGGCAACAAAGTTCTTTCTTGCCCACTTTCTGAGTGGCTCATGGGAGTTTGACTACCGAAGAGATTACTTTGTGTATATGAAACTAAATGGACCGTAGGTGCCATACATAAGCGGAGGAACGTTGTTTTACTGGGCAGTGTTAAGACCAGGTTTCCTATAACATCTCGGTAATTGGGATTCAAACTCCAGAACATAGGCCATTCATATTCATATTCCCCTACAAGGTACCCACTGAGAACAATTTAACACAAAGCTGTGTCAATGCATAAAACCCTGTGCTGTGTGCTTACTGTTCCAGCCTCATAAAGTTCCAGCCTGCACTGGAGCGAAGATAGATTCATTCCTCTCTGCTAATGGCTTGAAGGTGAATTTGTGTTCCCCACAGGTTCATGTGTCTGAACTTGTTCCCCAGCTGAGAGCATTGTTCTAGGAATTTGGAGACACTGTAGGAGGTAGACTCTGCCTAAAGGAAGTGGTCACCAGAAGGAGGCCTAGAAGAATATCTCACCTTCACTTCCAGTTTCACATTCAACTTCCTGAACCACTAAGATGGGTAAGTCATGCTGCAAGCTCCTGCCCCAAGAACCAATCTACTCCAGTCACATGCCTTCCCACCACAAGTTTTCTAGTTTTTCTGTTCCTGTTGTAATAAAACACTCTGACGAAAAATAACCAAAGTGTACCCCAACATGGGTGACACAGCTCACAAAAGATGGAAACAGCTCACCACTGCACAGCCTGCAGGCAGCTCAGCAGGTTGGACAGTGTCTTCTTCAGGCATCTTAGGTGATCCTCTCCTCTTGCAGTCAGCCTGGCTGGTTTGAGCCTCTTCTAGACAGTGGCTTGTCTGAAGGTGTCTCTCAGCAGTTCTAACTGCTTATATATGTATATTTGGAGAAGAGCCTGGTGAATCTGCTCAGTTTCAGGGACTTCCTGAAACTTTTGAGTTTTTCCCTCCCTAAGTTTAATGAGCTTCCTTCAAGACAGATTGTTTCACTTCACTTTAGAACATCTTGTGTCTTAATGAGCTTCCCTCCAATATGGAATATTTTATCCAGCAGGAAATTGCTCCACAACAGAAATTCATGGTAGGAACTCAAGCAAAAGCTATGGAGGAATGCTGTTTGCTTATTCTACAGCTCATACTTCCTTATACAGCCCAGGACCACCTGACCAGGAAATGGTGTCATCCACAATGGACTGGGCCCTCCTACATCAGTTAACAATCAAGAGAATTAGACACACGCACATACACACACACACGCGCGCGCACACACACACACACACACACACACACACACACACACACACACACACATCCACAGGCAGATCTAATCTGGGCAGTCCTCAAATTGAGACTCCATGGTCAGGTGATTCCATACTATGTCAAAAGATGGAACTTTAAAAGCCATACTAAAGATGACATATTAAAAGTGAGGAAATTCAATCCTTTCTATCAGATGTTTTAGCACAGCAAAGGGACAAACAACCAACATATCCTCTGTGCAAGTTACCTCCAAACCTCACAGTAATAACCAAAAACAGAAATGTGAACAATTACAGAGGCCAAATGTTGGTTGACAAGCAATTCTAGTCACATGAGTTTGTTTCATTTAAAAAAAAAATCAGATATTCTCCCTAGTGGAATTTGTTCTATAAGAATGGTGATCTAGGACAGAAGAATGGCCAAAGTCACTGTAAAAGTGAATCTTCAATTGCTGAAACATCCACGATGGCCTTACCTTTTTCCCCCTTGTAAGTACTTTACATCTCCTTAAAATTATCAAGACAGAAGCAGTCGGCAAACAAGGTACTGTCAGCTTGGGCTGTACAGCTCAGTGAGTTGGCATTGGTGGCATTTATTTTGGAACCTGTGTGGTAGCCTGACCTATCCTAGCATCTTTGCTTTCGCTACATTTCAATCCCCCATTTTTTCCAATTATCCGGGAAGGTGAGAGGGGAGGCTGAGGAAAGGGAAAGAGAGAAACCTGGAGCTCAGTCCCCTAGGAGTTACACACAGAGCTCCATGAGTAGGATATAACATTTAAACCGAAGTCACAAGCCTTGCCAGAAAGCCAGGAATTCGGGAGCTATGTCTGCTGCACAGCAAAAGACTTCACAGAAGTTCTCAGCCTAGTTTCCTTGGGTGTGGCCGGGGCATTCTCATAAACCAAAGGCCACATGCCGTTTTTGGAATTTTCTGTCTATGAGAAGACCTATTCAGGAGAGAAATGATTCCATTCTTCCAAAGAGAGAAGCTATCTGGAAGAGAGGAACGATGTGGTGGGAGGAGGGAGAACAGAGTTCAGGCAAGTAGCCAACAATGTGCGTTTGTAGGGAGTAGGAATGTAAAACAGATGTTGTTCAGGAATGTAAAACATTGCCCTGGGAGCCCCATCATTGGCCTCTGGAGAGAAGGGCTTCTCAGATCCAGGCAAATAACACAGTAAGTCACAGAAAGTTGCATACTCATCAAAACCAGCCCTAAGCAATGGCTCTCTTGGGTTGCCTGGTGCCCTGTTTCCCCATTTTGTGTGTGTGTGTGTGTGTGTGTGTGTGTGTGTGTGTGTGTGTGTGT
>CAJQZJ010032849.1:2231206-2261460 GCA_907164525.1 Lophiomys imhausi
CCACACCCCAGCCCCTCACTGGGGGATTCTAGGCAGGTGCTCTACCACTGAGCCAGCCATAGAAGATTCCAGGCAAAGCATTACAGCACTGAGCTGCATCCCAATTCTCATTTCACCTTTGTTTTCAGACAGAATCTAGGTTGCCTAGAATGGCCTCACAGTCACTCTGTCACCCTGGTAAGCCTTGAAATTGTAACCATTCTTCCTCAACTTCCCAAGTAGCTGGAATGGAAGGCTTGTACCACCAGGCTGGGCACAAGAGGTTTTTTAAGAAATAGGTAACTTTCTAATCTCATACTTGCTTTGAGACTCTTGTCCCTCAACTCCTTGAGTACTTTTTCTCTCCCTTACCAGCATGAATTGCCATACTTGTTAGAATTGTACCACAAGCAAATGTTAGTAAAGGATGTGCCTAGTGGTGGTGATTAAGTCAAATCAAACACATTTGTCACTGAAGAGATGGCCTCCAGCTGTTTATCTAGGAAATATAATTGAATGCTACAACTTGCCAGTTTCTTTTTCACTAAAGGTATGGGCTAAGATATATCCAGGGGGAAATGTCTCCGTGCTTAAAATATAAACTAAGGAGTTAGAGAGATGGCTTAGTGGTTAAGAACACATACCACTCTTGCAGAGGACCTGAGTTCAATTCCTAGTACCCCCACTGAGCAACACACAAGTGTCTGTAACTCCGCCTCCTGGGGATCTGACATTATCTTCTAACATCTTTGGGGG
This sequence comes from Lophiomys imhausi, assembly GCA_907164525.1. NCBI lineage: Eukaryota > Metazoa > Chordata > Mammalia > Rodentia > Muridae > Lophiomys > Lophiomys imhausi. The sequence goes on from CAJQZJ010032849.1 coordinate 2,231,942, forward strand.
CACTTGCATTCACATATACACATTCTCTCTTCCTCTCAATCTGTCTCTAAGATAAACCTTTTAAAGTAATAAAATAAAAATGGAAAAATTTAAACCCGTAATAATCCTCTCAAGGATTTTAACAAAGGCATCAAAAATCAATTCATCCCCTCCAGCAAACCAAGGTACAACAGACACAGACAATACCCTTATTGGCACAGTGTCTTTTGTAATTTATTTTCTCCCTAAATTTACCGTATTCACCATTTATAAGACAACTTATCCTCTCACATCTCGTGCTACATTTTTCTCAATTTGTACTTTCCAGAAATACATGTTATAACACTTACGGTTGATCCAATACTCACAAGGAATAACAGCCCTCAACATATGGACAGAAGTAAAAACTGAGATCGGAAAAGCCTTGTTAACTTGTTCATTTACTCAGAGATGGGGATCTCTTGTCGTCCAGTCTGGTTGTGAAATCACAGTACAACCAAAGATGACCTTGAACTTCTGACCTTCCTGCCTTCACCTCCCAAAGCTAGGAAGGTGGGAGTGTACCATATCCAATTCATAAGGTGCTGGGGGTTGAGCCCAAGGCTTTGTGCAGGCTTTGTAAACACTATTAACTGAGTTACATCTTTAGACCTGAAAAGGTTTATTAAATGATGCAAATAGCATACCTATGATGTCGAAGATGGAAATATTGCAAATGGAAGTAAAACAGCTTAGTAAAATTGTTTCATTAAAAAGCAATGTCTGATGATATTCTACAATAGTTGTGAAATATCCTAAGTTTTCTCCCACTTGAACCATAAGCTCAAGTCTCACACAGAACCATCAAGATATCAAGAAGGTGAGCCTTACTTGTGCTCTCAGAACTCAGGAAGTAGAAGTGGGAAAATTGAGAGTTCAAGGACAGCCTGGGCAACACAGCACGACCATGTCTCAGGAAATCAAGTGCTGGGGATAGAGTTCAACAGTAGAACACACACCTTACATGTGCTGAGCAATAGTCCCCATCTACCTTCAACTATACAGAAAAGTGGTCCTTAAAGAAGCCAGCACCTGGAATGGAAAAAGAGTATTGTAAAGTTCTTTCCCTACCAGATACTTTGTTTCTTGGGCTAGGGATGTGGCTTAGTGGGTACAGTGTGTGCCTAGCATGCACGAAGTCTGGGTTCCATCCTCAGCATATGTAAACCAAGTATGGTGGTGCACAGCTCTAATTCCAGCGTTTAAGTCATCCTCCCTCGCCTACACAGTGAGTTCAAGGCCAGCATGGGCCATGTGAGATCTTTTTCTCAAAAAAAAAAAAAAATCTTTTTCATTGAAATTCAAACCAGAGAAATTTCATTGATAGACCCCTCCCTCTATCAAGTTATTCTTACCTTTCCACTCCATGTTTTCTGTTCAAAGTTATTTTCTTTATTATTTGAGAATTACACACATGCAAAATGTGTTTTGATCAAGTCCACCCCCATTCCACCTCCTCTAATTCCTCCTCTACCCCATCAATTTCCCTCCCAACTTCCTGTGTCCTTTTTTTAAACCCACTGAGTTCATTTAATGCTACCACTATGTGGATGGGTTTAGGACCATTACAAGAGCATGGATGGTCTGATGACTATTCTTGGTTGTCCATTTGTCTACAACTGGATAACTTTGTTTTTTAAGACAGATTTCTCTATGTGGCCCTGGCTGTTCTGGAATTCACTCTGTAGACCAGGCTGGCCTCAAACTCACAGAGATCTGCCCTGACCAGTGGGGGTTTCAGGGGACTCAGGAGGAGCACCAAAGACCTGAATAAAAGAGGGGACAAAAGACACGGAGAGACAAGAACAAGATCAAGTTCTCAAATTTTTATTGAAAACAGGGTCAGTTATAGGTGCGGTAGGGGGTAGGGAAGCGGAAGGCTTGGATGTCAGCGGGTTGCCTAGGAGACTAAAGCTCTGGGATATCTCGCCTTGCAGCTGACTGGCCACAGGCTAATCAGGTGACTTCCGAGAATTGTTCTGGTAATCAGGAAACCGGAACCTAACTCCTGTGGCAGAAGCTTAGCAAAGGGAAGTTAATAACTTTCGGTAGGCCTGTGTCTCAGGCCTTGATGTAAGTAGGGAAGGTTAGTAATTTTCCATGGGCCTTGGCTCCCAGTAGAGATCTGCCTGCCTCCCCCTCCTGAGTATTGGAATTAAAGGTATGCATGTGCCACTACACTGGGTGCTGGGGTTTTTCTTAATTAAATCATTCTAAGTGGGAAGAACCACATTAAATGTAGATATTTTGGGATAGGAAGATCCATCTTTAATCTGGGCCACACTAGCAGCCTATATAATGGACATACAAGAAGGAAGCTCTTGCTCTTTACCTGCTTGCCCTCTCCCGATGGCAAGTCCATTCCTTCACTGCCATTAGAGCCTACTTCTTTGGGATTCTGGTGCATATGAAGACCAGCAAAGACATCCAGCCTCATGGATTGAGCAGCTACTGGATATTTGGACTCTCCTTTGGTATTGCTGGACTAGATTGGCATTGTTGAACTAGCTGGATCACAGCCTGTAAGCTACTCTAATAAATTCCATATACATATTCATCCATCAATTCTGTTCCTCTAAGGAACCCTGAGCCCTGATTAATACAGATGATCTCTCGGGGGCCATGTCCCTAAATAAAACTGACTCTCCCTTCCCCAGCAGCCATCAGTTGCCAATAGCTCATCACCTAAACGTGGGACCTCATGAGCCCCTCACCTACCTGTGCTGGGGTTTTGTGTGGTTTGATTGGCCCCAGTTTGTACAAAATCCTTTCTCCATATACACAAAGGGTGAGGAAAGGGTACCAGCCCGCATGCTAATGGCACTGTGTTCATTTTCTCCTGGAGCGCAGCCTAACAGAATCACCCTGTTACGCTTTTGTTTTATGCTCTGTTGTGTTCCATAGCACACACTTGTTATCCTCATGCTTGGCAAGCACAGCAGAACCAAAGGGATTATATAGCCAGCATCTGGAAATATTCCTCTATCATCACAGAGCAAGCTCTAAGCCCCAATCTTTCTCCTTCCTGCAACAAGCAGGTAAAACAAGAAAGAGAGACTCGCTGTGCACACCTGGAGGTAGCCCCCTCAGAGGGAGCCAGCAGGTTAATGGGAATTGCATGTTGTAAGGGAGGGTGACTTGTGGACTGCAGCCCACATGTGATGTGTAAGCGGGGAGACGCTTGGAAAGACTTAGGTGAAAGGCTTTTAACACCATCAAGGGAAAACATTCAGAGTCTCAAATTCACAAACTCTGTGCCAGCATATAAAAACAGAGTGCAACTCCTAACCTTTAACTAGGCAGAGTCCAGTGGAGACCAAGCAAGAAAGCAATATGCTGGGCTCAGTGACATCATTATTCCCACATAAGGTGGAGGGACAGATTTCCTGCCTCTGAAGATTTCAGCAAGTCAGGAGAGCATGGGGACACTCAAGGGCAATCAAACCCACAAAAAGGTTATTGTCACAGGCAAGATCTCACCATTTTGATCCTTATTGTTGTGTAATATATATAGGTGCACATGAATGTGTGGCTACACACATCTATGTACATGTGTACCATACAGGATGGCATTTGGGGATCTTGCTCTATCATTCTACTTTATCCCCTTGAGGCAGAGTCTCATCAAATCTGGACCTAGGCTGGGAGCCAGCAAGCTTCTTGGATCTTCCTATTTCCAATACACACACACACACACACACACGCACACACGCACGCACACACGCACACACGCACGCACGCACGCACGCACGCACGCATGCACGCACACACACACACTATACTGATGTACCAGGCACAAAGAAACACGGCAGCTTTTTCCATGGGTGCTGAGGATTCAAACCCAGGTCCTCATGTTTGTGCAGCAAGTGCTCTTACCCATGAGCCATCTCCCCAGTCTTGCAAGCCTCAATTTTTGACCTGTATCGTAATGGCTTTTGGCTGCCCAAGAGATCCCTATAAACTTATCTCACTGGCGTCTCTAAAGATTGGGACTCACAAGTGTTTAGTTGTTGTTGTTAATTTATTTGTATGTGGTGTGTGTGTGTGTGTGTGTGTGTGTGTGTGTGTGTGCCATCATGTAGAGGCCAGGAGTCAACATAGGGTGTCTCTCAACCTCCCTTCACTGTATTATTTGAGACATGGTCTCTCACTGAGCCTAGAGCTCACCAGCAAGCCCCACCCCCACCCCCACCAAAGGAAACCTCCTGTCTTCACCCTTCCCCTAACACTGAGATTTCAAGCACAAATCTAGTGCCTGACTTTTACCAAGTGCTGGGGATCATACTGGGAATCTCACGCTTGATCAGAAAATGCTGTACAAGCTGAGCCATCTCCCAACTTCTGTGTATCACTAGCAGGGACACCACAAGCGAGTTGTTACACACCCATTCACAGCAATGGCTCCTCCACAAATATTGGTTTACAGATTCATCACTTCTGCACCTCACTCTGCCGTCTGCGATAATACACAGGGCATGATTTCTTCTTTACAGGGGATTTCATCCCCATAATACTCCATGGGAGGCCATCTCGCTGTAAATTAAAAGAGACAGAAAATGTCATAGACCCATCTCCATGATGACTCTATTAACTCTACAGCCAGCCCTTTCCCAACTCAACTCCAGCTGAACCCTAGCCAGCCAAAAACGGGTGATAGCTGTACCAAATCTAGTGTCCAGTTCTCAGTGCTCAAATAAACAGAATTTTCCCTACCAAAAGAGAAGCCAAGATTGTACGATGCTTCTAAAATATGCACATGTGAGTAGAGGCCCAGTGCAGTCCATGTTCTGGCCCCAGTTAGGAGCTGGCAACTTTGCAGGGGAAAATAGCTCACCCCAGGAAGATCAGGAGCTGGATCCCTCTCTGCCTCTACCATTTAGAAGCATCTGGAACCTTGGCAGGTGTGGAGCCTTGTCATTGGCACCTGGAAGCAGGTTGTGATGATGTCAGTTGGCCCTCTTTCTCTTTTTTTTAAAGACTCATTTGCATTTGTGTGTATGTGTGTGTGTCTGTGTGTGTCAGTGTGCATCTGTGAGGGGGTGCCCACAGAGGAAAGGGCACCAGATTCCCTGGAGCTTGACTTGCAGGTGGTTGTGAGTTACCTATGGTGCTGGGTGTACCAAACTCAGGTCCTTGGCAAGAGCAGCAAATGCTCTTAACTACTGAGCCATCTCTTCAGTCCTATTCTTTGCTCTCTTTTAAGGAAATACTCACATGCATCTTCCATCCTCCAGCTTTGACCCACTAATCTGCTCCTCCAGACCAGGAGGTTTCAACCAGGAAAACACATAGGTGAGATTTCATTTTTGTCTCCCTGTCCCTATCCTCCTTCTTCCCCTTCCCAATCCCTCCTCCCTCCCTTCCCCCCTCTCTCCTCCCCCCTCCCTTTCTCTCTCTCTCTCTCTCTCTCTCTCTCTCTCTCTTCCTCTCCCTCCCTTCCTCCATCCCCCCTCATGTGTGTGTGCGCGTGCGTGCATGCATGCATGCGCGCGTGCCTTGTATTTTGAGGTAGGACCTCTAGGATTAGAGATAGACTGGCTGAATGGCAAACCTCAGTGTTCTGTCTCCATCTCCTAGCACTAGGATTACAAGCATGGGAGGCCACACACACCGCTCTCACTCAAGCTCTGGGGGTGGACCTCAGGTCCTCATGCTTGCTCAGCAAATACTTTAGCCACTGACCCATCTCCTCACCCCACCTGCCTCCTGCATAAAGGTATGAGTGCTGGTGTGCAGGTGCCACAACACTCCAGAAGAGGACAACCTCAAATGTCAGCCCTCACCTCCCACTCTCTTTGAGGCAGGGTCTGTTGCTCACTGTTATGTAGCTAGCTAGCCCCTTCCCAATTCCTTGTAGGAGCCTTGTGATTTCAGACCCACACTACAGCACCTAAATTTATGCAGGTTCTGGGGAGCTGAATTCAAGCCCTCACACTGAGACAGCAAGCACTTTGACAACTGAGTCCTCTAACAGCCCCATGAGCTTCATTTCTAAATTCTGTGTGCAGCCAGCCTTGTTGACTCCAACTTCCACTGCCCTCAGTTTGAGTCTCTTGTCCATGTGATGTTAAGAAGGACACCAGTGCCTTAAAAATTCAGCCTTGGAGTCATTGCTGAGGCTCTCCTGCCTCCTCCCCTCCTCTGACCCTCTGGTGTCTTTGTGCCTTGTTCTCCCAGACCAGTGTCTACCTGAAGCCTTCCCCTTCCACATGAGTTGTTTCAATACAACTCTTCAGCACCTGTTAGGAATGCTAGTCCCATTTTAGAGTGGAAGAAGATACTTACATGAGTAACCCCTCACCATACCCCTGCGAGGAACCCCTCACCTCTGGTCCTGTAAGTTACCTGTCACCCACCATCTTAGTTAGGGTTTCTATTACTGTGATAAAACCTCATGACCAAGAGCAACTTGGAAAGGAAAGGGTTAATCTCTGGATTAACTGGAGCACACCCACACTCCAGTGAGGACAGCTTTAACCTTCACTCCCCTGAGTAATCCCTCACCCACCCTGCTGCAAATGACTCCTCAGTGACTTTCTTGTGAATAAATGCTTGCTCACAGTCTTGTGAATAACCCCTCACCCATGCTTCTTCTATAAGCAATCCCTGGTTGATCCTCTCTTTGAGCAAACAACTCAGTAAGGAGATAAGAGAGAAAGGAAGGAAGGAAGAAAGGAAGGAAAAAAGAAAGTAGAGGAAGGAAAGAAGGAAAAGGGAAGGAAGGGGCTTAAGTAAACAGCTTACCTAGATTGCCCAGGATGGAATTTTATTTTCAGTATGTCACCAGTGCCCTGTCTGGGGTGACTAGACATGGAAAAGTTAACAGAATGCCTCCCAAAGGCCCTGATTTTTAAGATCATCACCATTTGGAAAGGACTTCAATACACAAATAAAGGTGAGCCTAACAGGAGAGGGGAAAGAGGGGAGAGATGTGTCCTGTCCTGCGCTTCGGAATAACATTTTTATTTGTAATTTTATTAATTTAAAATTAATTTAGCATATTTAGTCATTAAGTGTGCATTTTCTCTCACAGGATTCTCAGATTAAATTTCCATGTGATTAATCCTGTTTACAAACTCCCGTTAAATTCCCTCAAGCATCTTATAATATGTTTATAAATATTTCTCCAAAATATTTGAAGCCTCTAAGAGGAAGATTTACAGATCTAACAAGAAAGGTCATGGGGCCCTTCATCAACTTGAGGATCCAACCAATCTAAGCAAGGAATGTAATACTCAAGTTCCTGAACACTCTGTATTATGATGGCTGTGCTTCCTTAAGTGGGATCTTTCCTTTCCTCTCTTCCTTTTATCCCTCTGTTCCTTCTTTTCTTTACCCTCTTTCCTTCCTCTCCTATTTCTCTCCATCCTTCTTTCTCTTGCTTACTTTCTTTACTCTCATCCTTCTGTCCCTCCTTTCTCTTCTTTCCTTACACGTCTTCTTCATCCTCCTGCCCTCATTTCTTTCCTCTTTACTTTCCTTCCTTCATTTTTATTTCCTTTCTTTACTTCCTCCTTTCTCTTCCTTCATCCTTCTCTATCATTCCTCTTCCTTTCTTTCCTTCCTCTCCTCCTTCCTTTCTTCCTTCCTCTTTACTTATATCTTTCCTCTTTCCTTCATCCCTTATTTATTTATGTAAGGCAACATTTTCATTATTCCTGGGTATTATTTTCTTTAATTTAATTACAATTGCATCCTGCCTGTTAAATTAATGCATTAAGTATTCTCCCAGATCAAGCAAGGTTTTAAAAAGGCATGAACTAACCACACTGCTAATTTATTCATGAACACAAGGACTAGCAGTGTACCTAGTATCAGACACCAAGCAAAAGACAGAGGGCTGGGCATAAGACAGGGTTCATCAGTCAGTTAGGTGCTTGCCTTGCAGGCATGAGTTTGATCCCTAGAGCCCATGCAAAAATGTTGTCACACACACTTGTAAACTCAGCACTGGGGAGCTGGATGTGGAAGAGGTCTAAGGTCACATGACAGACAGACTAACATAGTCAGTAATCTCTAGGCCAACGAAAGACCCTATCCTAAAGGAAGTAGATAGCATTCCTGAAGGTAACACCCAAGGTAGTCTTCTGTACTACACACACACACATAGACACACACTATCTACTGACACCTAGACACAAGTATGCACCCACATATATCTAAACACTCACAAAAGCATACATACATGGATAATTTTTTTTTTCCGTATCTGGAAACCAACTCTCTCGATTCAATTGAATAACAGAACTGACTCGATCATAGTCTTCACGGGTAGTACAACAGATATCCAAGACTTCATATATGTCATGCGTGTCCCTTCAGGCTTATGTCCCAGGTCTGAAAGTACCATATTCCTTGAGGAAGAATGGGATGGAGGGTCTAATTACAGGCATTGTATTCAGTGTTCTGTGTAGAGAAGCTACTAGGCTGTTGTTCCTGGAAGGATGCCTCCTACAATACCTCACATACAATAGGTGCTCATTAAAATAAATTGTGCATGGAAGACAGTGGAAGTCAAGCAGGGCAAGGCTACCCTGTAGTTTAAATACACACACAAGCTCACATTTAGTATCTTACACCACTTGGAGAACAAAAACCGTGACAACGTTAAAATGCAGAGCTTTCATCTAAAAATGAATAAGAGACAGATGTTTATTCTGGAGCCAAATGTGAGTTATCATGGCCCAGGAACACAGATTCAGGTTACCCCAAATATGTGGTATCAGTTTCATAAAGATTTTTATGGTAATAGGATGAAGAAAATCATGAATAAGGATGCTTTTCAAATACGTTGGTATGTAGATCAGGCAGGCAGCTTAGGGCAAAACAGAGAAATCTCTTTTATAGGTCTCAGGCACCTTCTGATGACATTCTTAGCTTTTGAATTTGTGAAAGCTGCAAGTCTGCTCTAGTTTCATTCTGTGGTTGTGATAGAGCACTCTAACAGAAAGCAATCTGAGGAGGAAAGGGTTTACCTGACTTATCCTTCCAGGATACAATCCACCATTGAAGAAAGTCAGAACAGGAACTCAAGGTAGGAACCGTGGAGGAACACTGCTTGCTGGCTCACTTCCTGGCTCCATCTTTGGCTTGTTTGCTTGCTTAAAGGCTTTTTTACTTAGTTACCTTTCTTATATAACTCAAGAGCAAGTACCTAGGGATTGTATCACCCACAGTGGGCTGATTCCACCTGTGTCAGTAGTCAAGACAACACCTGACAGACATGCCCACAGGCCAATGTGATTTAGACTGGAGCTTAAGCTAACCAGGACAGAGCCTGTTCCTAAATTCCAAGAGTCTACCTAATACAAGAATATTAGGTCATACACAGAATAAAGGGTTACTTAGGGGTTAAAATAACCTTGGACAATTAGATTCTGGACCTGCAACATTCCAACGTCTTCACCATCGCCAAACCATCACTTCATTATCACTATTTATTTCGAGACATGGTCCCACTTTGCCACCCTAGCTGGGCTGAAACTCGCTGTGTAAATCAAACGTCTGGAACACAGAGATACCTGCCTGCCTCTCCCTTCTGAGTGCTGGGATTAAAAAGTGTGCACCACCATGCCTGACGTCCTGGAAAGTTCTAGTCAGTCAACCAGATTCTCACTGTGGGATGGATTTCCTTCCGGGAATTGTAGCTCACGGAGGGAGGTAGCAAAATAAAGATTGGTCTCATTTAATAAGCATGGTGACAATCGGCATGAGGACTGGGTGCTGAAGCAGTCATGGAGCTGGGTTACAGAAGGACATCACCTGATCACTCAAACAGTAAAGGCCTAAGACCAGGAAGCAGCAACTAGGACCAAAAGGGCCAACCAAGATGACCCCGCTTCCGTGAAATGTCCTTTGCTTCATTATAAAGCCACTCACTTCCATGCCATTACCCCTGCAAAATGGCAGCCTCGGTTGTGCCTCTAACACCATGACGCACTGGAAGCCCTATGGAGGGATAGGAGGCGAACAAATCTTATTTCGTTGATTCCCCCACTTTCACCCTAGCCTGCTAGCCAGAGCTACACCATTGTGTACAGCTTCTCCATTTTGGTAGCACTGGGACAAGTCTAGTAATTTGGTTCCCAGAAACAAGGCGATATGTTTTCCTGGATTCCTGCCTCCCCATTGCTGTGGGTCCCCCGTCAGGGACAGTACAAGGAATGCTTGTCAACAGATAGGGTTTCTTCTACTTACCACTCCCTGGTTAGCCTTACCGGTGGCCAGCTACAGGCCAAAACAAAAACACTTTCAGTGTGCTCCCTTCTGCCCTATAACCACACCAGGCTATAAGCAGATGGGTGGGCTCTCTGTTTCTTGCAGACACCCACCCTCTGCTGTCTTTTCTCCCAAATAAAGGTCTGCACTGGGATCAAGTTCCTGCTCCATTCATTATCTTGCCCAATCTCCTCCACCACAGACCAAAACAGAAGCTAGAAGGAGAGAAGTGGCTTACCCAGCTGGCAAGAGATACTGGCTACAGTCTCAGGAGTGTCCTTCTGTTGGGCGCTCTTTGCTTTCCATTCCCTGTTTAGAATTCTCCAGAACCCAGGGAGGTCAGTTCCAGACAGCCAAGTAGCCAGGGCCACTTAGGGAATAGAAAGGAAAAACAAAGGCATTCCACGGAGCCAATCAGTGAGGAGAAACTTAACTCCAAAAACCTCACTGTGGGTCCCTGATACTGCAGATTAGAGCTTTGATCACAGTTACTGAGAATGACACAACAAACTCACCTGGGTCCCCTGTATGAGAACTTCAGCACTTTTGCTTTGTTTTGTTTTTGGAGACAGGGTTTCTCTGTGTAACCCCCACCACCACCACCAACCCGGTGTCCTGGAACTCTCTCTGTAGACCAGTATGGCCTCACAGAGATCTACCTGCCTCTTATGTAGGGCTTTCAGTGTGGCATGATGTCAGAGTGCTGGGATTAGAGGGGTGCACCACTGCCCAGCAACTCCAGCATTCATATGGAAATTAGCAGTAACTATAAAACTATTGGCCTAAAATGGCCTGGCAGAGGTCTTGCTTGTTTGGGAAATAGCCTTCTAAAATGACCAAGCCTGGTGCCCTTTGCTTTGGATTTCTTCTGTTGCTCATGCAAAACACTCCGACCAAAAACAATTCCGGGCAGGAGAGGGTTTATTTAGTTTATACTTCCAGGTCACAGCCTGCCACTGAAGGAAGTTAGGGCAGGAACTGAAGCAAGAACCTGAAGTAGAAACCTTGGAGGAAAGATGCTTGCTGGCTCTCTCCAGACAATGCTTAGCTGGCTTTCTCAAATAGCCCAGGACTGCCTGTCTAGGAGTAGTGTTTCCCACAGTGGGCAGTGCCCTCTGGCCTTACTTCGCCCCAATCAATGAACAATTAAGACAATCCACTACTGGCCAGACTGATCTGGGCCGGCCCTTAGTTCAGACTCCCTTTTCAAGAGTCAAGTGGACATTTAAAGTTAAGGACAATACCCTTGTTATATTCTGGAACGGATGATCTGTCCAAGAGCAACAGGGGTCTTTCCCAGGGTGGTCTTTGTACCTGATGGGCACACAAAACATGAAATGCTCAGAAAATCTGCTTATGCTGCTTAGGAAGTCAGCACCCCTCAGCCACACCCCCAGTCAACCCCCGACCCCCAATCCTACCCCCACCTCACTCCCCACCCCCACCCCCAGCCCCGCCTTGGAGGTGAACCGCACAGATGACAGTTCTTTTGTGAAGAGAAGGTGGCTAAGGTGAGGCTGAGAAGGTATAATTACAGGTTAGGAATGGGGAGCATCAAAGATTCTGATAACAGCCAGGCTTTCTGTGCCAAGTGCACCTCTGAAAGAACCTTTCACACCACGGCTATCAAACTTGCCAGCAGGGGGGTGCCCCGGTTATTAAATGCCTCTTGATCAGATGTGGTAAACCTGGAGGGGAAGCCTTTCAACAGCAGAAGGAGGAAGAAAATAGAGGAAGGGCATGGATGGAAACATACAAATGAGGTGTAAAAATTTGATTAGAAGCCTGAGAAATGGGGGGGGATTGGTAGCTGGGGTAGAGGGTTCTGAAGCACTAGCTCTCTCTCTCTCTCTCTCTCTCTCTCTCTCTCTCTCTCTCTCTCTGTCTCTCTGTGTGTGTGTGTGTGTGTGTGTGTGTTTCTCTGTCTGTCTCACCCCCTCTCTGTTTCTCTGTCTCTTGTCTGCCTCTCTCTGTCTCTCTGTTTCTCTCTGTCTCTCTCTGTGTGTGTGTGTTTCTCTGTCTGTCTCTCCCCTTTCTCTGTTTCTCTGTCTCTTGTCTGCCTCTCTGTCTCTCTCTACCCCCTCTTCAGGTGCCGTCCACCTTGTGCTTTGAAGACCGGCCTGCATCCTCTCTAGGAAGGGTGTGTTTTTCTAATGACCTCTGCCCAGGTTCTTGTTGAAGGATACAAGAACTTGGATTCCCCTCCAGAGGTGCCCATTGAGTCCTGGGACTCATTGTTCTAGTTTTATTTATTTTGTTTGTCTTGATAAAATACCCCCAACAACCAGCCACATAGGAGAAGAAGGGGGTGTTTCAGCTTCCAACTCCAGGTTACAGTTTAACATTTTGGAGACGTCAAGGCACAAACATAGGTCATCACATCACTGTCCAGAGAAGAGAAACAAATGTGTCTGTTACCTGCCTGCTTGCTCAGCTAGCTTTCTTCACTCTTAGACAGTTTAGGGCCCAGCATAAGGAATGGAGTCTCCCATAGTGGGTTGGGTCAATTAACAATCAAGAAGTAGGTTGGGCCCCATAGGTATCAACCCACCCTGGCACATTAAGTCTCTGCAGAATTAGGTGCCTCCTCTCCCACTGCAGCCAGATGTGACAGCCCAGTTAGGAGAATGGGATCCAAAGACAGGCATCAGAGTCAGAGAGGGTCCCCACTTCTGTTGTTGGAGGACCCACAGAAAAGCCAAGCTGCACGTCTGCTACATATTATTAGTGGGCATGTGTGTGTTTGTGCTCCTGTGTGCACACACACATGCCAGCCATAGCATAGTTGTAAATGTCAGAGGACAACTTGCAAGAGTCAGTTCTTTCTTTCTACCATGTGGGTTCCAGGGATAAAATTCAGGTTGTCAGGCTTGAGACAGGCACTCTTAGCCACTGAACCGTCTCACCAGCCCCAATCTTTTCTGCCGAATTTATCATTTTCTCCTTTTATCCTGTTGACCCTCACTTCCTTTTCTATAATCTTAAGACATGGGGGGCTTCAGCATAACTCACCTGTTAAATCTGACTCACGGCTCTCTTCAGAGAACAGATATGTCCTCAGGCCAACTGGATCCAGATAATTCTTTAATAAAGACTTTTCCCATGTGCTTCTAGGGTCTGGGAACTTAACATTTAAAACTAATCATCACATAACAACAAACTATAGAACCAGAAAAGGACACGACTTTTATCAATGAATTGGTCCAAACCCCTTTTGGGTTTTTGTGGTGGTTGTTGACCATTGTGTTTTGTTGTTATTCTTGTTACTGTTGTTATTGGATTTTATTGTTGCTATTATTATTGTTTTGTATCATTGTTGTTACTCTGGTTGTTTGTTTGGGCAGTGCTATTGTTGATTGTTGGCAGTTGTTTTATTGTTGTTTTGGAATCTTGTGGTTGTTTGTGCTGGGCTGGTGGCCGAAGCCAGGACCTTACACATGCTGGGTAAGAATCCAATCCCTGAACTACATGCCTAGTTCTTTTTCTAATGCTTTTTAGCCCCTAATTTCTCAGTCATGTAATCTTTGATTGCCTTTTGATGCGATGAGAATTTTGTAATACCGTTTTTGATAGCAAACATGGTTGACCAAATTTGTTTTGAATTACTGGGAGTTTGGAGATGTTGATTTGAGCATCAAAACTTGATCATAGTAATGTTGTTTATCGAGTTCTTTCCTTTGATAGCTGTGAGATTTGGATGCATTTTCTTGTGCAAGGACTAATCTCAAATACTATAACTTGATTACTCTGTGTAATTGGGAAATAAACAAAACATTTTCCTGCTTGCCTGCACCACTCAACACACTCTGACACCAGATGCGGGAAGACAGGATTTCCCCACATACCAACAACCAAGTGACACTTCAAGGATCCCACCAGCCAGCTGTCCTGTAATTCAATTCTACTTTGACCCAACCTCCCTGACATACTGTCTGATGCCACAAGTCTAGTGTCTGAGCTCACAAATTGTTTTCATGTTAGATGTCAGTCCCAAGCCCAGGCTGTGACCTGAACTTGTGACCTACCAGTTCTAAATCAGGGATTCCCAGAGAATATTTCTTGGGTCCATTAACTTGCTAGGGTGGCTCACATCTCAAGGGAACATTGCTTACATTCATCTATTCACTATCAAGGATATTACAGGGTATACAAATGAACAGCTAGAGAGAATGGATGCTTGGGGTATGTATGGTGAAATGGGTGGGGGGATTCCATGACCTCTCCAGACTGGCCAATCAGATCCACTCCCTACAGTGAGGCTCTAATTCTTTAAGGTTCCACAACTTTTTCAAGATACCTCCAAGAGCTGGAAACCAAGTGTTCAAGCATGTGAGCCAGTAGGGGAGCCTTTCACACTTAAACCATGATATGTTTTTACTCCCCGCATATCACTTCAGGTTGATCTTGAACTTACATCCCTCCTAACTCAGCTTCCTAAGTTCTCTTTTTAAGTTTTTAAAGAATTTGCTATTTTTTAAGTTATGTATACACGGGTGTTATTTGCATGTAAACTGTGGTGCTGGTGGAGGGCAGAGACATCAACTCACTTGTACAGGTGTGAACCACCTGACTTGAGTGCTGAGAACCAAACTCAAGTCCTCTGGAAAAGCAATACGCACTTTTAGCTTCTGAGTTGCCATTCCAGGCCCCCAAATTTACTTATGTGTATATATTCATGCCTGTGCGAGTTTATGTGCACCATATGGGTATAGAGACCAGGGGGCATTGGATTCACCTGATGTGGGTGCTGGTAACTGAACCCCAGTCTCCTCCAAAAGAACACTACTACTCTTAGCCAGTGTGTCATTTCTCCAATTCTACCTTTTGAGTTTTCATGGAGGCTACATTACAAAGGCATGATGGAAAACAGGACCATGCAAGGGTGTGTCCCTTACTTATAGCCTAGGCTATTGGGTGCAGTTCAGAGTAATAGGCAGAGTACTGGGCACAGGACATACACAGTGGACCTGCCCCTTTGCTCACTCCAGACTATCTGTCTCAATCAAAGCTGGGGTTGCTTTACTGTGCTGGTGCCTTTCCTTCTCTTGTTGGCAAACGTCTTGTGGTGTTGATGCACAGTGAGCTTATGATAGCAGACAAAAATCTTTTAATTTTCACACATTACTAAAGTGATTCTCTCCCAGGCTGGAACTGAGCAGTTGAAGGTACAGCTATACAGCTCTATATAGATTCCAATTAAATTCCATATTTGTGTGAGAGGGTATGTATTAGTCTCTCTCTCTCCTTTCCACTCCCTCTCTCCCTCCTCTTCTCCCTGTCTCGTTCCTCATGTGTGTGTTCGTGAATACAAGTACACATATACATGTGGGTGCATAACACGTGTGTGGAGAGCAAATTATATGTCAAATGTGGTCTTTAGGTGCCTTCCATATTTTGCTTGCAAGGGGGTCTCTTGTTGACCTAGAATTTTACCAGGTATGCAGGCTATGTCATCCCTGAGTTTCCAGGAATTCACCCGCCTCTGCCTCCGTGTAATCTTCCATAAGATTACAGCTGTATGCCACCATGCCCAGATGTTTACATGGGTTCTGGGGATCCAAAGCAAGTGCTTTGCCCATTGGTTATTCTCTTCGACCCCGCATCAACAGTTTTTTTGAGTCCAAGTGTTTGTTGATTGCCATGCGAAATGCCTCAAATTTCAAATACAAGGATATCAAACGTCTTGGCGGAATCCAAGTGTCTTCCTTGCAACAGTTCAGGGATCCCGTTAAATCAATTAAATGAAGGTAAGGGTGTAACATGCTCAGTAGGAGAAACCATGCTTAGCATGAGCAGTGGCCTACATTCAATTCCTAGCATGAAAGAAAGAAAGAAAGAAAGAAAGAAAGAAAGAAAGAAAGAAAGAAAGGAAGGAAGGAAGGAAGGAAGGAAGGAAGGAAGGAAGGAAGGAAGGAAGGAAGGAAGGAAGGAAGGAAGGAAATTGAATGCCTTTTCTATTTATTTATTTATTTGCTGTGGGGTGTGTGTGTGTGTGTGTGTGTGTGTGTGTGTGTGTGTGTGTGTGCACTCTCACACATGCACGGTTTTGGGAGTCAGTTCACTTCTCCTATGCTCATCCAACAACTAAGCGTAGGCCATCATAATCGGTGGCAGGTGCCTTTACTCACTGAGCCATCCCTAAGATGTCAGTGCACAGAGCACCCAGAGTCCCTCCAACTGGGACGGACCTGAATGCCTCCTCCTTGATTGCTAGTTTCCATGGTACCAGAAGGTGCTTTGCAAGCTACCAAAAGACAAAAGCAACCAGCAGTCCTAGGACACCTATAAGCCACACTAGTGACAAGCATGGCATAAAAACTCCAAGGGTGCAATAGCGGCACACATACCTTTGCTGTAAACAACATCTCTCTAATTGAACTTAAGACCCACTCAACAAGAGGGAAGTTATTCTTGTTACTGGAAACCTAATCAACTACCCAGGGCTAGTGAAGTCAGAGATCTTAGGTGAAAACCCACAACTACCACTTTACTCACAGCATAATCCCTAACCACTCACTAAATATTTGTCTTTATATCCACAGATAAGTGTAGTCCTAACCCCTCATCAAGGAAAGTTTTCAACAGACAAAGAGACTGTTACAAAAATCACAGCCAGTCAAAATGCAGAGTTGTAGAACCCAGTCCCAATGGAAACATCTACAAAACAACTCTAACACCCGGCTCAGGGAAAATTGTAGCAGAGGGATAAAAAAGATTGTAACAGTCAGAGGATCAGAGAACTTCCTGAGAGACGGTGTCTCCTATGTGTGTGATGCTACACACATAGTGTCACCAACATGACTGCCTAAACATGAGCTGAACAAGGACATGTCAAAGCAGACAAGAGAAGACCATGAGGCTTCAACTTTATACAAAGAATTACAGGCAATTAAGGGTTGCTGAGAATGGGAAAAATGTCTTTACCAAGGAAGGGCACACCAGTTAGTTTTCCACTGCCAGATTATCAACCCTGGAAACATACCTACAAGTAACATTATACAGACTGAACAGGTTATATTTAGGAATGTACATGTATATAAACATATATATATATATATATATATATATATATATATATATATATATATATGTAATAACAATAAAGAAAATAAAGAGTCCATGAATTTAAAAAAGAACAAAGAGGGATATAGGAGAAGGTTTGGAGGCAGGAGGGGAAGGGGAAAATAATGTATCATATTATGGTTTCAAAAATTAAATAAAAAGTGTTATCAATGCACTCTCAACTCAATGGCTGCAGCATATGTGTGTGGGGGCTGCTACTTGGAATTGAGCCTAGAATTCTTGCATAATGGTCAAGTGCTCAGTCACTGAGTTAGCCTGGTCTCATTCCAATTTTTTAAAATTTTTGTCTTTTTTTTTCTTTCCATTAATTTATTTATGTGTTCACTTTACATCCAGATCGCAGCTCCTCTCCCCCTTTCCTCCCAATCCCCACTTCATATACCTCTCCCCGCATTCTTCCCTCCCCTTCTCCTCGGGAAGTGGGTTGGGCCCCATAGGCACCAACCTGCCCTGGCACATTAAGTCTCTGCAGAATTAGGTGCCTCCTCTCCCACTGCAGCCAGATGTGGCAGCCCAGTTAGGGGAATGGGATCCAAAGACAGGCATCAGAGTCAGAGAGGGTCCCCACTTCTGTTGTTGGAGGACCCACAGGAAGGCCAAGCTGCATGTCTGCTACATATTATTAGTGGGCATGTGTGTGTTTGTGCTCCTGTGTGCACACACACATGCCAGCCACAGCATAGTTGTAAATGTCAGAGGACAACTTGCAAGAGTCAGTTCTTTCTTTCTACCATGTGGGTTCCAGGGACAAAATTCAGGTTGTCAGGCTTGAGACAGGCACTCTTAGCCACTGAACCGTCTCACCAGCCCCAATCTTTTCTGCCAAATTTATCATTTTCTCCTTTTATCCTGTTGACCCTCACTTCCTTTTCTATAATCTTAAGACATGGGGAGTTTCAGCATATCTCACCTGTTAAATATGACTCATGGCTCTCTTTAGAGAACAGGATTCCTTTTGACATATAAGACTACCTCTTCCAGTGTCTTCTAAGAACATTTATCCCAGAATATATTTGAATACAACTATTAATGTCTCAGTGATAATTTACATTCATTATGGGGCCAGAAGGTTTACAAACCTCTTTCTTGTGAAATTTCATTTTACAAATAAACTGTCTAGGGAAAAACATTAAAATTCTCCTTTATGAAAAAAAATAGTGAGTCTTATCTATCAGTGCCCCATCCAGACCCAAGGTCCATAAAATGAAGTGAAAACACTTTTCGTCAGAGCCTTCTGAGGTCCAGATGATGTGATGCTAGGATGCTAAAAGTCTTTCTCTTTATTAGTGCAAGGAGGGAGTTCGCATCACTGATGCTGAGGTAACGTAGGTAACATGGATGGCCTCTGTAATGATCCAGTGTGATGCTTAGTTTGGTCAACTGGACTGTCTTAGCTACTTTTCTATTGCTGTGATGAAACACTATGACCAAGGCCACCTTTGGATGAAACCAACCTTACAGATGATCCAGGATGTTAGAGTCTACTTTGGCAGAGTGGAAGTGGCAGATGGGAGGAGCAGCAGCTAATAGCTCACAGTCTCTCCCAAACCACAAACATGAACCAGAGAGAGTACATACCTTTGAAATCCCAGAGCCTGCCCTCAACCCCAACAGTGACACACCTCCTCCAGCAAGGCCACACCTCCTAAGACTCCCCCAAAGGGTCCCCAATTAGGGACCAAGTATTCAAATGCCTGAGACTTATGGGAGACATCTCATTCAAACTACCATGTGGGCAAGCTCCAGAATCACTGGGGAAAGAGAGTCTTGAAGAGGGATTGTCAAGATCTGTTTGAGTTGTTGGTATGTCTATAGGGGAAGTGTCTTGATTACACTGATTGATATGGGAAGACAAAGTCTACCATCGGTATCACATTCCCTGTTTTGGGACCCTGAACTGTAAAAGCAGTCTGAGCACTAAGCAACAATGCCTTTGTTTCTCTCTGCTCTTCACTAGGAATGTGATGTGACCAGCTGCTTCAAGTCCCTTGACACCTTGACTTCCCTTCTGTAATGAAACGTAACCTGGAATTTTGAGCTAGGATAAACTCTCTTCCTCTACATTGCATTTTTGTTGGGGTACTTTTCCTAGAGTAACAAACAGAAATGGAACTAAGACGCTCAGGGGGGTGTGTACATTGTCTTTTTCCCAGAGACCTGCACTTTGTCTGCCTCCGGACAGCCATGTCAGAGTTGAGGCAGAATGAGGTATCAAACCTAGGCAAGAAAAAGGAACTATCTCGAAAGAAAAAATGGTTCTTGTGCCTCTCCCATTAGCTATCAGAACACTGAAAGAATAGACCCCCCAAGAAAATGGAATTTCTTCGGGAGTCTCATGCTGGGAGAAAGAAAGGGCTGGAGCCTGGTGCTTTTAAAGTTTGTCTCCTAGAAAGGAGGTTCACACTGGCTCTGATAACTTGTCAGACCATCTTTTAGGAAATCCTGGAAGGCATTTTTATTTGTATGTTTGATTGTTGTTTTGTGTTCGGTCTTTTTGAGACAGGATCTCATGTAGCCCAGGCTGGACTGGAACTCGCTATATAGTTAAGGCTGGCCTGGAACTCCTGGTCCTGCTGCTTCCAGCTCCCTCAGGTGAAGCAACTACAGAGTGCTGAAGGCAGCTTTTGACATATTCACAATACCCTTCTTCTCATCACACTAGACCTTCAATGGCGCTACTTGCGTCCTTTGCACAATACTTTCTCCCAGGAAAACAATTAGAATCTAATGAAGTTTTTTAGCAATTACAAATTCACAAGTTGCTAATAAACACCTTTTTTTTCCCAACAAACATTAAAACATTTGGAAACAGCTCCTCTGGGAATTGTTGTGATTTTTAGAAATATGAATGTAAATCAAATTATCAATTCCAACAAAACTGGAAGGGGGGGAATGTGTAATCTAAGAAAATTAACTCTGGATGTTTGGTGACCACTTTATCGGTATGCTCAGTACACCTTGTCCCCTTGTCAATTATTCCTATCTAGTCATCAAAGCAGGCCTATGTTGGCTAAGTGCTTGTCATAATTTCCAGTTTTTCACTGACTAGGACTGGCCACCAGCCAAGATATTTTCCATTAAGAGTGTGTTATTCGGTGCTGGCAAGATGACCCAGCAGTTAGGAGCACACTTGAAGTTCTAGCTGAGGATCTGAGTTTAGTTCCCAGAACCTGTGTAAGAGGGCTCACTACTCCTTGTATGTCCAGCTGGAAGGAATCTGATTTCTTCTTCCAGCCTCCACAGGTACCTGAAGTCATACACAGAGACACACACAGACACACACAGACACACACACAGACACACACACACACACATGCATGCAGGCACACACTGTTAAAAATAAAATAAATATACTTTCAATTTTACTGTTCTGTCGCACTTTTAAATCCCTATGAAGACTGATGGCTAAAGTCTGTCTATGGATTGTTTCACAGAACTTCAGCTGTCCTCTGACCTGTGGAAACGTTTTTCTTTCTTCACTTTCTTTATTTTTCAGGTTTATTTTTATTTCTGTATGTGGACACACATATCTCTGTGTCTGTACCACTTGCATGTGGGGTCCCTTGGAGGACAGAAGAATGCACTGGTTGCCCTGGAACTGGAGTTACAGGCCGTTGTGAGCTGCCTGACATGTGTGTTGGAAATAGAATGTGGATTGCCTACAAGAGCAGCGAGTACTTTTAACCTCTGTGCATCTCCCCAGCCCCTTGGTCCTATTTTTCTAATGAAAATGATCTACTGGTCCTGTTTGCAAGAGGAGCATGTACTGCAAGTCATTACCCCTGATTTGGCATCTAATTTGGGTTCTGTTTGCTTCCTAACACTCCCTAATGGCAGTTGAGTAAATATCTAACATGCAGAGTCCTCTTGTCCTATCTGAAGGGTTCAACCTTTGGTCAAGAAGAGAAACAAAACAATAAATATTCATTAGACATCAAAATAGGTGTGGGAGGCTGGGAAGATACCTAAGTCAGCAAAGTTCTTGTCATATAAACACGAGGATCTGAGTTCAATCTCCAGAATGCATGTATTCAAAGCAAGGCATAACAGTGCCCACTTGTAATTCTGGAGCTGAGGAGGTAGACAGCATCCCTGAATCCCTGAGGGCTCTCTGGCTAGAAAGTCTAATTAAACCAATAAGTTCCACCTTTATCTCAAAAATAACATGGAATACACCTGAAGAAGGACACTGGAGGTTAAACACACACACACACACACACACACACACACACACACACACACATACACACACACACACACATACACAGGCATGCATGTACACTCACACCAATGCAAGCATTCACACACACACACTCACAACACATACACACACTACATATTGAACACCTTTCTGAGTGTCTTCTGAGTCTTTGCCCTTAAACAACTTAACAGGGGAGAGGATAAAACCAGGGCTTGAGATTGACCTCCTTCAATTTGATCTACCCCTGGCCTTCTCAAATAACAGCTTACGTGTGAACTAAAATAAGCTAGCGTGACATCTGGCTTGTGTGGCCTAGCTCAGGCAGATAAAACTACTGCAATGCAATTCCTACCAGAACTAAAGCAAAAAGGTGAAGAATTTTTTAGCCAACAGGGGTAGGTAAGCACCAGGGCTGAAAGGTCATACATATGCTTGGATGGATATTTATTATTGGCAGATATTTCTCAAAATACACTGGAGTGGATTGAGTGTCCATCCAGGAAAGGACTAGCAGAAGATGGATGAATTTGCCACAACCTGACGCTTAAAGCAATAGAACGTGTAGGGAGAAGCACTTTTACAGTTAAGGTGATTTTCTTTATGAACAGTCTACTGCGTGTAACTCACCCCATTCAAAGGAGGACACTCCAGAATTGGCTGGTGCACTGTTCAGCAGTAGAACATTTGCCTAGAATTCCCTTGGTTGGGGTCACGGCCCAGCAGTGAAGTATCTGCCTAGAATCCCCCAGTAATGGAGTTGGGGTAAGGTAAAGCACCTGCCTGGAATCCCCCAGTAAGGAGCTAAAGAAAAGTAGAGTGCTTTCCTAGAATCTCCCGGTGAGTGGTTGGAGGTATGGCTCAGAGGTGTAGCATTTGCCTGGCATGCAAAAGAGACTCTTAGCTGCATCCCAACACCACAAAAGAAGAAAAACAGAAACAGGTTGTAATTCTTGCGTCACTACTTTTGTAATGAATGAGAAATGTGTGTGTGTGTGTGTGTGTGTGTGTGTGTGTGTGTGCAAGTGAGAGTGTGTGAGTGTGTATGAATGTGTGTCTGTGAATGTATGTGTGTGTGTATGTAAAGAGAGAGTAAGATAGAGAGGGGGAGAAAGAACCAGGTACCACATGGTCTCGAAGGCCTAAGATAAACATTGGTTTATTCTTTTTTTAAACCATTGTATTGAGAGACCACAGGTTCATGGTATTTATGAGTAACAAGTAGATCACTCCTCCTTAGGTCAGGGGCTCTGACCTACTTTGTCAATCCCCTAGTAAAATACAGAAGGTTCCCAGGAAGTATTAGCTGGTCCACTGGACGCTATACTCTGAAGACTTTTTAAAGCATGCACACATACAAAATCCAAAGACCCATGCTCCCCATTCATCTGGCTACATAAACCATCCACTGTATTACAGTGATCTTTTAAAAAAAAAACATTCTTTTCAAAGCCAGGATAGTCCATTTCCAGTTACCAGTGTCAGTGGGGAACAGAAGTACATTGGATAATGAAACCCAAGAGTAACCTATACATTTAATTTTAGTAGTTGCTTCCAGCCCACGTGAAAGTTTCCCACAGTGTTTGTTGCTGTTCTCCCCGCCCTTCTTTCTTTCTGTAGAGAAGCAAATTTCAACCAAAGGTGTCTTCAGCAGGGAGAAGAGAAAGGTAGGATTTAGTGCAGCAGTTCTCAGCCTATGGATCAAAATCCCTGTGGGGGTCAGATATCAGATATCCTGCATATCAGATATTTACATTACAATTCATAACAGTAGCAAAATTAGTTATGGAGTAGCAGTGAAATAATTTTATGTTTGGGGGTCAACATAACATGAGGAACTGTATTAAAGGGTCACAGCATTAGAAAGATTGAAAACTACTGGTTTAGAGGAACTGTGGGCTAGTTAACTATTGGCTAATTAGTCTTTGAAAGAAGAAGCCTCATTTTGCTTGGTGAGGTGAGAGAGGACAGAGTAGAGTTACAGGGCAATATTCCAGTTCATACCAACACACCATCTTCATGTAAGCCTTACCTAAGAGGCCTTACCACAAAGTTCCATGGAACAAATGATACAGGACTCACGCCACACAATACCAAACCCTCTTCATTAAGTAACCAAATATTGTTGAACACATATCATGATATGCCCAAGCTATACATAGTTACACAGATGGAGTGTGCATATATATTCTACTTATATATTTAAGTAATTACCGTGCCTTTGAAATATTACTAACCGAGTCATGCAAACAAATTAGAATTTGGTTTATTCATCTCAGGTGACTTTCTTGTTTCATTTGTTTATTTAGTTTATTGTTTTGTTGAGTCAATGTCTTTCTCTGTAGCCCCGGCTAGCAATCCTCTTGCCCCATCCTCCTAAATGCTAGAATTACAGGTGTGAGCTCTCATTATCAGCTTTCCTGTCACCCCCCAGCACTTCAGAAGAAGAGACAGGAAAATAACCACAAGTATCTCAGGGCAGACAAGAGAGCAGAGCAAGACCCCATCTTAAAAAAATACAGATAACACCACCAACAAAAAGATTCTCGAAGAAGCTGAGACTTGGGGAGTTCTATTCTTCTGAATTCTTTGTCTGTTTCAAAGTAAGAAACGTTTGGGGAAGAGCTGAGAATGTGTGTTGAGAGCTACATGAAGGCTCCCTCGCCGGTTGTAACTTAGTAACTCTGTGGGTGGGTCATGTGAGTAAGTCTGCATCTCCATCTTCACTGAGATCTGTGCACTGATGTATGTACTGAGGGAGTTGGGAAGGGGATCTGTCCAACTGGGGTTTAGAGTCTGGATTGGAACTTATTTGGAAGGAAGAAAATGGAGGGAGGGAAGGAAAGGAGGGAGGGAAGGAGAGAAAAGACAGAGGGAGGTAGAAATGGAGAGGAAAGGAGGAAGGAAGAAGAGATGGAAAGGAGATCTTTATCCTCAGGTTCCCTAGGGTCAGTCTCAGGCCTAATGTCCCTGGGAGTCTGGGAAAAAAAAGGCTAATAATGTGGGTTGGGGTGATACCTCAGTCAATGAAGTGCTTGGCTTGCAAACATGAGGACCTGAGTTTGATCCTCAGAATTCTTAAAAAAAAAGCCAGGTATCATTCTCCCTCCCTTATAATCCCACTACTGGGGAAGTAGAGCTTACTGGCCGGCCAGCCTAACCAAGTATGGAGAGGTCCAGGCCAGTGAGAAACCCTGTCTCAAGAAACAAGGTGGAAACAGTCCAGAGATTGTCCTATGGCTTCCACGTGTATATGCACACGTGTACACATGTGTCTGTGTATGCACAGCTTATCCTTTCGTAGGGTTTTGTGTTAGTTCTCAGCAAACCAGGGCACCCATCTAACCCCAATGCTTGTGGTCTGGGGTCTTAGCACAAAGTTATTCTCTTCTTGCTTGGAGTCTGAATTCCAGCCCCCTTTTTGGATTGCCCTGCGTCAGTTCTCAAGATCAGGAAAGGAGAGAAAGGGAAAGAGAAAGATTACAGTTATGAAGTAGCAAAGAAATAATTTTATGGTTGGTAGGTCCCCACAACATGAGGAGCTGCATTAAAGGGTTGCAGCATTAGGAAAGTAGAGGACCACGGGTTTAGAGGAACTGTGGTTTGGCTAACTGGTCTTTGAAAGAGGAAGCCTCACTTCGCTTGTTGCGGTGAGAGAGGACAGAGTAGAATTTCATCTGAAAAGATCACTGTTTGAAAAGATCTTGAAAAGTTTTATGGAGGAGCTCCAAGGAGCAGCCTTCTCTTCCTCTCCCTTCTAGTGAACATGTTTACAGAAGCAGCAAACAAGCCCACTCCTTAGAACCAGTCTCGAGCCTCGCCAAGTCCTCCAAGATACATATCTGGCCAGAACCTGACCTAGTGCTGTTCAGCATGAGCTGGCTGACTGTGTTATGGTTTCAATACGAACTGTGCCCCACAGGCCATGTGTTCACTGCTTGGTCCCTGGTATCTGGAGCTACTCGAGGAGGGTATAAAAACTTCAGGTGGTTGAAGAGGTAGCTTAGTAATGCACTTGTCATACAAGCATGAGAACCTAAGTCCTCAGAACCCATATAAAAAAGATCAGCCATAGTGGTGCACACTTGTAATCCCAGAGCTGAAAAACTAGAAACTAGAGGACCCCTGGGGCACCGTGGCCAACCAGCCTAGCTGGATCAGTGAGTTCCAAGGTCCAATGAAAGACTGCCTCAAAAATTAAGACAACACTGAAGTTGTCCTCTGGCTTCCATATGCACATATGCACCTCATGTATACCTGTTCCACTCACAGACATGTATGTATATATGTATGTATGTATGTATGTATGTATGTATGTATGTATGTATGTATGTATAATTTATTAAACTAGATTATTCTGGAATAGTAACAGCAGCTGAATCACACCTGAGAGGCTGAGAACCCAGTAGTGCTCAGTCCTTGGGGCTCGATGTCTCAGCTAAGCACCTGGTTTCCCTCAGTGACTCTCTCATGATAGAGAGGTCCACAACCCAGTAATGCCTCAGCCCTCAAGGCCGAGTGGCTGAGCAATACCAATCTGATGCTGAAAACCTGGACAGTTCCTGGACAGCCACCAGTCCTCAGTCAATGATAGAAGCCTGGGAGCCCTGGTTCTGATGTCAGCAGCAGCAACAGGACAGATCGACTCGCTGCCCAGAGGGAAATCCAATTCAGCAGAAGACAGTATTCTTCCTTCTGCCATGCCCTTTTATGTGGGCTGCTAGCAGAAGTGAGGTCTGCACTCAGGGTGGGTCTTCCCACATCAGTTAAGGCAATCAGAACAGATCTTCATTTGGGGGCTCACTCCCTACTCATGTGATTCTCATTTGTGACAAGTTAACTTTAAAGCCAGTCATCACACGGCTGGATCTGTCCCTGGCCTCTTCTTGTACTTCCTCTCTCTACATCCTGTTCCCAGTGACATGAAGACCACATCTTCTCTGCCACATCTTCCAGCACCGTGATATTCTGCCCAAGCAGACCAAGGCAAGCCACCACAGACTGAGCCCTCCAAAACCAGGAGCCAAAATAGATCCTTCCTCATTTGTTTCTGTCAAGAATTCAGACCCAGTTATGATTAGAAAGTAATTAACACAATCTGTCTCCCCCAGGCTACTGCCTTACTGTAAACACAGTCACAGACTGTCTGCTACCCAGAGTCTTGCTACTGCATATCTTTATCTGATAGGTTCATGGGAGATGGCTCATTCTAGAACTAATAGTGGAACTGATGGATACCCTTGGACATAATGTCTGAAGCTAGGTCACGTTCATCTGCAGCTCTATCAGGCACACACTCAGATGTCTCAGTGCTGGCAAGCCCATCAGATCTCTAGATAAAGTCATGACAGAGCCTCAGAAGGGGGGTGGGGGATAATGACAGAGTCAAAGATGACAGCAGCATCTCCAGCCTTGGAGGAAACATAATAATCCTGGCAGAAGTAGATGAATCAGGGGGCATGGAGTCATTTTTCCCGTTCTTCTGGATGGGTAAAATCCACAGTATTTGCCCATCATGATCAGGCAGCTGGGCTCATTAAGCCATCTGCATTGCAGAATGCCAAGGGACTCACACAGGGCATGCATCTGTTTGGGGGTAGAGACATAAGGCATCGGGATGACTCACATTCGCCCAACGCTGCTCCTACTAACATGTTTTCCTACTGGGGGTGACTGCCAGTGCACAGAGCCCGCAGGCTGCTCATCTGTGTCCATGTGTGCATTGTCCATGCTCACTAGTGAGGGCCCATTTTCATCAAAGGTACCCCTGATTCCCACAGCCAAACCCCATGTGTGCATGGAACTCTCCAAGAATCTCCCCAAAGACTAAAGACCCAGACAATAGTCAGGTGATGTCTCATATGTCCAGTGACTCTAAGGAAGACCTGTTGTCACCATGCTCCTCACTCTGTGTCCCTAGGGCTCATCTTCCTCAAGCCATAAATATTTTCTTTCTTGTTCATTACTATTATTTGAATGTGAACTCTCTTCCACATGCATATGTGTTTGAACACTTGGTTTCCAGCTAGTGTCACAGTTTGGAGAAGTTGGGGACAGTCTAAGAGGTAGAATCTTGCTAGAGAAAGTAGACTGTTGGAGGGTGATGGACCTCAAGGTTCATCCCTACTTCCTGTCTGCTCTATGTTCCCTACTTCCTGTCTGCTCTATGTTCCCTACTTCCTGTCTGCTCTACGCTCCCTACTTCCAGTCTGCTCTATGTTCCCTACTTCCTGTCTGCTCTATGTTTTCTACTTCCTGTCTGTTGGCTCCATGTTCCCTGCTTCCTGTTTGTCCTCTGCTTCCTGGTCAATCAAGACATAGGACATTTCAACCATATCTCACCACTGCCATGAATAGATAAACTGCCCCTTCTTGAACCATGAGCCAAAATGACTGTCTTCCTCTGAACTATTCCTTGCCAGGTATTGGATCACAGTAATGAGCAAACTAACTAATTTATATACCTGTGTACAAAGACCATTAATTGGCGCTTCACTTCCAGCCCTCTCTTACTATGTACATCATACCTATCATCTCTAACGTAAGCCTTTGCCTATTTTTTTCTTGATTTTCCAAAGGAACCCCGAGTATGATGCTCAAGGTTCTATATGTCTTGGCCCCCAGATGATTGATCCCTTCCATCTTCTTCTCTTTCCTGAAGATACACTACAAGCCACACAGATATCTACATTAGAGTTCATAACAGCAAAATTACAGTCATGAAATAGCAAAGAAGATAATTTTATGGTTTGGGGTCACCACAACATGAGGAACTGTATTAAAGGGTTGCAGCATTAGGAAGGTGAGAACCTCTGCTCTAGATACATGTCCTCCCTCCAGTGTACCCCACTCTCTGAGACTTTGCCCTCCTGCTAGTTAGCTTTTATTGTCAACCCAACACAAATCCAGGAGTCATCTCGGAAAAGGTGCCCTCACTTGAAGAATTGCCTCCATCAGAGTGGCCTGTGGACATGTCCATGGGGCATTATCTTAATCACTAATTGATGTAAGAAATTTCAGTCCACTGTGTGAACTTAGAGCAAGCCAGTAAGTAAATTTCTGGTTCCTGCCTTGAGTTCCTGCCTTGGCTTCCCTCTGTGATGGATTGTGACCTGTGAAATGAAATAAACCCTTTGCCCCCTGCCTCAAGTTGATTTTGGTCATGGCATTTTATCACATCAACAGGAAAGCAAACTCCTACTCTTCAGACCTTGTTTGAAGTTCTAGCAGGGAAGTACAGTGTCTGGTTTACCCTTGACTGAAGAACTTTCCTCCTCTGTTGGGAAAGGTCATCCACTGGCAACCAGCACTGGACCCTCAGAAGGGACACAAATAGAGCAGTAAAAGGGGAAAGAGATATCTGCCAAGCCATCCAGGTCAACAAAACCAACCCTGGCAATCAATGGAGTAGCAGGCATTGCTGTCAGTCTCCCCTCACATCCATGCTCTCTGATCTTACTGTAGGATTTAAGGTAGATGTCACCCACAGAGAGGAGCCTTCCTTTATTCTACCTTCTATCACATAACTAATAGATTAGATCTTCTACCTGTTCCCATAAAACACAGTTATTTATTGCCTATGGCACACTCTATGGCATGTCTTTGGGTTGGTTGGTTGGTTAGTTGTTGAGACAAGGTCTCCTGTAGTGCAGTCAGAACTTGAACTTCTGATCTTCCTGTCTCCACCCACATGCTGGGATGACAGAATGTACCATCACACTTGGCTTATGTAAATGTAAAGCTTGTTTCGCTTTATATGCCATGACAAGATCTTATACTACAGAGTGGTCTAGTCTGAAACTCACTAAGCAGTTCAGTCTAGTCTTGCTTCACAACCTCCTGCCTCAGCCTCTGGAGTGCTGGGAGATTTGTGTGAGCCTAAGCCAACTCGTTGCTGTTGTTTGTTTTGTGCATATGTGTGTTTTGGGTGTTTCAATGCATTTTTACATATTTATTTTGTGTAGGGTTCAGGGGATTGTGTGTCTGTGTATGTAGTGTGTGT
>CAJQZJ010032849.1:2292007-2307157 GCA_907164525.1 Lophiomys imhausi
AAAATATCTTCTTAGATCCAGAACACCCTCTTGATTCCTAAACAACTCAAAATTTAACTATGAGACTCTAGCTATCTATTCTTCAACCACCTCAGAGACCTGAGAGGGATAAATATATCTGATTATATAGGAAGTGCAGGGCCTGCAGCTTCCAAAACTAAAAGATGACATACCAGTGGTTGCCTGGACAGTTCCCATTTTCTCTCCATACATTACAGCATCAATCTTAAGCCATTTGGCTCCATTTCTCTGACAGACATTGATTGTAGAGCAGGAATTATGAAGGACTTACCTACCCTGTCTTGACAGAGCTAGGCTATCGACTTATCTGCTTCCAAGTTTTGTCCTTTTTGGACAGAAGTCTGTCTACAGTTGAAGCAAGGGGTTTTTCTTGCCAAGAGAACGGCTTACCACCAATTCAATCATCTCCCACTGGAGATTCTTCGATGCTCATCTTCTACTTGGAGTAGAATAGGGGGTGCTGTCAGGAGCTGACATGTCTCGATATCAAAAAATCTTAAGAAAACATCTTTGAATGCCATATTCTGCAGATCTCTTGAGGTTTTTGAAGATGCCCCAGCCAGATCTTCAGTAAAGCTCTGAAGATCAGCTTCTGTCTATGAACTTCTTAGGACATCTAAATAGCTGAGCACAAAAGGACTGAACATCAAATGATTCTATTAACATTTTTAACCATTTTTCCATTCTTATTTGGGCCCCAAACAGGTTTACTACGTCCCAAATGAGCAGGAAGTCATTTTAAGAGAACAACATCCCATCCCCAGAAGGTGGGGAGGGTGTTCCCCCCACTTTGGTTATTTGATAGATAATAGAAATTTTTGTTATTTAGGGGAAAAGACTACAAGCTGTTAAATGGTCTTGTTAAATGGGTTTTGGAGGTTAGACCCAGGGACTTCTCTCTTTTGCTTTTCTGTATCCTCCTTTCTCTCCTATATAGGAGTGAACAGACTTGAGAAAAATGGGACATAGACATAGTATAGGAAAGATCAAGAAAAAAGGACAGATTATTGAATATAGCCTTATACCTTTGTATACTGATACAAAATTAATATTATATTTGGCTAAATTGGTACTGATCATTGTATATTAATGCAAATTTAAGATTGTATAGGGCTACATTGGTATTGATCTTTGTATATTGATACAAAATTAAGATTATATTTGGCCACATTGGTATTGATCTTTGTATATTGATACAAAATTATGGGTAACGCTTCTTAAAGGTATTGTTCATAGTAATACTTAAAAATGAAATGTCAAGTTTTGACCTCTCGCTACCAACTGACATAAACTGTTTAGGATAATTAAGAAACGGAAACTAATAGTCATGAAAATGTGTCATTTTGTTCGTTACTATGACAGTCTATCACAGTTATTTTCTAAGCTACTCAGAAATCAAGTTGCTAAGAGACAAGCAATATTTGCTTATCTAAATATAAGAGATAGGTAGGGCATCTTCAAAAACCTCAAGAGATCTGCAGAATATGGCATTCAAAGATGTTTTCTTAACTTAAGATTTTTTGATATCGAGACATGTCAGCTCCTGACAGCACCCCCTATATTACTCCAAGTAGAAGATGAGCATCGAAGAATCTCCAGTGGGAGATGATTAAATTGGTGGTAAGCCATTCTCTTGGCAAGAAAAACCACTTGCTTCAACTGTAGACAGACTTCTGTCCAAAAAGGACAAAACTTGGAAGCAGGTAAGTCGACAGCCTAGCTCTGCCAAGAAAGGGTAGGTAAGTCCTTCATAATTCCTGCTCTACAACCAATGTCTGTCAGAGAAATGGGGCCAAAAGGCTGAAGATTGATGCTGTAATGTATGGAGAGAAAATGGGAACTGTCCAGGCAGCCACTGGTATGTCATTTTTTTAGTTTTGGAAGCTGCAGGCCCTGCACTTCCTATATAATCAGATATATTTATCCCTCTCAGGTCTCTGAGGTGGTTGAAGAATAGATACCTAGAGTCTCATAGTTAAATTTTGAGTTGTTTAGGAATCAAGAGGGTGTTCTGGATCTAAGAAGATATTTTTAAAATTATGAGGCAAGTTAGTATGAAAGCTGAGTTAGATATAGAACTTTAAACTCATGGAGATGGTTAGATAGTAAAAGGTTAAAGTCAGGTGCCAAATACATATGGACTGGACATTGGGAATGTATGCTAAGCCATATAACTCTTATAATCGTGGCCTATTTATTTCTATTGTTTTGTATTGTATTTATAGTTATAAGAAAAAGAACCATTATTTGGACTGAAAGGGAGAGCTGTTGGGGGGAAAAAGAAGGGAAGAGGATGGTGGGGCTGAGGGGGAGGAGGGTGGAAGGGTGGGACTGGAGGGGGGAGTAGGGAGGGGATTGTGATTGAGATGTAACTTGAAGAAATAAAAAATAAATTATTAAAAAAAAAAGAAATCTGATTGTACTTCTGGGTATCCACCGAAACAATTCGTCACCAAACCACAAGGACATATCCTCATCTATATTCATAGCAGCCTTATTTGTAAATGCTAGAAACTGGAAACAACCCAGATGTCCCTCAACTGATGAATGGATTAAAAAATTGTGGTACATCTACACAATGGAAAACTACTCAGACATCAGAAACAAGAAAATCATGCAATTCACAGCCAAATGGGTGGAACTAGAAAAGCTCATCCTGAATGAGTTAACTCAGACTCAAAAATATGCATGTGGCATCTACTCACTTATAATTGAATTTTAGCCATAGAGTACAGGATAGCTGTCCTACAACCAACACACCAAAAAGATCAGAAACATAGACTTTGTTACCTATCAATGGGACAATTTGCCCTAGGGGTGCTACCATGTAGGCCCCCAGTACAAGAGGAAGCTCTTAGCCCTCATGTGACTATTGAACTGAGAGGGGCTGATTTGTAGGGACACTCCACACCAGAGGAGTGGGATGGGTGGGAGAGGGAGGAGAAGGTGGGAGAGTGGAACTGGGAGGGATGGAAAGAGGGCATTATGATAGAGATGGAACTTGATGTAATAAATAAACATTATAATAAAAAAATCAAACATAAAAAAAGAAATATGGTTGTTCCAGGTGTGGTAGAACATGCCTTTAACCCCAACACTCAGGAGACAGAGGCAGGAAGATCTCTGGGAGGTCGAGGTCAGCCTGGTCTATATAATGAGTCCAGGATGGCCAGGGCTCTGTCACAGAGAGAAACCCTGTCTGGCGGGGAGGGGAGGGCAGGGGGTGGTGGCAGGAAGAACCCCAGCTCTGTCCTTAGCTTTTTCCTCATAAAATCTGAATGTTAATAGTTTCTGCCTTAGGTGCTGGAGAGATGGCTCAGCAGCTAAGAGTGACTGCTTTTGAAGACGACCCAAGTTCGGTTCCTAACACTTGAGTCAGGAGGATCACAACTGCTCCTAACTCCAGCTCCAAAGGAGCCAATGTCGTCTTCTGAA
This sequence comes from Lophiomys imhausi, assembly GCA_907164525.1. Lineage (NCBI taxonomy): Eukaryota > Metazoa > Chordata > Mammalia > Rodentia > Muridae > Lophiomys > Lophiomys imhausi. Next base: position 2,295,464 of record CAJQZJ010032849.1, read on the forward strand.
CTCTGAGGGCACCTGCACTCACATGCACATCTAGACATACTTTAAAAAAAAATAAATATCTGAAAATATAGTTCCTACCTCATAGACTTGTTGGGAGGGTTAAATGAGTTAATACATATGAGTGTTTTAAATCAGGTATGAGCACATTTTAGGAGGTACGACTGTTGCTATGAATCTCCCAAACTTCTTATTTCGTTTCCTGTTTCATTTTCTCAGCTGTCCTTACTGCCTCAGGATGTTGGCCCAACAAAAATACATCATTATAGTGAGGTTGCTTAAAATAGCTATAAGCTCCGAAAATCAGGGGGAAAAATATGATTTTTTTTTTTAGGAAGCAGAGTTGAAACCTATTAAAATATACTTTGCCTTTTTATTTTCATGTGCGTTTGTGCACTCATTTGCATGTCTGGGGCACATGCATGGAAGTATGCATTTGCATGTGGAGGCCTGTGGTTGGTGTTGGGAATCATCTTTGATTGCTCTTCCACCTTCTCCATCGAGTTAGGGCCTCTCAATCAAACCCAGAACTCACTAATATGACTAATCTCTCCAGCTAGCTTGCTCTTGGGGATCCAGTGTCCATCTTCCGAGGGTGGAATCACAAGGGGCGACTATGCCCACCCAGCACTTATGTGGGCCATGTGGATCCAGAGTCCTCACACTGGTTCTCAACAAGTCCTTTAAACACAGAGAAATCTCCCCAACCTTAACATACATATGAAGACAAAGTTTAAGAATCAGTGGTAAGTAAAAGAAGGAAAATCCAGAAGAAAGTAAGGCATGCCTGAGATCATGAGTGTGGGCGTCTCTAAGATAGAATTGTCAAGAATCTTATTACATTTATTTGCTTAGTTATGTGCTCCTGCCCAATGGCTTAGAGCACCTCTGTGTGCGTGTGAAAGTTAAGGGACAACTTGGACAAGCCAACTCTCTCCTTTCATCCTCTGTGTCCTGAAGACGAAACTCAAGTTGTCAGGCTTGTCGGCAAGGTTCTGCACCCTCTGAGCTTCTCAGCCCAAGAGTTTTACTTTTATCACCCTAAGAACGGAGTGTCCCTTCAGAGTAACCAGCTCTCTTTAAGATGTTGAGAGACATCTCTACACCACCTGTATAGTCTTCTCAAAGGTGTCCAAATTGGTTAGATATCCTGTCAATTTGCTTGAGACATTAATTTAACTGATTTTTTTTTAATTTTCTACTGAATTGACAGACTGAGTAGACTGTTGACATTGACGGATTGTTTTGATATCATTTAGACCCAGCTGAGTGGAGCTAACCATGAAGGGGAAATAATTGTTATTGGCACGGCGGTGATGACCAAAGACACTCATAGCTTGTACTGCGAAAGGAGAGCTGAAGTCTTTGTAATAGAACTGGCACCGCACCTCACCAGGCTGAGAGTCAATTGATCCGTCCCTGTCTACCACACTGAAGATTTGGAAAGCAACTTTGAAAAGATTCAACCTATAACCATATAAATTGTTTTAACATTTTACTTTTTTATCATTTGCGTATGGGGCCACGCATGCCACAGTATGTGGAGGTTAGAAGACAACTTATGAGAGTTGGTCCTCTTCTTCCATCATGTGGATGCTGGGGATTAAGAACTCAGGTCATGGGGCTCATTACCATTTGAGCCATCTCACTGTCCCTAAACATAAAGTGTTGCTGTCACTTTATGAGCTCAATTCTGGATGCATGGACGCTCCTCTCAACAAAGGTGAAGAGAGTCTCCACACTCCCTGTAGCAGCTGAATATATGTGGCTTTAGCTTTCTGTGACAAAGGGAGCTTTAATAGGGATGGAGAGATGGCTCAGCAGTTAGAAGTGCATAATGCACTTGCAGAGGATCTCGGTTTGGTTCCAGGACTCCCATCCAGTTGTTTGTAACAACCAGTAATTTCAGCTCAGGGGACTATGATGTATGATGCCCTCTTCTGGCCTCCATGAGTACTGCAAGCATGTGACTGTGTGTGTGTGTGTGTGTGTGTGTGTGTGTGTGTGTGTGTGTGCGCGTGTGTTTGTGTACACAGGCACACATCTTTAAAAATGTAAAAATGAGATTAATGGTTTTAACGTAGGGGATTTACATTGGAATATCTGGGTCTAATTTAATCCCAAATTTGCTGAATAGAAAGAGATGGGAGGATATATTATATATTTGGTTACTAAAGAAGAGAAAGAAACATGGGTTGGGAGCAAGATGTTGGAGGTGATATGAAGAAGGAGTCACAAATCAACCTGTGTAAGCAAAGTCCAAACACTAGGGAAAACAAGAAAACAAATCATCATCCCTTTAAGTGAATAAATTTAAGTCACCAAATCTGTGCTGATATTTAGAGCAAATGTTGAGAGATGCATATACTTCCTGCAACTGGTTCTAGGTCTCCTGCATGGTAGACACAGATCAGACAACAACAAGAAGAGGCCAAATGACTGGAATGAGAAGAGGTTGGAACTTCTGTGTCTGATTTTAGCATAAAAGTTCTGTTTTAAATCTGGGTTCCATTTATGATTTCATAGGGAAGGGCGTTCTTTGAAAATAGGGAACAGAGAAACTAGAAATGGAGAAAGGTGATATTCTTGTATCTGTACTTACTGAAGACACTAAGAACATGACACATACTAGTACCTGAGACAGAGGAAACATAACAAAATGTACCAGTGGTAGTTGTGTCCATGGTGACAGTCATCTCCTCAGGATCCTGCACACCATCGTTGAGAAACTATGCCTGTTGTGGGTGAGTGCCTTGCCCAGTGCCATCCAGCTTCTACAAGAACAGGGCTGGACCCAGATCTTTGTAATTCTAGTCTCTATTACAGTCCAAACAGTTAATGATATCATCTAACAGTCTTACTGAACAAATTCGTTGCATAAAAGCTATTCTTGGACTCAGTGGGTTAAGCACTTATAGCTCACACATGAAGACCGGCTTACAGAAGCCTGACACCAACCTAAATGCTGAGCATGAAGGAATCCTTCAGTCCTGGTACTCAGGAGGCAGAGACAGGAGATCCTTCAGGCAAGCTGGATGACTAGACTTGCCCAATCGGTGAGCTCCAGATTCAGTGAGAGATCTTTGACTCAGTAAATCCAGTGGAGCGTGAGCAAGGAAGACAACTAATGTCAGCCTTGGGCAGATACACATACAAACACAAATATACACACATAAACATAAAATTTTTAAAGTAAACAAAAAGCTATTCACTTAAAACATTTTATTCATTGTGTGTGTGTCCATGCATATGGAAATCAGATGACAACTTGTGATAGTTGGGTCCTGGAGATTGAGCTCACATCCTTGGGCTTGACAGCAGGTGCCTTAACACACTGAGCCTCACCTCAGGCCCCCCAAAAGTTATTCTTATAGTATGCCTTTTACTACAATGACATTACTAGGTTTTAATGAGTCCATTCTTGACCATTCCAGGAGCTCTATATGACTCCATTTTCTTGTTGGTCCCCAATGCCGAGAAATGACCTTACATCAGACATGGTAGCTGCTTCTGGTCCTTTCTGCACACAATAGATGGGAGATGGGTGCTGTTCGGACTGCAGAGAAGACTGTTGTTGAAATAGAAGGGTAGGGCAGGCAATGGAACAGGGACAGTGAGACAATGACAGGAGCAGCTGTCAACTCATTAAGGGTGCCCCATCGAAATCTGGGCCACATCAGGTCCAGCCATCTGTCATCTGAGAACCACAGCTGCCTGCTGACTCTTCCCTCAAACAGCAGCAATAGCAAAGTCGGCATGTTCTCTGAGCATTGAGCACCACTTGCAGTTCAGTTGCTTGCTTTGATGTCCCAGTGAGGAGGCATCCTATTGCCCAAGCATCAAATAGCATCAAAGAAGAAAGAATAGGACTTAATTTCTAAACTTCATTTTGTGTGTGTGTGTTTTCATGTATTGCATATGTGTGTACATGGGCAGGTGCACATATGTATGCATGTGTATATCCATGTATGTATGCATGTGTAGGTCCAGAAATCAACCTCAGTGTCATTCTTCAGGAACCATCCACCTTAATTTTTGAGACAAGTCCTCCCAATGATCTAAAGCTCAACAATTAGGCTAGGCTGGTTGACTAGTGAGTCCTAGGGATATGTCTGTTTCCACTTCCCAGTATTGGGATTGCAAGCATATGCCACCACACCTGGCGTTTTGTGTGGTGCTGGGGGTTGAAGTTGGATCCTTGTGTTTGTGTGGCAAGCACTTTCCTGACTGAGTCACCCCCACAGCCCCAGGAGTAAGAGTTTCATTCTGGCCAATGCTCTTCTGTACTGTGCTGTAAGAGAATGAGTGAGGTGAAAAAAATCATGGGTCTCTGGTGAAGTATTTCCCTGTGTCTTCCATTCCCTGAAGCCCTTGTTGCTTTTACCTGATCACAGGCATTCCCTCTTATTGAAACAAAGCTCCCCCCTGGGCATTCAGGATTCTTGAGTATTCAGTCCTTTCTAACGAAACTAAAGATACATTCTATTCTGTCATTCAAGACTCTCAAATGCCATTCTTGAAGGGAAGATGTTCACATCTCCCCAAAAGAAGGAATTTTATCAATATACAAAGGTTAACAAAGCATTAATTAAAGTAGGAGATGAAGATAAAATTGTAAAAAGCTACAAAGACACACAAAAAAAAACTAAGGAACAGCTTCACAAAATCAGTTAAGGCTCCTAGTGAACAAAGACTGGAGCGTCCATGTGACCTCAGCATCTTCTTCATAAATTTACCTAGAACCAAGGCCTTTCCCATCCTGTTCACCAGGCATATTCTAATCAAAGCCACCCCCACTCCTTGAGTTATTTCAATTACATAGTAATGTATCTCCTGTTCTCGGTTTTCCCTCTCTACTCTAATACCTACAGTTTCATTTCAACAAAGTAAGAAAGAGTTTGTTCTGGCTCACGTGTGTGTGGGGTGTTTGTTTTGTTAAGCTTTATTTATTTATTATGTATTCAGTGTTCTGTCTTCATGCATGCCTCCCCTTCAGGCCAGAAGAAGGCACCAGATCTCATTATAGATGGTTTTGAGCCACCATGTTGTTGCTGGGAATTGGACTCAGGACCTCTGGAAGAGCTGTCAGTGCTCTTAACCTCTGAGCCATCTCTTCAGCCCCCGGTTCATGGTTTATGATACAGTACATCATAGCGAGGAGGCAGCTGATCACATGGTACCTATATCCAGGAAGCAGAGAAAAAGATACATGCTGATGCTCAACTTACACGAGTCTAGTACCCCAGCCCATTAAGTGGTACTGTTCACATTCAGGATAGGCCTTCCCGCCTCAGTTGACCCAATGTATAAACTCCCTCACAGACAGACACAGAGCTTTGTCTCCTATTAACATTCCACCGCAGCGCCCAAAGTCTCATTTATGTCTCACAACACGAACTATACTTAGTCTATCTCTAAAAGTCCCCATAGTCTTTAGCTGCCCCTTCAGCTATTCAAAAATCTAAGACCCAAAATCTCTTCTGAGACTCAAGACAATCTCTGAACCACAAGACCCTTTAAAATAAAAAATAAAAAAAATAAACAAGCCACATGCTCCCCATACACAACAAACAGTACAGAATACCTTTGTTGGAGGAGGGTCTAATGCATTGGTCCTTAGAGGCTAATTTCAGTGCTAGAGATCTGGTTACCACCCTTTTTGAGACACTCTCTGATTGGTTAATAAGAGTCACTGGTGGCCAATTAGCTGGGCAGAAAGAGTATAGGAAGGTGGAACTTCCTGGATCCATGAGAAGAATCCTGGGTTTTACAAAAAGGAAGTTCTCTTCCAGGTCACCTGGGCTGAGGGCATCCACGTGTGAGCTCTGTGACCTGAGAAGGTATAAAAAGCTACATGGTTGGCCAGGATTAAATGGTCTGAGATTTAACTTAAGTGAGCTAGTTGAGAGTCTGCCCAGATAATGGCTAGGTGTTGAAACATTAAAAGGTCTTGGTGTATTTGATTACTGGGGAAAGGGCCACCAGTCAAAGCAATCCAGGCCTACCAGCCTCCCACCAAGTCCTGGCGTCTGTCCCTCCAGGCTGCCAACAATTCCTCTGGTCTAATATAACAATTTATTGTTACTAATAAATATCATTGTTAACAAAGTTGCAGGTTCAACCTTTTTTATTCTAAACATAAGGAACAGAAAATAAAGGTAGGAAAGATCAGACCAAAGCAAGCCAGAAAACCTACAGGAAAACCCAAAGCCTACAGTACCATGTCCAACATCTGGGACTACTGATGAAACCATCTGGGCTCCAACAGGCTTGAGCAGCTCCTCTGGCCCTGCCACCTACAGCACAGAACCCCCTTAGAACCCACTATAACTTGTGTCAGTTCAAATTCCCCTTATTCACAATTCTCTCATGGTTCCCCACTTGTCCCCAGGTGAAATCCTTAGTTACTATCATTCAACATGGTGGTTAATTTTTTGTGAGAACATGACCAGGGTCATAGGAAACACAGGCATTTGCTCAAATATTGCTTTTGCGATCTGTCTCTGAAGGTGTTTCTGGATTCAATGAACCTTCAAATCAGTAGTCTAATGATAATGCCCTTTGAGAAGTCCCTCACACACACACACCCTGCACATATTATGCATAAATGCCCCTCTCCAAACAATGGGCCTACCTACCTCAGAATTCCTTTAATACTCCACCTGCATTGAGCAACACTACTCCCATTTCTGAAGAATAGTGTAAGTTTCTCTTATGCTATTCTTAATATATAATAGTATAAGAGAATAGTAATTCTCTAATAATAGTATAAGAGAAACTTATACTATTCTTAATATAATATACTATAGTTCCTAAAAACAATCAAGTTTAGATATTTTTGTTTAAGTGTATTCTCAACATACCTAGGTAATAAGCAGAAAGGCTGATCTGGCCTGAACTGGTTTGATATTCACACATAGAAAAGCAAATTGAGTCCTTCAAATAAAGTTTTAAGGCGAATTCCATATTTGCCACCTTACACCTATGCATAATTGGGTATACGTGTGTTTAAAAAAATCAGATGCATTGTGGGAAATGATATGTGCAGTGGTAAAATGAATATATGACCTAATCAATTGAAATAGAGACCCTCTCAAACAATGGCTCTTAGTAACCAACTTCTCCTTCTCTTGAAACATAAAGCCCCAAACAGGGACCCTTGAATACTCTTAGTAATGTGGCCACTAGCAACCTTGACAGTTTCTCCCTCTAAAATCTGTACTATCAAGGGCTCTGAATAAAATTACACTTCTTCTTTTGAAAATCCATGGGAGTCCTTGTTTTGGTTCTTTGGATAAGGGGCCAAGAACATGGAAACTCTCAATCCCAACTCCAACCAACAGACAGAGCTGTAGGAAGTGATTGGCTCATGAAGGTCCTGATTCACCATTGGACCACATATGGGTCCAAAATTAAATGGACTCCTGGAAGCAGGGCTAAGGAATGTAGGTTCTGATTGGAGGAAGCAGATTAGTGGGGCATGCAGCTGTCTCCAGGCCCTTCTATGTCTGACTCTACAGTGCTTAACTGTCATGAGATGAAAAACTTTAGTCTACCATACATGCCCAGTGACTTGATGTTTTGTCTCACCTAAGGTCAAAACCTTCCACTGAGTCCTATAAAACCATGAACGTAAATAATAAATCCTTTAAAATGGTTCTGTCAGGCATTGGCATTTGTCACAGTGACAAAGAGCTGGCTAACTGATATGGTGGGTCTCATCCAACTAAATGGGACAAAAAGGTCTGGGTAGTGAAGGTTTTCTCCTGCCAGGTTGCATAAACTGGGACATTAGTCTTTCCTTTCCTTGTGCCTTGAACTGAAAACTTGGGTTCTCTGGATGGTCTTGAACTTGTCACTTTAAAAATGAAACCACGCTAAAATCCGACTATGAGTGAATAGATGCCTTATGCATCTTTCTGAGTCTGGGTTAGCTCACTCGGGATGAGCTTTTCTAGTTCCATCCATTTGGCTGCAAATTGCATGATTTCCTTATTTCTGATAGCTAAGTAGTATTCCATTGTACCGCAGGTTTTTTTTTTTTAATCCATTCTTCAGTTGAGGGACATCTGGGTTGCTTCCAGTTTCCAGCTATCACAAAGAAAGCTGCTATGAACACAGATGAGGAGATATCTTGTGGTTTTTTTCTTTTTTATTGTTCATGAATTTAATGGAACAAAAGAATGTACTGGAGGATTTCTCTCCTCACTTGACTTCTTTATTTAAGCTAAATTTGTATGTCATCTGATGGTCCCTTCAATCCTTTCAATGGAAGACCCAATTATGAATAAGATAAAATAAGATCTTAAGGAAATGCAGCAAAGAAAGGCATTAAAAAATGACGTGGTGGCGCACACTTTTAATCCCAGCACTCAGGGGGAAGAGGCTAGCAGATCTCTGTGAGTTCAAGGCCAGCCCGGTCTACAAAGTGAGTCCAGGACAGCCAAGCATGCACAGAGAAACCCTGTCTCAAAAAAAGAAAAGAAAAGAAAAAAAGAAAAAGAAACCATACACATCAGTTCTCCTGAGTCGCTTGCTTACCAGTAATGCAGATCTGAGGACTTCATGGCTCTCATAATCACAAGAACCACTTCTATGTTTTAAAGTACGTGTGAGTGTGTGTGCATGAGTGTGTGCTGAGTGTATGTGTGTATGCATGCTTATGTGCATGTATGCTTCTGTGTCCATGTGTATGCTTGAATGTGTGTGCATGTGTTTGTGTGTGTGTGTGCCTATTGCTATCTCTTAGTCAACTGAAATAATGAACACAAAAGATTTAATCCTTAATTACAAATGGGGAAAGAGGCATTGCAGCTGAGCTGGAATGTCAGATATACAAATAACCATAGTTTTCAAAAAAAATCAAGTTTTGCTGGTTAAGCATTAAGCAGCAAGCGGCTTGCAAGATGGTTTAGTGGGTAAAGACGCAGCTACCAAGTCTGACAATGTGAGTCAGATCATTAGGACCCACATGGTGGAAGGAGAGAATTGGCTCCTGCAGGTTGCCATCTGACCTCCAAACACATGCCATGGCATGTGCATACCTACCCATATACACAATAAATAAATAAAATGTAAGTTTGTAGCTTTTTCAAACATCCTTAGTGCTATCTAGCTCTCCTTCCTCCCTCTTCCTCTGTATTACTTTCCCCTCCCCAACCAAAGTCCCCTCATTTCCCCTTTCAAAGCACCTGTGTCCTACTATATCCTTCTTAATATACACTCATATATACATACAAACATGCACACATGCATGTATATACATGTATACACAATAGTGTGTGTGTGTTTTAAAAAGAGTTATGCTACATGGGATGTTCATGTTCATCCCAAGAGCCACAGACTATCTACCAAAAATCACAGTATCCGGCATGGGAAACCTCCCTTTGAGTTGTTGGTCAATGGGTCCAAGAGATTCCCATAACATTATAGATTATGTCATTGCCCTTGGTTGCTTCTCCAAACTTGATGATAGGGCCTTATTGCTGAAAACATCACAGTCTTTGGACATAGGACTTGGAGTACTTGATCAGGACTTGACCTGGAAGCCTGCTCCCCAAGGACTGGTGCTCATAGTATTGGAAAGTGATATGTAACCTGCCAAGGGAGAAAAGCCATCAATAGCAGCTATAAAATCTGCAGAACAAAACAATGACGAGACTGGCAAGATATCCCCAATGGTGTACTAGTGGTACTATTATCTTAGAGGTAACCAATAGATGTCTAATTAACTTAAGGCCCACTTAATAGGACAGAATTCATGCCTGGTACTATAAACCTACCCAACTATCCATGGATAGAAAGATTATCTATGCTAGAGGAGAATCTACTACTGTCCTAATTTCTAAGTGTATTTTAAATATTTATACCATAGACAAGTGTAGTTCTCACTCCCCATCAAAGAAACTTATTTTTGCACCAGTTACTATGAATATCCAGAGGCTACCAAAATACAGAGCTTAAGTGGTCATGGTTACTCACCCCCAGTTGTACATCTACAACCCAATCTTTATACCTAAGGCTCATGGAATATCATGGAAGAAGAAGCAAATCAATTGTAATAGCAAGAGGGTCAGGATGCTGGATGTTGGATAGTGTCTTCTAGACAAGACAGGGACACTAAGTCCATGAAATCTCAACAATATAGTTGTCTAAACAACATCTGCATAATGACAACATCAGTCAGCATGCCACTTCAAGTAGGAGAAACTTCACAAGGTCCCACCCCTCGATGAAGAGCTACAAGGAATCAGTGGCTACTTAAAAGGGGGGTAATCAGCTTACTCCAGGGTTGAGCCCTCTGATAGCTCATCCAATCCCAAGGGGCCAGCCATAAGCACATGTATATATGAGCCACACTAAATGGGAGAAGCAGGTTTTGTGGTTGTGGGAGAGTAAACCAACAATAATTTTAGACGAAGAGGTCATGAACTTGAGAGGAAGTTTTAGGGGACACAAAAGTTGGAGGACAGAGAGGTAGGAGTAGAAATAATGTAACTACAGCACTCATGTATAAAATTCTCAAAAAGACTGAAAAACAGGTAATCAACCAATAAATACATAAATCTACAGAAGACAAACAATAAGTAAACATGTAAACAAATCATAATTTAAAATTTTTTTTTCAAATAGGCAGTAAGTTGAGCCTGATGCTTCCTGCTATAATCTTGACGCTCAGGAACTTGAGGCAGGAGCATCATGAGGTATTCTGAGCTATGTAGTGAGTACCAGGCCAGCCTGGGCTACTTAATAAGGACCTGTCTCAAAATAATAATAGATTAATTCATTAGCAGCAAGGAATTGAAGGCTGTTGCCATCCAACAAGGACCTAGTAGACAGCCCCTACACACTGTTGATTACTATGGGATGATCTCTACGCTTTAAGAGCTAGCAGTGCACACAGCATGCTTGACATCCTCGTCTATAAATTAAGGAGTCCGGCCTGGATCTGAGATTGAGGTGAGTTGAATGAACAGTCTCACACAGAGCCAAGATTTCTCTCAGAAAACAGCTCTGGATCTGCTCCGACATGGAGATAAATTAGACACAGAGGCCCTGAAGTTCAATGCCAATGAGAATAGCCGCAATATTTTTTAGTTGAAAATAGCCCACTAGGGCCATAAAAATCTCAATGAAGAAATCAAACCTAGAAGGTCTAGGTTTAAGCTATGTGGCATCTCAGCAAAGTCTCCAAAAGAAGCTGGCCATAAAATACTGCCCCAAGTTAGTAAATGAGTTGTCTGGATATAAACGGTTGTCAGAAGAAAGAAGTTGAGAAGGCTAAAATTGTCATGCACATCATGGCCTGAAGAAGAAAGAAGAAAGAAACTGTGCCTGGTGGCAGAGGCCTGAAATCCCTCCTTCTTCAGAGACTGAGTCAAGAGGAGTCAAGCTCAAGGACTTCCTGCACCACGTAGTGAGTTCAAGGACAGCTGGGCAACATAGTGAGATTTTTGGCTCAAAACAAAAAGAGAAAGAATGTTGGGTGTATAGTCCAGTGCATAGAATGAATGCTTAGATTTCAATAGTGAGAGTAGAACACTTGCCCAGAATCTGACAGTAGAAAGAGGCTAGGGACATGACTCAGTGGTAGAGCACCTCCCTAGAATTCCCCAGTGAGGGGCTAGGAGGGTGGCTCAGTGGTGGAGCCCCTGCCTAGAATCCTCCAGTGAGGGGCTGGGGTGTGGCTCAGTGGTA
>CAJQZJ010032849.1:2312624-2322838 GCA_907164525.1 Lophiomys imhausi
GCACATGGCACCTACTCACTTATAGTTGGATTTTAGCCATATAGTACAGGATAACTATCCTACATCCAACACACCAAAAGGATCAGGAACATAGACTTTGTTACCTATCAATGGGACAATTTGCCTTAGGGGGTGCTACCATGTAAGCCCCCAGTGCAAGAGGAAGCTCTTAGCCCTCATATGACTGTTGAACTGAAAGGAGCTGATTTGTAGGAACACTCCACATTGGAGAAGTGGGATGAGTGGGAGAGGGAGGAGAGGGTGGGGGGGGTGGAACCGGGAGGGGTGGAAAGAGGGTGATGTAACTTAAAGTAATAAATAATTTTTTTAAAAGTGCCTGGATTAAGTATGCAACAAGAAAGCATTAAAGAGAAAAACAGCAAGGCTCAGAAAGACAACAAGCATCAGAGCAGACACTTGCAAGCATGCAGTAGAACATGAGGAAAGTCTTGTCCTAACAAGCTGGAGAGAGTTTCAGGCACAGCAGCATCCCCTCGGGTGAGACTTTCAAGTAAAGAAAAACAAATAGCAACAGACAGACAAAAATTGTGAAATGGGAGCCTCACAGCATCCAGCAGTAACCCACTGGGGTAGTTGAGGCAGTCATCTGGAGTTTTCCATTGAGCTTTCTCTCCATGGCTGAGCCTACGGGCTCTCTCTCCCACAGGAGGCATTTTTATATTGTGGGGTGAGCACTAGTGACCTCTGTTAGAAATTGGTCACCTTCTAGCTGCCCCTGGGGACATGGTGTTTTCACTCTTGGGCTGCTTTTCTGTTCTCTTGCCTCCCTGCCACAGGCAAGGGGGACCCAGCCTATCTCTTGACACAGGGTCATAGATGGCACTTGGAGACAAGCATTCTTGAGTCCGAAGTTGGGGGGGAGGGACTTAGCAAATCCATTCCCAGAGCCAGCCTCTCAAAAGGTTCGAGCAGCACGTGACAATTTGCTGCACTATGAAGAACATTACAGAGTTCAAACTCTGGACGTCTGGCCCCTGTGTCACATTGTCAACCGGTGGCTGAGTAATTATCACAGCCACCAATGCTTGCAGAGTGCACGTGTGCTAACAGTATTCAATCTTCCTGCATTTTCAGAAGAACTATAGGGAGTGAGGGAACCTAGACTCAGAGCTATAAGGTTACTGGTTCAAGACAACACAGGAGTCTAGAGAGATGGCTCAATGATTAAGAGCACTGGCTGTCCTTCCAGAGGACCTGGGTTCAATTCCAAACACCTACATGGCAGCTCACAACTCCTGTTCCAGGGGATCTGCAAATAACAACAAAAAGATCACACAGGGACCTTATTTACTTATTTTGTTTGTTTGTTTAAAGACAGGGTCTCTTTACACAGCCCTGACTGTCCTGGAACTTACAATGTAGACCATACTGGCACTGAACTCACTGGCTCCATCTGCCTCTGCCTCCTGAGTGCTGTGATTAAGGGCATGCACACACCCCCACCCCATGCCCAGCCACACAGGGACCTTCATGGCAACAAAGACCATGTTCTGTGAAACAACAGTGACTAATGACAAAAAGGACTGAGGCTGGAGCTCAGTTGGTAGAGTGCTTGCCTAGCATGCACAGCACTGGGTTCCATCCCCAGCAACACATAAAACTAGGTGGGACGTTGCAGACCTGTAACTCACCTAGGTAAGCCAGGAGTACACACAGTTGAAGTTTATGAGGTAGGGTGAGGGCTTGCTGTAGGTAAAGCACTTGTTGTACATGTATGAAAAGCATGTTGTACACGCATGTACTCCTGGGGGGAAAGCCACCATAGTGACACAAGTCTTATAATTCAAAAATTGGAGAGGCAGTGGCCAGCAAGTCCTGCCTACTTGGTGAGTTCTAGGCCAGTAAATGGCTCTGTCTCCAAAAGAAGGTGGATCATACCTGAAAAATAACAACTAAGGCCGTCCTCTGGCTTCCAAGTACACCCACACAAACACTTCTACCTGTGTACACATGTGTGTACTACACACACGCACACAGAAAAGTTCAAGGTGATCCTCAACTACATAGCTAGTTCAAGGTCAAACTGGTAGAAAGAAAAGGGAGGGAGAAAGAGAGGGAGGGAGGGAAGAGGAGAAGAGAGACAGGGAAAGGGAAACGTACAGAGAGAGGGGGGAGAGACAGAGGGAGGGAGGGAGAGAGAGAGAGAGAGAGAGAGAGAGAGAGAGAGAGAGAGAGAGCATCGCAACACTTTTTAGCCCTCTCTTCAAACTGAGAGGCAGATGTGCATGAACTCAGCACCATGACATCTTTGGGAATTCTCCTTCCTTGTGTCACCATCACTGCCGTTAATAGATGTTTACCTGGCAACCAGCTTAGGAGAAATGCTATGCCAGGCTCACTTGCCCCAGTTAACACGGAAGCAATAGGCTTGCTCTAATTAGCCCTCGGCATGGTGGAAGATGAAATCAGCTGAAAGGCATCCGGCTCCCCCGGTCAGGTGGCTTTTACTCGATGCCTACGGTTTTCACAAGTTTGCACAGCAGCCAGCTGCCCCAGAATGTAGCGGGAACTGAGAACATAATATTCCTGTCCTCCTGTTTCATTATCGCTGGCAAGGGTGTCCACATTAAAGGATCAGTGTGAAATGGACAATTCACACATCTTTCCCGTTTCGCAACAGTGTCCATCCCTGCTGTTGCCACGGATGCTGGGCCCTATTGCAGCTTCACAGCACTTTCCCACAACAAGAGGAAAGGTCTCAGTCAGCGGGAAGCACATGCAGACAAGCAAGCAGCTGTGCAGATGCGTGCACTTCCCCTCTGCCCCATTTTTCATGTGGCTTAAGGGTTTCTCCAAAATGTTCAAGTGCTTAGAACAGCAGTTCTCAACCTGTGGATCGTGACCTCTTCTGGGGTCAAACGACTCTTTCACAGGGGTCGTATATCAGGTATCCTTCACATCAGATATTTACGTTATGATTCATAACAGTAGCAAAACTTACAGTTATGAAGTAGCGATGAAAATAATTTTATGGTTGGGGTCACCACAGCATGAGGAACTGTATTAAAGGGTCACAGCATTAGGAAGGTTGAGAACCACTGGTTTAGAAGCTTGGTCTCTGATGTGGCAGTGTTTGAGAGAAAGCAGAACCATAAAGACTTGGAGCCAGTCTGGAGAATGACTCACCTGTAGAGAGCCTGCCTAGAATCCCCCAGTGAGGGGCTGGGAGTGTGGCTCAGTGGTAAGAGCACCTGCCTAGAATCCCCCAGTGAGGGGCTGGGGTGTGGCTCAGTGGTAGAGCACTTGCCTAGAATCCCCCAGTGAGAGGCTGGGGTGTGGCTCAGTGGTAGAGCACCTGCCTAGAATCCCCCAGTGAGGGGCTGGGGCATGACTCAGCAGTAATATGCTTGTCTAGCAATACACAAGCACTTAGATTTCACTCAGCACTCCAAAGAAAAAGGGTAGGGTGGGAGGTCACTGGGTCATTCAGGGCACTGACTTTGGAAAAAGTTAATGCTGGTCTCAAAAACAATTCTTAGGAGAAAAGGTCCATGCAAAAGAAAAAGGCTGACCAATCTTAGACTTTCAGCCTCAAGGATTCATACTTTATATAATACGTAGGTATTCTGTTATCAGTATGAAAGTGAACTGAGATAGCAGGGAACATGCTAAAAGAGAGAAAAGACACATTCGAGGAAGGTCTCTTTTGCCTTCAGTGAGGCAGCTAAATTGCTTGAATAGCACAAGACCGATAGTCCAGCAGTCTTTCTTCTCCAATTTTCCCATTGTAAGGTGCAATCTCTCCAAAATGGAGTGCCATGGGAGCCTCCCAAGACTTGCTTGAGACACTTATCACCTTCATACATAGTGTACTCAGTGACAGGGAAGGCCTTCCATTAGGCTAGCCCAGCCAGTCATCTGGCAGCCCTTGGGAAGGCTTAACTCTTCCCAATACTCTGGCTAGTCTTACCTTAAACTGGAGAGAATTCCAGGCACCCTGTATTCATATTCTAAATGAATTCTGAGCCGTCCATCAGTTATCCAAATCCAGTGGCCTAGTTCACAATGCTGAGTTCTTTCCTACTTTTTATGCCTTAGCTTCTAGCCATGGACCCTGTTTGCATAATCTAGCCTCCTGAGGTAAACACCCTTTCCTCCGAGGCAGAAACTCACCACACTTTTCCAGCTTTCTTTCTCAAGTTCCAGCCTCCCATGACAAAATCCCAGCTCCAAGCTCAAACCTGGAATCCTCTTCTACCTCAGTATCCCCAGCAGCTATCACCCTTTACCTGGGAGACTGGGAAGGGCCCTGATGACTTCTTGTGGAAACAGTTGCTGTCTCCTGTCATTTGTCACTTTATTTGCTCATGCATCACTTGTGTTCGTAGGATTTAAGAGGTCCCATTGTATCCCATTGTGTGACTTTTACTGGAGAGATGTAAACAAATATCTACTCACCCCAGATAGGATATTGAAGGAAGATCAAAGAAACCATTCCACCCAGGTCTCATGGAACCAGTGAGTTTATTGGGGCTGCTTATGGAACACTTGTGAAGGGTCACTTATAAGAACTCAGGTGACGGGTGGAAGGGTGGGACTGGAGGGGGGAGTAGGGAGGGGATTGTGATTGAGATGTAACTTGAAGAAATAAAAAATAAATTAAAAAAAAAAAGAACTCAGGTGACTAAAAAGCCCAGCATGAGGGACAACATACAAAATCTGCAACACTGGAGCCCCATGTATGGTATATAGGAAACTCCATTAGTGGAAGAGTTCTCCTGTCTCTAGCAATTGCTATTCCTTATGCAGCCTTGGGGAGAGGTTCTCATAAATCTCCTAAAATTCAGTTGAGTCCTGAGCCTTGTGAGTTTCATTTACTTCCTGAACCTATTTCGGGGCTGGAGAGATGGATCAGTAGTTAAGAGCACTGGATTCTCTTCCATAGGACCCAAGTTCATTTTCTGTCACCCTAAAAAATGGTTCACAACCATCTATAACTTCAGTCCCAGGGGATCTGACACCCTCTCCTGGCCTCTGCCAACATGCAAGTGTTGCATATGCATACATGCATACACATAAGAAATCTAAAAATAAAATTTCTCTAGGAGAGGGTGTTTCAATATGAAAGAAATAGCTATAAAAACAACAATTTCCCATCCCTATCCCCATCTGACATTCTAGTCTAGTGGTTCTCAACTAATGTTGTAACCCTTTAATACAGTTCCTCATGTTGTGGTAACCCCCAACCATGAAACTATTTTCGTTGCTACTTCATAACTATAATTTGCTACTGCTATGAATCGTACTTTAAATATCTGATATGCAGGGATCTGATATGTGACCCATGTGAAAGGGTCATTCAACCCCCAAAAGGATCATGACCCATACATAGGCTGAGAACTGCTGCTTTAGTCCTGGGGGATCATGATTCCCCATCCCTATCCCTCTCTGACCCTCTAAGTCCTTTGTATCAGGGACTGTGTAGATAACAATTTCATCTCTGTGTCCATAAGAGCTAGTCTTCACTGAGAGACCCCCCAGAGAAGAGCTGTTGGATGAAGCCCCTACCCCAGTGATGGTGAGCTGGTGTTCAAGGCTGGATGGGTAGATGGAGAAGATTGGAAGACTCAGATACCCCAGAAGAGTCACTCTTGATTCTCAAGAAAACAAAAGACATACTTGCTTCACAAAGCCTACATAAAATGCTGCCTTTACCTGTCTGTGGGATTCTGGGATGTCATGATGGGATGTTTCCATGGGAATAGGATCTTCAATCCAAGCAGACTACCTCCTTCAAGCAGTGTCTCCAAATGGAACCTCTGCTTGTAAAAATCAGGGTTTTTATTACTTGGCAGCAGTAGAAGAGGACATGACTACATAGCCAGTCTCTGAAGAGAGAGGAAGCCATCTCCCACAGCACGCCTGTGGTTATCTCCTATCCTCTTCATTCTTCTCCATCTCTCTTTCCTTTCTCCCCAACCCCTAAACTCTGGGGATGACCTGAACTAAGAGGTCTGCCTTGTGACAAGCTCTCCAGTTAAGATTCTCAAGTTTGAAAGGCTGGCTCTCTTGACTTCTGAACGTGCCACCTTCTCTCTCCCACAGTCTCTTATTTCCTACGGGGTTCAATTTGAGAAGCGTGGCATTTCAGTAGTTAGGTAAGACTTAAATGCTGTGACAACTGGCGTTTTTCTTCATTTCTGTCCTGTGTTCTGATTGCAATTTCATAACATGTCAGAGGTCTCTCGGAAAGCACCAAAAGTTTATATTATTTACCATTTATACTTAAAGTCATAAAATTACAGTGTGAGTAGATATTTTTAAAATACTACCTGATACACTGATACCACTGGCTGGTTAGGAAGGCCGACCTAAAATATGTAGCAGCCTCCCTGCCTCGGTATCTCAAGTCCTAGACTATAGGTGTGTGCCACCAAGCCCATGTAAATTTACCTTTTGTTCTCTCGTTCTCTTTCTCTGTGTGTGTGTGTGTGTGTGTTTATGTGTGTGTTTGTGTGTGTGTGCGTGTGTGTGCATGTGTGTGTGTATGTGTGTGCAAGCATGCATGCTGGCATCTACATGTTACATGCCATGGCACATATGTGCAGGTCAGAAGACAACCTTTTCATCTACCTTGTGACAATGTCTCTTGTTCACCACTGTGTATGTCAGAATAGCTGGCCCATGAGTTTTTGGGAACCCTCCCATCTCTGCCGCCCATCTCACTGTAAGAACAGAAGAATTACAGATATATGCAACAACTGTATGTGGCTTTGCATGAACTCTGGAAATCCAAAACTCTGATCCTCACATTTGCACAGCAAGAGTTTTTAACCACTGACCAATATCCACAGCCCTTTGAATTTTACTTTTAATAAACATCATTCTGGATTTATAAGAGAAAAAAAGTGCTGTTTCAGTACATTGTATGTGTCATGTTCAGTCATTATATAATCAGTATACATTGATTGATTATATGCATCAGTATATATATACTGCAGAATGAACAAATCAGGCTAATTAGCATGTCTGTTGCTTCAAATGTTTATCATTTCTTCTTAAAGAAAGCACCTAAATCTTTTAGCTATTTTTGAGAGTCTGAGGAGACAGCTCAGTTGTTTAATACTTACATCATAAGCATAAGGAGTTTTCACCCCTAAAACTCCTGTAAAAATCCAGGCAATAATAAGATTGCAAATGGGAGGCAAAGGCAGGGGGATCTCTGAAAGCATGCCTAGGTAGTAAATTACCCAGGAAATAAGGGGCCTCCTCTCAAAAAAAAAAAAAAAAGATGGAAGACTCCAAAGGACTGACAGTTGTTCTCTAACCTCTTCATTCACCCTGAATGTACACATGCATCACACGCACACACACACACACACACACACACACACACACACACAATAAACAAAAATAAGCATGCAAATCCTATAGCTGTTTTGATATATGTCAACATGTTACTAATATCCCTAGTCACCACACTATACAGTCAAACTGGGTCTCCTACCTGTCTAAAGTTTTGCACCTGCAGTGATCAGTTTTAGTTGTCAACTAGACACAATCTAGAGTCACCTGGGCGGAGACTATCAACGAGGAACTGTCTGGATAAGGTTGGTGTGTGGTCATGTCCTCGGGGGACCTTAATAGTGGTGGGAAGAGTTTGCATTGAAGTGGATAGCTCAGTTTCATGAGGAAAGGAGAGGAGAGACTGAGAGTTAGCATGCATGAATCTATTGCTCTTCTCGGAGTGCAGATGCAAGGTAGCCAGTCCCCCCAGCAGCTGGAGTCTAGCTCCTGCCAGTGTGGCTTTCCTGCTATGATGGACTCTAACCGGTAACTCTTGGAACATGAGTTAAAAATAAACCCTTCCTCCCTAAACTGCTTTTGTCATAGTATTTTATCACAGCAATAGGAAATGAAGACTGCATCCATTACTTTACAATCTCCTTGTCTCCATTCAACATCCCTTTTAACTTGAATGAATGCCTAATCCATGCACAATGGTGCTAATCTGCATACGAGGATGCCTAATGTGCATACAATAGTACACAATTTGCATACAGTGCTGGAGATAGACTAGAATGCAGCAAATATGAGAGACTAGCAGAAATCACAAAGCAGCAACAGCTGCAGGCTGTTGTGAGGATCTGAGCATTGCTTCAATCGTGCATTATTCAAACTTTGAATTTTCTTCCTTTTTAAAAAAGATTTACTTTATTTGTGCATGTGTATGCATGCCCATGTAAGTGTGTGTGTGTGTGTGTGTGTGTGTGTGTGTGTGTGTGTGTGTGTCTGTGTGTGTGCATACAGGTGCCCACAGAGGCCAGAAATGTTGTCAAACCCCTAGATTTACAGTTGTGAGCCATCTTGTCTGGGTGCTGGGAACCGAACTCTGGTCCTCTGCCAAAGTAGGAAGTGCTCTTAACTGCTCAGCCATCTATCCATCCCCTGAAGTTCAATTTTTCTTCCTTTCTCCTCTCTACACCCCCTCCTCCAAGGAGGAAAAAAAAATTATGAGAAGACGTGAGTGTATTGTCTTCCAAATAAAGGTAAAGTGACAGCACTTTCAATGAAAGGCTTGGCATAATTGGAATTAAATGTCAAATACGATTTTCTGTTGGCAATTCAAAGTGTCTGTGTCAAAACCCAGAGTGACGGTGTGGCTGCAGATTAGTATCTGTGTGAATGGCGGCATTGCACTGTGGGGAAGGTTTACGATTCAGTAGATTAGCGTGGTTCTCTTCACGATACCACTTAAGAGATAATTTGTTCAAGCAAGAGACGATTAAATTGTGGCTGCCCACAAGCAGGAGTTCCCCGTGTCCCCTGAAGTCACCCATCCTCTATGAGGGTGTTTTGATGATGTTCGCTGCGTGAGGGGATGGGTTGGGGTGTCTGCCATCATAACTGGGTGACAAGCTGGAGGGCTGAGCTGGACACAGCTCCTGGCAGCCCAGCTGTCAGTGGCTACCCACTATGTCTACTTGCCCTGTCTCCAGGAAAATGGAGTTCTTATTGATCTCCCCAATAAGAAATGGCCTTCCAGGCTGGAGATTTGATTCATTTCATTTCAACTTTCACATGGGATGAAAGGAGAGGGGGGAGCTCCCTGGAAGGTCACTGAATCGTGTATTCCACCTCCAGGTTTCTTCTAGGTCTAGAGAAAATGATGGCACCAGTACCCAGAGAGGTTTAGAAACTCCCCTTATCACAGAACACAATAAGTGGGAGGAGAAGAAGAGAATATTCACATCATATAATAATCACAGCAGAGGCCATATCCAATATCCTGTGTGATATAAAAAGTGACTTTCATATGGCAATGGAACAATGCTAACACTGCTAAGTAACTAAGAATGTAACTCAGAAGTAAAGCATTCAACTGAGATCAGAAGGAGGGGCTGGGGGCGTGGCTCAGTATGGTAGGAGTTTTTGTTCCTTAAAAAAAAAAAAAAAAACCAGTTACGTCATGAGAATGTTATTGTTTTGATACCAGGTGTGGGACTGATGGCTATGTCCACAGGTGTAAACTATGATTGTGCCCCGTGAGCTAGCAGGGGTGTGGCTTAGCCAACTGCAGGAAGTTAGATTCTGATTATTTTGGAGAAGGGATAAATGCCAGAGCCTAGAGAAGGATGGGTGGGGGCTGTGAAGAAAGAAGAGGCTGCTGCTCTGCCTGCTGGTGCCCCCCCCCATGCTCCTGGTGGTTCGTCCTGCTGCTGTGTTTCCTGGTTTGCCATGTTGGCTTTTGCTGGTTTGCCAGCCTGCTGGATATCCTGTTTATTGAGGTTGATAATTCCCCTAAAGAACCCAATGACCCTAATCAGCAGAAAGTCATTAAAAGAGACCTATGTCCCTTTCCTCTCAACCTTCCTTCTTTTCTACCTAGGGTTGGGGGGTTGAAAGAAATAAGGGTTGGAAGGGGAGTAGAGGTATTAAGTACTATAAAATAGTATAGTGGAATAAAACAAAAAATATAATAAAACCACATACTGCAGCTCAGTAGTAGAGCACCTGCTTAGAATCCCCCAGTGAGGGGCTGGGGTGTGGCTCAGTGGCAGAGCACCTGCCTAGAATCCTCCAGTGAGGAGCTGGGGTGTGGCTCAGTGGAAGAGCACCTGCCTAGAATCCCCCAGTGAGGGACTGGGGAGTGACTCAATGGTAGAGCACCTGCCTAGAATCCCCCAGTGAGGGGCTGGGGTGTGGCTCAGTGGTAGAGCACCTGCCTAGAATCCTCCAGTGAGGGGCTGGGG
>CAJQZJ010032849.1:2362591-2378351 GCA_907164525.1 Lophiomys imhausi
AAGGAAGGAAGGAAGGAAGGAAGGAAGGAAGGAAGGAAGGAAGGAAGGAAGGAGAAAATATGTATCACATCTCTTTAAGACATCTCAAATCAAGGACCAAATTTAACATTGTTTTATCCCCCACATAGCATAGCACAACCTCTCTCCTTGGTCTTTTTCCAATATGTGAAAGACGAATGTTGTTCCCAACCCTTCCCTCTTCTGTGTATCCTGTAAAAGCCCCTGGGTCCTTTCCACCCTGACCTCTTAAATTCTTTCACATCTCTTTATTCTTACTTTTACACTAATAAAATTTCACATTTTGGTTTTTTTTTTTGGTCCTGTTGTGAGACAATATCACACTCATATACCAATAATTACTAACATACATATGCATAATTAGAAATAATAATTTTTAAATCTTTAAAATAATAGTAATAATAAGGTAGAGAGCAATTGAAGAAGACAGCAGACACCAACTTCTGGCCTCCACGTGCATACAACATGTATGCTTGAACACAGAAAATAATGATGATAATAATATTAATTCTTAATATAAGCAATATAACCTAAATAATATGAATTAGTTCCCTTTACAGATTTTGAAAAAGTTTGTCATTGACACAAAATGTATAAAGAGGGAATATAAAATACTCAGACTTAAGATTTCAATTTTGATGTGACCCTCTTGATTTTCAGAGCCCACAGGGATATGTACTAACTTGCCCTACTGTGGAGTGTATAAGCATCCACAACCCTACAAAGTTGTCAGAAGAGGAATTTCATGATTGCCATAGAAGACCTCATGCTCTGATAAATGTTCTGATAAGAGAGAGAGGCTATAAAGACAGTAGATTCCAAATTCAGAAAACATATAAAACTCTTGAAGTACCACATAAAATACCACAATTCCCTTCCCTAGCAGTGATGAGCACTTGTGAGAACACAAAAAATCAGACACGAGATTAAGTCAAAACTCTGTGCTGTGGAGCCTCATGATGACCCACAAGCCTTCTAATTTCATGGGCTTCTTTTCTCTTCCTTCTCCTCCCCTTTTTCTGTTTCCTTCTCTTCCTCTTTCTCTGCTGTGAATTGGACCTAGGCTTTGTGCATGCTGCTAAGAAATCTTTCTACCGCTGATCCATATCCCCAGCTGCCCCCCTCATCCCCACTCTGGACAAGTGCTCTACCACTGAACCAACCCTCTAGCCCTTGGTATTTTGAGATAGGGTCTCATTGTGCAGCCCAGGCTAGCCTTGAACTCAAGATGTCTCCCCTACCTAAACCTCTCTAGTGCTGGAGTCACAAATACACTACAGGAAGCCTGACTTCATCCTTCTACTTTAAAATGAGTAGCTGGGAATTGACCAAAGTATTTCAAAGACCTGTTAAATTCCATAATTCTATAGGTCTCTTTCTATGACTACTGAGCATAGGCCTTCTCCTCACTGGGTATTACTAGGCAGGATCTCAACCCCTCAGCCATGTTCCCCAGCCCTTCACTGAAGCCCTCTAGGTAAGCACTCTACCATTGTTGCGCCCCACCCTGGCCTCTTACTAGGAGATTCTAGGCAGGTGCTACACCACTGAGCCATATATCAAGCTCCTGACTGGGAGATTGTAGGCAAGTGCTCTAAAATTGTGATTCCCAAGTCAGCCTGTATGGCAATGTCTCATGAGAAACTTTTCAGGTCCACAGGTTCCCTGGCATCTGCGATTCCAGCAATTTAAAGAGAAGTCTGGGAATGTTGTAGTTTCAGTGGTATTACATCAAACCTAGTTTTATAACCTCTGAATAGAAATTTCATCTGCTCTCATTATTTCACATACATCTGCTACTTGCATAATAATACTTTCCATTGGAAATATAGCTCCTACTTCATAATACTGGTTCAAGGCAATACAGAATTCACCTTACATGGAGTCATCTTAGTGAGACTTCCTTGAAATGCATCTATTATTTATATGTGGAAAATAACTACATATAAGCTGCTTTAATGGCTGTATGATCACCACACCATAATAAGCTATAACCCTGAGAAAAATATTTGCAATTTTAATTATATGTATGCATGCATGTCTGTCCATGTGCATATATAATGCAAGTATCTGCAGAAACCAAAAGAGGATGTTAGATCCCCTGGAGCTGGTGTTTCTGGTGGTTGTAAACCACCTGGCATGAGTTCTGGAAACTGAGGTGAGGTCCTCTGGAAGATCAATATGTATTACTAACTGCTGAATCAACTTTTCAGCCCTTTTTTTTTCTAATATAAACCCATCTTGATTTTTTTTGTAATGTAAGTCAGTGATAGATCAAATAATTATTTGATGTGTAGATACTTATAGCCATATTTTGGAACATACCTGAATTATTCAGTAATATCTTATCTCATTGCTATGACAAAATGCATAACAATAGTAATTTAAGGATGTAAGGATTTGCCTTGGGTCACAATCTGGAGGTTGGAGCCAGGAATGCTGGTCCTTGGCTTAGTTCCTCTTTTTTATACAGTTTAGGACCCCAGCCACTGGGAGGGCATTGCCCACAGTCAGAGTATGTCTCACCATCTCAATTAACTCAATCAAGAAACTCCTTCACAGACATGCTCAAAGGGTGTCAGCTAGATGGTTCTAGATCTCATCAAATTGACGATCAATATCATGTTGACCATCACAGCATGTTTCAATAAGATTCTCACATCTTGTTGGACCCTGCTGGTAGGGTCAAAGTCTGGGATTATCGGAAAGCTCCTGAGTTCTGTGCTAAGTGACAGACTCCCCTTTCTCAGCAGGGACCCCTCTTCTACCTGATCTGGAGAATCCCGAACCCTCCATCCTCTATCTGAGGATTGTTGAGTAGCTCTCAGGGAAGTTACAGGCCTGGACATTTTTTCCCTTTAAGAGACCCATCCACTGAGTACCTGGAATTCTGGGAATAATCTCCCTGTGCTAATGAGATCTCTTGGTGCTTTGACTTTCAGCCAATGACCTTTGTCCTTACCTCTAACCATACCTGGAGTTCTTCCCCAACCTCCATTGCCTATGGAATAATGAGTTACTCTATTCCCTTTCTTATGATAGGACTATACTAATGAAGTATCCTTGACACATCTAGCCCCAGCAAATCAAACACTTTACTGACAAAACCCCTCCCCACTGCTCAAAGTTTATGACTTTGTTCATGAAATAAACTCTCTCTCTCTCTCTCTCTCTCCCTCTCCAACATGACCATCTGAGACTTGGCTATTTATTCTGGCATGAAGAAGAAGGGCTTTCCTCCCATGAAGAATTCATCACTGAACATGCTTGCCTTGCTATGTTTGTCTGGGGTGCAGTATCCTGCCTCAACGCCACCGCTGCCACCTTCACCTAGCCAGGTCTCCTGCCACCAGCAGCTGAGACTTGTATTTCAGCACCTCTAGCACCAGAGCCATTGGTGCCTATCCAGGCTCACATCTCAATGACTGCTGCCAGTCACTCCCCCAATCACTGCCTCCGAAGCTCCTGTTTCTCTCAAGCCTGTGATGCTTGCCTTAGTGCTCATTTGTGCCAACGTCCAGTTGCTGGCTGCCCCCAAAACAGCTACCAGATCTGCCTGAGCCAAGTCAGACCCCCAAAGCCACTTGGCTCAGTCTAGGAACTGCTAGTTCCTTGAAGCTGCCCAGCCCAGCACTAGCAGCTTAGCTAATAGGACTGTGACCTTTCGCTACATGACAGAGAGGGTTACGGCTACCCTAACTCTCCTGCTTGCTCAGCTAAAAGAGTTGTAACCTTTTGCCGCATGACAGAGAGGTATAGGGTTACCCTGACCCTCCTGCATGCTTTTTGTAAGAGTTGTGACACTTGGAGATGAAAATAAACTTTTCTCCCGCCTGACCAGATATCCTAAGGATACAGGTCACGTTCCGAGTTCCCATTTCAGCCCCAAAACCAATGCAGCCTGGAATTTTTCTGGCTTGATACCAGACAAAGCCAGAACCCCACCACCACCACCACCGGACACAGAGCAGCAATATTTGGAGCTAACTTCTAGAAAACACTAGGAAACTCCCACACACACATTCTATCTCCTGTCTCTCTCTCTCTCATTCACTCTCATTCTCTTTAACACTTGAGGAAATTTAAAAAGAACCAATAGCTGTATAGTACATCAAAGTCCCCCAAGGAAAATATTTGAATATTTTCCATCTATTTTCTTCTCTTGCTTGCTATGCTTCTCAATGAGAAGAAAGGTAACACTTACATTCATGTCAACACAAAAGGCCTCTCTGTCTGTGCATATCACCTATTAAAGCATTCAGAGATTCAATGTCAAGGTATATATTATACAGACTTTTTTTTTCCCCTGGGCCATTATCAGCTTTCTTACAACACCATTATTCTTCAGCCCAGCTAATACTCCTGTCAGAGATTTAGCAACAAGCATGGAAAAATGTCAAACAGTAGGAAAGAAACCTAACTGTTCTTTCCAGCCTCAAAGGGGGAAAAAAAATCTGGGTTGTCTTTTATAGAAACTCAGAACCATTCCAGGATACATTCCGATGTTTTTTTCTGAGGACAGAGCAGCAGAATGTCTTATTTGTTTTTCCTCGGCACACTTGAGTCCTCTTCTGAATAATGTCTCTTTTTTTCTCTTGCCAATATACTTAATAAAAATAGGACCTGAGTTGTTATCTTGTGCCTTCTTCCCAGGTGGTATCCAGCATGGAACCGAGACAGAAATCACCTGAAAGACTCACCCAGAGTCCTGTAATAAGATTTAAGGAGCAGTAAAAGGCTTCTCTGGAGAAAAATATTTTTCCAAGCTGCTTACCAAGGTGCCTAGAATTATAACCCCTCTGCTGTTAAGCCATTGAGAGCCTCCATTAAAATGCAAATATAGGAGGTGAGTTACTTTATCAAAGTATCACATTGTCACTTGAATCAGTTTATGGCTTAATCTAAAAGTCCGAAAACGGGGGGAGACGCCAGGATGATAACCTCAGATGAGAGTAAAGGTGATATGAAGGTTGCGAGTTGGAGGAGACCAGTCTGGGCCACATGTAGGCCCTCCCTGTGTGTGGTGGTTTGAATAAAAATGGCCCCTATATTCCCACTCCAGGGAGTGGCACTATTAGGAGGCATGACCTTGTTGGAGTAGATGTGGTCTTGTGGGAAGAAGTGTTGGAGGAGCTTTGAGGTTTCAGATGCTCAAGCTAAGCCCAGTGTCTCTTTCTTCCTTCTGCCTGCTGATTTGGGTATAGAACTACCTCTCCAGCACTATGCCTGCATGTGTGCCACTGTGTTTCCCATCTTGAAGATAATGGACTAGACTTCTGAAACTGTAAGTCGGCTCCAATTAAATGTTTTCCCTTATAAGAGTTGCCACGGTCGTGGTGTCTCTTCACAGCAATAAAACCCTAGCTAAGACACTGAGTTAGTTGTTGTGATCAAAATACCTGAAAGAAGCCAATTAAGGGAGAAAGATTTATTGGGGCTCATAATTTCAGAAGGGTCAGCCCATCCATAATGAGGAGGGTGTGGCCTCAGGGGGCTGCATGGTAGTAGGAATGTGAAGCTGGGAAGCCTTACCTTCTCACATCAGAAAGTAGAATACAGGCAGGGAGTATAACCAAGCTATCTAAACCATCCTCACTGACCCACTTCCTCCAGTAAGGTTCCACCTCCTAAAGGTCGCCTCCCCAAAGAGTAGCACCAGCTGGGAACCAAAAGTCCAAACAAGTGAGTCTGTAAGGGATCTTTCACATTCAAAATGTAACACTGAGTAAAAAGAGAAGCAAAGACCTAGAGAAAGAGAAAAGGAGAGGGAGAGGCAGAGAGGTCACTGCAGAGGTGGCTCGTCAGTTAAGAGTGCTTGCTGCTCCTACAGAGGACCTGAGTTCAGTTCCCAGCACCTACATCAAGTGAGTCACAATCATCTGCAATTCTAGCTCCAGGGGATCCAATTCCATCTTCTAGCCTCCATGGACACTGTTCACTGCTCTCTCTTTCTCTCTCTTTCTCTCTCTCTCTCTCTCTCTCTCTCTCTCTCTCTCTCACACACACACACACACACACACACACACACACACACATACACACAGGTCTGCTTGCAAAGAGATTAAGAGTCAGTGTATACATGCGTCCTCAACAGCTCTAGCTAGGCAACAGTGGCCTTGAACTTCAAAGATAATGTCAAAGAACCATTAACATACTAATGGATTGTCTTTTTCCTCCTGGAAGAACAGTCTCCTGTGAATTACTTCTCATTTTTCCCTTTGTCTGGGCCTGTTCAGCACTCTCCCTCCTTTACTGGCTGTTCCAAAGGAAGCACCATCCTGTGGTAGACATTGTTAGAGATCTCCAGTATTTCCATTCCATTCTGGACGCTGGAAGGATGTGGTTTGCAGAGAGGTAAGAATGGTGAACAAGTGTTGGGTACATCGCTTGGAGGCTAAAAGCATATATTATTTTTGGAGAGAACCCAATTGTGGTTCCCAATACCTATGCCCGATAACTTACAACTGATTGTAACTCCAGTCCCAGGGAATCCAAGCCCCTGGCTTCTGCAGGCACCTGCACACACATGGAATTACTTAGCGACTGTGGCTAAAAGTCACTGAAATAAATAAGTCTGGGAACTGGGAAGACGGCTCAGAGAGTAAAATGCTTGCCTTTCACGAGAACAAGAGTTCACTCCCTGAAACCCATTTAACAAAAAAAAACACTGGGGTGGTTTACAATTTCAGCACTGGAGAGGCAGAGACAGGCCTATCCCTGGGGCTTTGTGGCTAGCATCCCTGGCCTAATCAGTGAGCCTCAAGCCAGTGAGAGAAGGATGAATGGTAACTGATGATGAATGTCGCCTGAGGCTGACATCAGCCTGGCACAAGAGTGAGCACAGCCATGTGCAACACACACACACAGAGAGAGAGAGAGAGAGAGAGAGAGAGAGAGAGAGAGAGAGAGAGAGAGAGAGTACACATACACACAGGGGAGGTCTGGACACTAAGATAGGATGGGTAAGCACTGGAAGGCAGAGCCTTTTACTGTATTTATTCTAGGTTTTATCCATATATATTTATATGGAGGTGTATATTAATATATGAATATGGATATATATATATATTACATATATAATCTTCAGGTCTAACTCAGGGCCTCTTTTAGGCTAGGCAAATACTCTACCAAAGAGCTGAACCTCCAGCCTGTTAATTATTTTCTAAGTTACAGTGCTAAATTTGTGAGGACAGTACAGATTTTTCTGTCTTGTTTTTCTTTTTAAGAGATGATTTTTTTAAATGTGGGGGAGGGTTTGTGCAGAATGTCTAGGTGCTCATGTGGAAGGCAAAGGGACAATTGTGGGACTCAGTTCTCTCCTCCCACCAGGTGGATTCCAGAGGTTGCAATTACATCATTACACGTGCACAGCAAACAACTTTACCCACCAGCCTGTTTTAAAGGTTTTTTTCTTTTTAATTGAGACCAGATCAGTCTAGGATCAGTCCAGAACCAGTGGCAATCCCCCTGCTTCTGCCTCTCAATTACTAGGATTATAGTTATATGCCACCATGGTAGACTTCTTATTCAATTAACTTTACATTTTATTTCCAACTCCTTTAATCTAGTATCTGACATTGCTATGTTTTAAAGCTATCTTCCTCCATCATTCATGCTGAATCCTACACTCTTCTAAAACCTTCCCTTCTCACCTAGTCTTCCATTATCTGCTTTTTCTCACTGACTTCACACTTACTATTCACGGCACGTAATCCCCGTCTTACAACACGCTACTCTGTTCGCTAATTATTGGAATCACTCAATTTGGCCCTTGAATCTACGCTAATTATCGTATGCTAATATACAAAATCATGCATTGCCCTAATTCTTCATGTGTGTGCCTCCAACTCTTATCTCCAGCTCTGTCAGTCTTTTCCTGTAAGCCAACCCTATACTTCTCCCCCACCTTTAAGAGAGACTGTGATGTTAGACACAGAATTTACTAAGTCCTTGAACCTTCCCTTTGGAGGACGCCAGCAATCTTGTGCTTCGGGAAACTGACTGGAAATGGAAGAACACTTTAGAAGTTAAAGGGATCTATATAAATCTTCAAGTAAGCCAGTGCAGCCATTCCCTCAGCACAGCCTGTGCATGTGCTCCAGGAGAAAATATTGCCATGTATTAGAAAGGTCTCCAAAACCCTTCCAAGAGATTGCCTGACATATTCAAAACTAAGTATCACAACTTGAGGGCAGAGAATGAGATGCAGTTGGTACATTACTTGCCAAGCATGCCTAAGTCCCTTGGTTCTATCCCCAGAACTGAGCATGGTGGCTCATGCCTGTAATCCCAGCGCTCAGGAGGTAAAGACAGGAAGATTAGAAGTCTGAGATGATCATCATGGGCTGCATAGTGAATTCAAGGCCATCCTGGGATCCAGGAGACCCTGTCTCAAACTAGAACACAACTCAGTCCAATCCCTAGATGGTCCAGGGTCAATAAAGATCTTGATGCCCTTCTAAATACATTCTTTTTTTCAGACCATTAACCCAGGCCTCCTCTGAGTGTAAGAAGACAAATGTTAAACAGAGCTCAGGAGCCTCCCTGGCAAGCTGCCTGAGCTGAAGCTGCCTTGTTATTTAAGATTAGAAAGAACCTCTGCAGAGGAGGACAGGAGATGTGGCTTAGCTGGTAAAGTGTTTGCCTAGCATGTGTTTCTATCCCTAGCACTGTATAATAAATCGGGCATGGTGGCTGACATAAACTTGTGATCCCAGCTCTTGGGAGACAGGGGCAGAAGAATCAAAAGTCAACTTTACGTGAGAGACTATCCTGAATTACATGAGATCCTGCCTAAAGCACCTTTATACATCCTCTAATCGTGAGTACTGCTGATAGACAGAGCAGGATACCAATTTGGAATGCACAATCTACAGCCAGACTGTCAGTATTCAAACTACAGACATGTGCCATGATTTTTATGAAGATTGGGAGAGCCCCAGGTTCCAACCACATAAACTGGGTATGATGAGGCACCCCTGCGATTCCAGGACTTGGGATATGGGGGCAGAGAGATCAGATGTTGCATCGTGGATCTGTTTGTTAATTAATGATCCACTGTTTAGTCACATGTTGTGCAGCAATGTTTGGGTAGATGTCCGACCTCATTTATGACAACAGCAGTCTCTGGAGCTTTTACAGTGCCTTGATGTTTGTGTGAGTTTACTCTGTGATTTTATGACAATGAAACTGCCTAATGCTATGATTCCCAAATGTGCCCGTGTCCTTAAGTAACCTGTGATCATATCTGCTCCCAAATGTATACACAGACGGGAGCAGGGAGAGGAAAGAAAAGGGTAGAAGGGGAGATTGGGAGGGGAATAAAGAGGGAGAGGAGAGGAGGGGAGGGGAGGGAGCAAGAGGCAGAATTTCTAGAAGAGACATTTCTAGGACCTGGTAAAAATAAAGAATAAAATAGGATGCTTTCCATAGAGAAGTTCACAGTCTCTTTTCTATTACAAGTTTTTGCTTTCTGAGTTTGCATTTGCTTGTTTGTGTGAAACTTGTCAATTATTTAAGCAAAACCTTATTAACATGCAGCCAAAACGTGGCCTCGAACTCTGCACCCTCCTGCCACAGCCCCCCCATGGTTGGGTTGACAAGCATGAGACACCATGCCTGCTGTGAACTGTGAACTATTTTATTGACTTATGATTGATTTTTGAGACAGCATCTCTCTGTATAACCCTGACTGGCCTGGATGGAAATCAATATGTAGACCAGGTTGGACTTGGAACATATTTTCCAATTCTTCTGCCTCTGCTTCCTGAGTACTGGGGTTATAGGTATGTGCCACCACACTCAGTTTTGTGAACTCCTAAACTTAACAAGTCTTACCATTCACAGCTTGGTCCCTTGTTTCAAAACAGGGTCTCAGCATGTACTGCAGGTAGGTCATGAACCCTTGATCCTCTTGTCTCAGGCTCTAAGAGCTGGTATTATAGATGTTTGTCACCATACCCAGCTGATAGAGTGGTTTCTAATAGCTAGCAGAGGCACTGAAAGAGTGCTGGGAGAGCTTGGGGGGGTGGGTAATTAACTCTACCCAAGGGATTATATGGAGGGCTACACAAAGCCAAGAAGCTAACGTACATATTGACTAGGACTCAAGCTCCAAAGGAGGAACTTTATAGTAATTTCCAACTATCCCATGAACTTGAGTCACCTAAAAAGCATTAAAAACCAAACTCCTAGGCTCTGGACTGAAGTTTCTGATTTAGTAGTCTCACTGGGACCTGAGCATACATTTTTATCATCTTCCTGGTAGATGGTGTAGATGCTGATGGTATCTGGGACTTCCACTGTGGGAGTTACTGCCTTGCAGGACTAGGGAGCTGCAAGCAGAAATAGGTCACGTGTGGTGATGTGTATGTCAGTGCAACAATATTAGCAGCGTGGACCTTCAAAGCAGTGCAGCCTCATAGATTGACTAACACAGCTGTGAAAGGAGCTTGAAGAAATGGCCTCCAATGCCCTCTGCTCTTGTGCCTTACACCAAGTGAGCAAGCAGGACAAATGGTCTACACTAGAGGCCAGTGCCTTTAATCTTAAACTTGCCAGCCTCTACAACTAGGAGAAAGAAATTTCTGATTCCTATAAATTACCCAGTCTGAAGCTGGGCCTGGTGGTACACACCTGTCTTCCCAACTTCTGGGAGGTTGGGGAAGGAGGTTAGCAAGTTCAAGACCTGTCTTACCTGCAAACCAAGTTCAAAGCAAACCTAGGCTACAGAGAAAGAAAATAAGCAAACAAACCAGCAGGGACAGAAGAGATAACTCCATCAGTAAGAATATGTGCCTTGAGCATGGGGACTGGAGTTTGGTTTCCAGAATCCACAGTGCGATACAGAGGAATGTATCTATAATCCCTGTACTAGGAAGGAAGAGAAAGGATTCCTGGAACTCACTCACCAGCCAGCCTAGCCACATCAGAGACCTCATGTCAATGAGAGATGCTGCCTCAAAACATAAAGTGGAGAATGACTGAGGAAGACACTCTTGCCTCCATGCACAGAAAGAATACATACATGTATACCATATATACAAGTTAATTAATTAACTAATTAATTAATTAAAATTCAGTCTGTAATAGTCTTGTCTTAGGGTTTAATTGTTGTGACAAGACACCATGACCATGGCAACTCTTATAAAGGAAAGCATTTCATTGGGGTTAGCTTACAGATTCAGAGGTGTGGTCCATTATCATCGTGGTGGGAAGCATGAAGACAGACATGGTGCTGGAGAAGGAGCTGAGAGTTCTACATCTTGGTCCACAGGCAACAGGAGGAAACTGTGAACCACACTGGGTATCGCTTGACATATATGAGACCTCAAAGCCTGGCCCCACAGTGACAAAGTTTCTTCAACAAGGCCACACCTCCTAATAGTGCCACTCCCCATGGGCCAAGCATTCAAACACATGAGTCTGTGGGGGCCATACCTGTTCAAACCACAACAATTCTGTCATAACAGCACAAGGACAAAAACAGCATAGCTTCATAAACCCTTCCACCTAACTACTCTTAGAGAGGAGGGGTCCACTGACCATTGTTCTCGGGCCAACAGACTGCCCTCTTTGTTCTTCCACAACGGGGACCTGACCTCTACAAATGAAATATCTCAGCCTCCTTTGCCATTTACTTTCTAATGAATTCCCTCCAAAGGCAGGCACTGGCAGAAGATTCTGGAAGTCCTAACAGCCTGGTCAAGTCTTCTCTGTCTTCCCCCAGCTCCTGCCTCATCTCTGCTTTCTGCAGCTTCTCATCAGAGCTGAGCATCTGGGTCCCACCAAATAAGACAACTCTTGATAGCACCCCCTCCCTCTCAATGAGTTGCTGCAGTTGTGTATGGGCAGAAGTGGCAGATTGCCTCCTTCATTTATCTGAGATGAATCACCAGCCCTCTTGGCTTTTCAGCTCTGCCCATATTTGACAGCTAGTCCCCTGCATCTGACTGTCTTTCACTGAACTAGCTGGTGTGGGCTCTTGTACCACCCCCCACCCAACACACAATGGTTCTCTGGTGGATAGACATTGATAATGCACCCCCTTCTGCACCTCTCATCCTCGTCTTTCTGAACTCTACTCAGGCTGGGATTATCCAAGTGGATCTTAACAAATCCCCTTGTTTAAAAGTTAAACAGAAAAGCGATTCTCAACGATGCAGCAAACAAAGCTGAAATGAAGTTGAAGCACAAAGCAACAGCATAATAAATTGGTTCAAATACTGGGTTTTTTTTTTTAAATAAAACCGCTAAAATAAACAAACTGACAAATATAATTAAGGGAACATTTTTAATTAGAAATGAGAAAGGAGATAAGACAACTCATAGGAAATGTTTTTTCACCCAACTCAAAAGAGAATATTACACATACATTGTAAGCAAATACATTGAAATCCTCAGTGAAATAAATAATTTCTAGAAAAATACAGATTAGGAAAAAGAATCTAGAAAATATAACTGTAAAAAGAATAATTGTCAAGAAGTTGAGAAAATTATTCAATAATGACTCAAAAATGCAGTTGATCTCATTATTCTCACCAGGATAATGTTGGGATTTTTAAGAAATCTGAACCAGATAGTAACACTGATCTGTAATATCGGCATTCAGGAGGCTGAGAGAAGAGGCATTCGAAGGTGGAGGGTTTAAGGCTAGCCTGGGATACATAGCAAGATTCTGTCTTTGGTGCAAGAGAAAGAGAGAGAGAGAGAGACTGAACATTGCACATAACATCTGTGGAGGTCAGTGTTGATGATTGTCAACTGGACAGGTTCTAGAATCACCTTGGAAAGAAACTTTCAAACATGTCCATGACGGAGTTTCTAGGTTAGGTGAAATGACATAGGAATACACTCCCAGAATGAAGACAGCATCATTCCAATGAGCTCAGGTTCTGAACTGGAACTAAAAAGCAATGAGAGACGGAGCTGAGCACTGGCTCAGCCACCTCTCTCTGCTTCCCGTCTGTGAAGACTCATGCTCCTACGGCTGTGCCTTCCTGCTATGATGGACTGTGATCCCCTCAAACTGGGAGCCACAATAAATCCTTCCATCCTCAAGTTGCTTCTCCTCAGGTGTTTTATCACAGCAACAAGAAAATACCAAAAAACAAAACCACAACAAGAAAAAGTCCATCTGGAATGAAAAGAGAGTTGAATACTTTATAGCTGCTAGGCAAGGATGAACTACTTTCCCCAGGAATGACAAAGGTAGAACAAGTGGAAAGAAAATCAGAGGTGCAGATCCACATGCACATGGACAGAAAAAGCTTAAAGAAAATCCTCAGCTCCAAAAAGGAGCATGTGCTACCTTGATGTTGCAGACCTTTACAGCAATCAATTTCCTATGTGGTTGTTTTTGATGTGTTGTTAACACTTTTGCTGATATATAACTTTTTAAAAGAAGGGGATGTGGAGATATCTCACTATGTTACCCAAGATGGCCTTGAACTTCTGGAGTCAAATGATTCTCTTTGTTGAGGCCCCCAGGTAGCCAGGACCATAATTCCATGCCACTGTGCCCAACTGGAGATTGGGCACTTACCCCCAAATTTAATCATATATATGATTAAATTTATTATATATATTATATTATATAGAGAGAGGGGGGAGAGAATAGGTTGGAGAATTGGCTCAGTGTTGACACAGAAACATGAGGGCCTGAATTCAATGCCTAGAACCCATGTTTTTATTAATAAATAAAGTCAAACATGATAATGTAAAGACAGGCAGATCCCTGAGTCTTACTGGTCAGTCAGTCTAGCCTACTTGTCAAGCTTAAGGCAAGGGAGAGGCCCTGTACCATAAGAACAAGGTAGACAACACCACAGAGCAATGGTAAGGTTTTTTCACTGCATATTTGTGTGCACGTACACACGCGCGCACACACACACTATGGAGGAAGTCATGAATTCACATCACATCATCCTTGAACAGAAGCCACTGTCTTGTGTATGTGTTGCTGATGTAAGCAAAAGGAATAGTAACCTCATAGGTTAAGTTCAAAGACATCACAGAGAACAGTCTGTACAATATAAAAGTAAACAGCTATTTGGCACAGCTGCTCTGTGCGACTAGAAATCAAAGACAAGATATCCAGAGAAAACATTCACAACAGATGAAACAAAGTGTTCATGTTGATGACATATAAACAACTAACATGCGTGATAACAGAACAAGTAAACCTCCAATATATAATCTGAGAAAGAACTTGACAATTCATAACAGAGAGAGAGAGATGATATCAGTATATCGACACATGCAAAAATCTTCAGTTTTAGCTGGGCACGGTGGCACACACCTGTAATCCCAGATGTAGGCAGGAGGATCAAGAGCTCAAGATAATCTTTGCCTGCTACACATAAAGTTCAAAGCTAATCTCCACTACAGAAGAGACTGTCTAGGGAAAAAAACAACAACAAAAAAAGACAGGAAGTTATTTTTGTGACCCAAGAAATGTCCATTCAAGGAATGCTGTAACCCTTGATGTCAGGATATTTTACAAGGTGCAAGGTTGCTGCAACATGAAGATAAACTAGAGCATTACTGGTAGTGTTTTATTACATTTTATCTATTTATTTTGTGTCAGGGGACACATCATGGTACACCAACACTGATGGAAGTCAGAGGAATACTTATGAGAGCCTGTTCTCTTCTTCTACCATGTGGGTCCCTGGGTTCAAACTCGGGTCACCAGTCTTGGCAGCAGGCACCTTTACCAAGCAAGCAATCATGCGGGCCCAATTAGGAATGTTTTAGAGGTTGTCTGGTATTAGAGCATTGTGTAAAGAATGCAACTCAGACTGTCCTTGAACTTGCTGTTTGCCTGGAGCTGGCCTCCAGCTCTAATCTTCCTTCCTTTGCACCCTAAGTGCAGGGATTGCAGGTATATAACCCCAAACCTGGCACCTCTAAGGAATATTCACAAATTAAAGAAATAATAAAGACATATACGCTATCAATTGCAAAATTATTCTGATAATCTGATTAAACAAGGGTACTTTAATTCCACGGCAGTGGAATTAAGGAAGCATTATAAATTATTATTTATACTTATCAAAATGACATTTTATTAAGCACTCTTACATTCTTTGCTCCCTTCTAAGCTCCATCAATGTGATAAAATAGGTAGGAGCCACTGGGTCTTAGGAAAATTAAACAACTTGTGAAAAAAAATCACACAAGCAGTGGCTCGGAACACCATTCCCATGCTCTGGGCTCTCTGTGTGTTAAGAGGGATGGTTTTGAATATCTCTTCTGAGCCTCAGTTTCCCCGTCTGCAAAATGGAGCCATTTGCAGCACCCAAAGAGTTGTTATAAAGATCAAACGACGCCTTCAAATCTATGAAACTGGGCTGGGGAGATGGGTCAGCTGGCAGTTAGCTCGCCATGCAAGCGTGAGGACCTGAGTTCTATCCCAAGAGCCTACATTAAAAGTGCAGGGCATCTCCAGCCTTAATAGGAGAGGAAGTGCCTAGTCCTACTGCAACTTGATATGCCATGGCTCGTTTATACCATGAGAAGCCTGCCCTTTTCTGAAGAGAAAGAGAAGGAGGGATGATGCAGGGGTGAAGTGGTGGGGGGAGGAAAAAGGGAAGTGGAGGGGAGGGACTAGAAGGACAGGAGGGAGGGGAAACTACAGTTGGGATGTAAAAGAAAGGGAGAAAGAAAAAAGAAAGAAAGAAAGAGAAAGAAAAAAAGAAAGAAAGAAAGAAAGAAAGAAAGAAAGAAAGAAAGAAAGAAA
>CAJQZJ010032849.1:2378361-2404339 GCA_907164525.1 Lophiomys imhausi
AAAGAAAGAAAGAAAGAAAGAAAGAAAGAAAGAAAGAAAGAAAGAAAGAAAGAGGGAGGAAGAGAGGGAGAGAGGAAAATAGAATAGAATAGAATGGAGTAGGGGAGGGGAAGCCGGGCACAGTGATGTATATTCATAATCCAAGCACTTGGGAGGCAGAGGCAAGTGGATCTCTGAGGCTAGCTGATCAACCAGCCTCACCTCTTGTTATTTTGTCACACTGGCAAAAAGCATACCTGAGATCTTTCCTCCCAAGAATCAATGAGGCTTTACATTCTCCACCCACTCCAAAATCTTAGTTGGAAACCCACTCGACGCTCAGCTCCTGTTTTGTGAAGAACAAGCTGAAATGCAAAGAGCTAAGAGAGAGGGGGTAATGCAGCTGATCCAAGTGAAGCTTAAAATGTGAGCCACCGCCTACATGACCCAGAAAAGTGTAGGACTGGTGTGTCCAAT
Organism: Lophiomys imhausi; assembly: GCA_907164525.1. Taxonomy (NCBI): domain Eukaryota; kingdom Metazoa; phylum Chordata; class Mammalia; order Rodentia; family Muridae; genus Lophiomys; species Lophiomys imhausi. Next base: position 2,378,818 of record CAJQZJ010032849.1, read on the forward strand.
AAAGGGCACAAATTCTGAAGAGAAATAGCAAAAGATGACACACACGGCCTACCATGACTGAAGGCTGAATAGAAAGCTTAGACTCATATGTCCAGATACATATTCCAGCTGAGACATCAAGCAGACATCTCAGACTTAATGTGTCAAATGCTGGGTTGGGGGTAATCTAATCTACCCTCTACCTGTCTTCCCACTCAGGTAAGGGACTGCCCATCTTTCCAAGTTGTCATAGTCCTGTCTTCCTGTCATAGTCCTGACATAATCCTTCTCCCTCTTCCTCTTCTGTCTCTTTGGGATTGTGCTCCAATGCAGAGGAACAGAACTGATAGAATTCATATATACAACAAAGAAGATCTACAAGACAGGCTTACACAGTAGGGGCTGAGTGTTCCAACAATGGCTGCCTGCACACTGGAGAGGTTGAGAACTTGGTAGCTGTTCAGTCCATGAAGCTGGAAGCAGTAGCAGTTTCAACCTGGTGCTGAAGGCCTGGCGGATTCCTGAGGAGCTGCTGGTCTTCAGTGTGCATTGGGAGGCTGAAAAAACCTTTGGGTCCCATGTCAATGAAGAATGGTAGCAGTACGACAAAGTCCCCAGCAGAAAGCTTAGACGGGCAGGCAAAAGCAATACTGCTCTCCCCTAGGCCTCTATATATCTAAACTACTGCCTGAGTGGCTTCCCAATCTGTTTCCAAACATCTACAGAAGGGCTGGGGAAATGGCTCAGTCAGTAAAATGTTCACCTTACAAATACAAGGATGTGAGTTTGATCTTCAGAACTCATGTTTAAAAAAAAAAGGACAAGAGCTGTGGCTTGTCCTTGTAAAATTAGTGTGGGGTGACAGAGACAGGCAAATCTTTGGGGCTCACTGCCCAACCAGCCTAGCCTATTTGCTAAACTCTGCACCAGTGAGAGATTGTTTCTCAGACAAAGCAGATGGTGCCTGAGGAACAAGATCTGAGGTTGTCCTCAGACCTCCACACACATCTGCGCACGCACACATGCACCTGCAAGCACACACACATGTGCACACACACATGTGCACACACACAGGGGTGTGTGAGGGTAGGAGAGAGTGACTTTAAGGCCCTCCATTATCTGACCCTGAGCTGGTGCACTCTGGATCCTGGCCCTGGCCCTCTCACAATTTTAAGTGACACTGGTATACTCCAGGGACATTTATACATACATACAGGTGTACTCTGGGGACAACTACACACACAGATGCACCACCCCAGGGACATATGTGAACTCTTGGGAGATAACTGCATGTGCTATTATTCCCTTCTGCCTGGAAAGCCTATTCCCAGGTAACTTCGTTGTTCACTTCCTCGACTTTTCAAGTCTTTACTAGAATGTCATCCTCTCAGTAGGGATTTCCCTGAGGTGGTATTTAAAACTGAGACACAGAGCTTCCCTGCATCCCCATCCTGCCTCCTCCCTTCCTGTGTGGTACTCAACATCATCCGATGTGTCTGTAGCTTTGTCTACCAGAAGTCAGCTCAGAAAGACAAAGAGTATTCTATTCCTTTTTTACAGATTATATCACCATCATGTAAGAATGTCTAGAACAAAGTGGGGGGGTCACTTCCTTTTTTATCAATTACGTCAATGTCTAGAACAAGAGGGATCATAATTTATAAATATGTGTTGAATAAATGAATGGGGAAAGAAGAGGAAAGGAAAGAGAAAGGAAAGGGAAGGAGAAGAGATAAGGGAAGGAGGGAGAGACTGATTCTCTAAAATTTACAACCAAGTGTCAGGATCTTTCTTGAAGACACCCCAAGTTAGTTTACATAGCCAGACTCTGGGTGTTGTGTTCTACTTTGAAGTAGGCTCTCACGCTGAAGCCCAGCTTGTCCTGGAGCACACAGTATCCCAAGCACTGAGATGATGGGCAGCTGCCACTGTGCCTGGCTTCTCACAGCCAGACTTTGTACCAAGCTTTAAGCTTTAAAAAGCGCTTAGCACACATTTAATCCTTTACAATTTCACACTGGTGCTCCAATACAATGTCATTATAAATTCTCTTTCTCCATACAAGTGGAGGTTCAAAGAGGTCCACTTAAGATCATGCTGGCTGCAAATGACAGAGACAGTGTGTAAGCCAATAATTTCCCATTGGCCGCCAACTCTTGCTGTGCCACCTGGGGCGCCTAAATTCTCCAACTTTCATATTTTATTTTGTTCATGACAGCGTTGTCGACAGATTTGAACAGGTCAGCAGCTAGCCTTCCTGCTATAAATTTCCATTTGTCACAACCCAAATTTGGTATTTTGGAAAGCTGTCTTTCTGAGGTTTGCTTTTGGATTTGGCGGTAGAACATTTTTTGTCTTTATTTTGTTTGGTTTTGTGTGTTTGCTTGTTTGTTGTTTTTTGAGATAGGTTCTCAAGGAGCTCGGGCTGGCTTTGAACTTGCTATGTAGAGGAGGATGATCTTGAGGTTGTGATCCTCCTGCTTCCCCCTCCTGAGTGCTTGAGTGTTTGACACTGTCAATGAAACCCAGGATTCTCTGCATGCTCGGTAAGCACTTTATCAGCTGAGCCACATCCACAGCCCTACTCCTCTGGTTTCTCAGTGGAAATGGATGACAGTCATGTCAACAACCACAATTCTCTCCCTTGGTTCTCTCTATTTATCCAAAAGCAAAATGAGAGAATCCAGGAGCCCTCCCTGTGACCACATCCAACAGAAAGATTTTTAACCCAGCACAGCCAAGCCAGGCAGCCCCATACTTAGGGAGTCCGGCATACAAAGGAAACTGTGCAGCTGGAGTCACCCGTGCGTGGAGAGCATCGCCCCCTTAGAATTGGAGGTGGCCTGATGCCTCCAAGCATCCAGAAAAGAATACAAACAAACAGGTTTTTGTGAGGGCTGTAACCCAATTGACAGAGGTGAGCTCTCTCCTTCTGGAAGTGTCCCTGCTCTGAACCAGTTGCTGTGCCAACAAGCTGCACATTTCCACTCCACAGAATCCAATTTCTGAGCAGCGTGGCAGCGACAGGTCCAAGAAACACAATATGCAGCTCCAAGGTGCCTTTGAACACTTGCTGAATTGCAAAGAACAGTGTGGGTCCCTGGATGTCCTTAGCAACCTGGGGACATGAGCCAGGCAAACGCATCTGTGACTAATGTATATGGCAGCCCCAATCCACCTAGTTCTCAGGTACCTGACAAGTGACAGCACGAGGCACAGCCACATCCTCTACCACCATCTTTATCAGAAGGAGCCACAGGCATGGACTCAGACAGGACCTCACTGTGCAGTCCAGAGTAGCCTTGAACCCATGATGTAGCTCAGGTTAGCCTCACTGTACTCTGTATCCCAGGATGACCTCAAATGCACCACATAGCTCAAGTTAATCTGGAACTCATTGTGTAGACCAAATCAACCTAGAATTCATGATCCTGTAAGTCAGTGGTGCTCAACCCTCCTAACACTGTGACCCTGTAACGCAGTTCATCATGCCATGGTGACCCCCCCAACCATACAATTATTCCGTTGCTACTTCATAACTGTATGTTGGCTACTGTTGTGAATCATAATGTAAATATCTGCGTTTTCTGATGGACTTAGGTGACCCCTGTTGAAGGGGTCATTTGACCCCCAAAGAGGTCTAGACCCACAGTTTGGAAACTGCTGCTGTTGGTACTGGGACGACATGCTCATACCACCACTGTAGGCTACATGGTTCTAGTTTTTAACTCTCACAACCTTTCCCCCATTAGGTAAATATTGTTAAGGTCTCACTTCAGCCTACAGGCATACACAGGTAATCCCAGCACTTGGGAAGTGAAGGCAAGAGGATCAGAATTTCAGGGTCACAACATCAGGTAGGAACCAAATGGGAAAGTCCAGGTATCCTACCAGAGTTCTCCATTGAGCTTTCTCCCAGTAACTGAACTTCCAGCCTCTCTCTCTCCCACTTCAGGCACTTTTATAATGGGGTGAACACTAGTGACCTCTGTTGGAAAAGGGTCATCTTCCAGCTGTTCTGAAGGACACCATGCTTCACTCTTGGGCTGTTATACTGCCCCTGCCTGTCACAGAGTTAGTGGGCATCCAGCGCATCCTCAGGCTAGAAGTTTTGCCAGGTACTGGGAAACAAACATGTACTTGGGTATGAAAAGGGGGTGGATGCCAACCCCATTTCCAGAGTCAGCTTTTCAGTTTTCTAAAACAGAATTTAACAAGTTACCAACAAACATACATTACAGGGTCCCTCACAGACCTAAAAGACAGGATTTTTTTTTTTTTTTTTTTTGCTCAACCTGCTTCACCCCCCTGAATGACCATTAACATCAGCCATACCTGCCCTATAGAGTCAAGTATGTTTTTCTTCCTTGTACTGAGTGTGTTGGTGCCCTTTTCATTACTATAGCAAAGCTTCTAAGGCCCAGTACTCTGAAAAAGAAAAGAGATTAATTTATTTAACTTATGGTTCAGGAGGGCACGTCCTTGAAAGCTATATCTTGCCCTTACCCACTTCCCATATTCCATCTATGCTTCCTGTTTGCCTCTGCCATAATACAAAGGAGAACTGATCTGCCTCCCATCCACTACGGTGTGAACTGAGAGAACTGATCTACTACCCACCCCCTCCATCACCCCCCCCACCACCCCACCCCGTCTGTCATGGTGTGTATGGCTCTGCCTTCCTTCCACCATGGTGTGAACTAATCTGCTTCCTGTCCTCCAAAATGTGAACTGATCCATTCCTGGTCCTGCTTCCTGTCTACTGTGATATGAACTGAACTGCTTCCTATCCACCATGATGAGAGCTGAGCTGCTTCCTGTGCACCATGGTGTGAACTGACTGGCTTCCCATGATGTGAGCCTCTCCACCACAACTTTCCCACCATGATGGACTATAACTTAAGAAACAATGACCGCAAGAATTTCTCCTTCTTTTTAACTTGTTTTGTTAGGCTTTTTTTTTTTTTTTTTTTTGCCACAAGGGCAATAAAAGTGACCAACAGAATCAGGAAGTCAAAGAGCAGGGCGGGGCCAGCTTTTTGTTTTAACAACTCACTCTCAGAAACTAATTGTGTTTCCACCTAGACAGCTTAATTCCTTCCAAGGGAGGTATCCCAAATAGTCCAATCCCCTCTCTTTCAAGTGTTCCATGTTGTCTTCCAATACAGCCACACTTAGGACCAAACTTCTGACACACAAGCCCATGGGGGAGCCACGCAAACCACAGCCCTGAGATGCAGAGCACTGGGTGGGGGATTCCTGTCTAAACCTTGCTTGAAGATGGATGTGGTGGTCTATATCTGCAATCCTAGCACTAGGGAGGCTGAGGCAGAAGTGTCACAGATTGGAGCAGCCCAGGTGACATGCATAGTGAGACCCTGTCTCAAGAAATAAAGTAACAGAAGAAATAACCCTTTAATAGGTTGATTCCATGCTATGCATGGGCAATAAGATGGGGTCAATAGCCCGTGGGGATGATAATTTCTCTGAGTGAGTGGGCAAGTGTACCATCTGCCACACTTTCCAACAAACTGCTCAAGAAACACAGACCTGGGCGAGTACATTCAGTGTCTCACCTTAGGTTCAGATTCTTTTTTTTTTTTTTTTTGGTTTTTCGAGACAGGGTTTCTCTGTGTAGCCCTGGCTGTCCTGGACTCAATTTGTAGACCAGGCTGGCCTCGAACTCGCAAAGATCCGCCTGCCTCTGCCTCCCAAGTGCTGGGATTAAAGGCGTGCGCCACCACTGCCCGGCTAGGTTCAGATTCTTACAAAGGGAAAAATAAATAGATAGATAGATAGATAGATAGATAGATAGATAGATAGATAATTAAACCGAACAAATAGAGGAGGAAATGTCATGATATTGCTATGCTGCTTGAGTTGCTGGATTTTATTAGGTTAGAAGACCTTTGCAGTCTTATCATGTGGACATATCTCCCGAGAGTCATTTTATAAAATATATTTATTCTACACTTTACACAAAAGCAGAGCCTTTCTACACTTCCGAGGTGATTATCTTAAATGTTCCAAAGGAGAGGTATTTAAAGGAACTCTTTATCAAGGTTCATTATGCCTTCTCTCCCTTTGTGTACATGTTTGAAATTTTCCATAAAGTTAAGAAGGGGTAATGAAAGAAGAAAGGATGGAAAGAAAGGAGGGATGAGGGTGAGAGGGAGGAAGCAGGGGGAAGAGGCATGCTGGTAGCCTCAGCAGATTCTATGGTGAGGAAAAACTCTCTACATAAGAGTGTACAAACAACATCCCTTTTGAAGATAAATGAAAAAAAAAAGCAAATTCAGCTTCTATATTCTTATTCAACAGTGTACAAACCAAAAGACTCCTGTGACTGCAGATTATTACATATACAATTCAAAGACTTTGTTTCTGGAAGTGATGGTACACACTTATAATCCCAGTACTCAGTAGACAGAGGCAAGGTGATCATCAAGAGTTCAAGGCCAGCCTGGCCTACATAGAAAGTTTTAGGACAGGCAGGGCTACCTAGTGAGACCCTTTGAAAAACAAAAAGTATTAAGAAGGAGGAGGAGAAGAAGAGAAGAAAGGAAGAAGAAGGAGGAGGAAGGAGGAGGACGCAGCTGCAGAAAAGGTGGGAGTGGAGGAAGAAGAGTCAGAGTCAGAAGAAATAATTTTGAAGGTAGACACAGCCATGTTCCATGCATCCTAGAACATTTCTCCAGTTTCTGTTCTTTGTCTTTATTTTCCCTTTGTGTGGAAGGAACCTTCTGAGGCTTGGTTGAGCTACACAATATAGGTTTGCTGTAAATCCACAGTGCTCAGGGCTGGAGTGATAGTTCAGTGGTTAAGAGCACTGTTTGCTCTTCCAAAGGACCCGGGTTCAATTCTCAGCACCCACATGGCAGTTCACAGCTGTCTGTAACTCTGGCTCTAGAGGATCTGACACCCTCACATCAATTCACATTAAAAAAAAAAAAGTTAAATAAAAAATCCACAGTCCTCCTGCCTCAGCATCCCAAGTGTTAGGATGACAGAAACACACTATGCTATTGGACTCATACAGTCATCTTCAAGGACAGTCACACCTTACTTGACAGTGGGAGAAGTTGTAGGAAAACTGTTGCTAGATGCCTTCACTATCATGTGAATAGCACAGACAGACTTCAATTTAGCTGGTGTAGGACAACCTCTCTGAAGGCCTCTTAACCCAATCAAACAACACAGTAAACAAATATTTGAAGCCACTACCGACATAACACAGTACACTGTCTAACAGGAAAAACCTGTTTTTATAAATAGCAAGAAGGTAGGGATGTAGTTCAGTTGGCAGAATGCTTGCCCATCATGCAGGAAACACTGAGTTCCATCCTCAGAACAGTATAAACCAAACATGATGGCTGTTGAGTAGCAATTTACTCTAAGACAAAATATTCCATCCCGGAAGGAAACTAGTTAAAACTCAAGGTGTTCTAAAAGAGTCTCATTAAGACTCGGGGAAAAAAACAATTCACATATCTCAGGAAGTCCCTGGAACTGACCAGATGCATTAGGCAGACAGTAATTCTCCAAGTTTATATATGTAAGTAGTAAGGTGCTAAAGAGACTGATCAGCCAAGTTTCCTTGAAGAGACTCTCTGTCCTGTTAAGCTTTGTGCAAGCCATGTAGACAGTTCCGGAATTTTCACCCATGCTGGAGTGGGATTTTCAATGATGCAGCTGCCTTTGAATCTTCTTTAAATAACCTCTCACCCATACTTCTGTCAGTAAGCCCAATAAACTCATTTGTTTATCAAGTTGAACTTTGGTGACATCATTACTTTGATCTGTAGTTGATTCCCTATCTAAAATTAATAGACATCTGTGCCTCATCTTGACAGAAAACATGTCACACAACAGTGACTCACACATGTAATTCGAGCACCTGGAGGTAGAAGCAAGGAGATCGGAAGTCAAAGTTATCCTTAGCTATATGAGACCTTGTCTTAAAAAAATTAATTTATAAATATATTTCACATTATACATCTGCCATAATTTAGGGAAGTTGATAACAGCCATGGACAACACACAGACATGTGGACAGAGGGTTATCATTATTCAGAACCAAGGTAACTTGTTGGAAAATGACTCTCACTGGTGGTACTGCCTTGTAGCCCCCAAGTGTATGAGGAGGCTCTTGGCCCTCATATGACTTCTGAACTGGAGCGAGGGACTGTTATGTAGGACACTCCCACTCCAGAGGAGTAGGATGGAAGGGTTAGGGGGTAGAGGGTGGGAGGGCGGGGCTAGGAAGGGGGGAAAGGAGGACAATATGATGGAGATGCAACCTGAAGCAACAAATAAATAAATTTATTTATTAAAAAAAAAGAAAAATGACATTTGGCTTATCCAAGATTACATAGTTTTGAGGTAGAAGAAGTGAAGGTGGAATAGCAGGTATTTAAACCCAAGACCTGCACCCACAAGATGGTTTAGTGGGTAAAGGACTTGCTTCCAAGCCTGACAACCTGAGTCTGAACCCTTGAACTCAAATACTGGAAAGAAGAACTGATTGAAGCAAGTTGTCCTCTGATCTCCTCACCCTCTGTGGCTCATGCACATCCACACAACAAATGTAAAACTGAGACCATATAGTTAGTTTTCCTCATCAGCCTCCCTACCAAGTGCTTTTCCAGCCTATAATTGATTAGATGCTTTTGATGGTAGAGGTGCCCACGCCCCTGATATAAGCTGTGTAAGTCTTCACACTGCTGTGAGCAAATGTTCGATAGAAAAAAAATCTAAAGAGATGAGTGACTCATTTCAGCTCACTGTTTGAAACGTTTCAAACCATAGTCTTCAGCTATGTGGACTCTGGATCAGTAGAGAGACAAAACATTATGGCGGCAGCCAGTGGCTTATGGAAGAGATGACTATTTACTTGGTGGCAGACAGAAAGCAAAGAGGGAAGAACGGATGGGAGCCAGGACATAATCTATTCCCTCCAGTTAGGTGCCAACTTATGATATTTCCACTACCTCCCAAAACACCGCCACTATCTGGAGACCAAAGCATTCAGCGTGTGAGCCTATGAGGGACACTTCACAGTGAATCTACAACAAAATCTTTATAACCCATCTTCCAACTGCTCTGTCAGTAGCATAATTATACTTCTGTCTTCTGGACTCAGGCTCCATGTTATGTCCGTCCATTGGTACCACTGGGCCTCCAGGAACATGTGTGTTAGCTCTTAACCACAACAGTCCTTGAACTTTTAAAGACCCTATGACTTAATCCCCTAGCCCCCCCTCCCCACCCCCCACCCCCCACCAAGTCCTCTTTCTTCCAGGCCCAATTTCCCCAGGCTCTTTAGCCATTCCTCTTCTAAGACTCAGTAACAAATCCCCTTCCCAGTTTGCCCTCTTTCTTGCCTCCAGGCTTGACAAGAGACATATACTATTGATGAACAGGAAAGCTTTCATAGTGCCCCTGGAGGCTTGTGATACATTTATGCTTTCTTGGGACGACACGTGTTCTAGGTGTACTAAGACTTGACTCGCTGTCACTCCTCACTGGCACTGAGAAGGACATTGGTATTTTACAATATAATCATTTTTTTTTCCTCCCAAAGGGCTGTCTGCTTGAAGAAACAATCATATCTCCAGTCAAGGGGAGCCAAAGGGTTTTGAGGCGGGTAAACGTTAACCTGAAGAATTAAGTTACTTCTCTTGTTGCTGTGACCAACTGCATGACAAAGACAATGAAAGGAAGGTGGGCTTTCCTGTCACTCAGCTAGTGTTTGATGACGAAGCCCAGCGTGGCAGGGGAATTAGGGCAGCAGGAACTCGAAACAGTCACGCCACTTGCACAAAGCAGAGAGACAAGAGCACTGGTACTCTACTCGCTTTCTCCTTTTTATCTTACCCAGGACCCCAGCCCATGGAACAGCATCACCCACATTTAGGGTAGCTCTTCTCTCACCAGAGGCGGAACAGACGGTGCCACACAATCTTGGACTCTAGCCTCCAGATCTGGGAGGCTAAATAAATTTCTTTTCTTTGCAAAGCATCGAATTTCTGATGTGTTTGTTATGGCAACAGAAAGTGTACTAGTATAGTAGGTTATCAATAAATGTATAATAAATCTATGACGTAAGTTGCCTCTATCCCACTTGAAGCTGCTAAAGGGGGGCATGCCATTGCACACAGCATCCGTATTCTTAAATCCAAAATAGCAAGAGGAACAGAAAACACACAGAAGAACAATACAGTTTGCAGCCTGGACAGGAGGGTTTGAAATGAGAGCATTAAACTCCCTGGAACTTTCCCCAGCATCCTACAGACCAGCCGCTCCAGGGGTACCACTTTGACTTTCTGGATCTTTCTAAAGTAGACTCTGCCTCATTCATAAAATCCTGAGGGGATGAACTGAAAATAAATGAGTGTTTGATTAGCCCAGTATTGAGCTATGCCATTACCCGGCTGTGAACAGAGAGACTGCATGTCCTGAAATAAAAGAAAAGTCTGCATGAAAGCTCTGGTTATTCAGAGGAAGGAAGGGGGTAGGGAGGAGATCATAAACTTTCCCACAAGCCTTCAGCGCTGTAACTGAACGAATGCTAATGTTTAAAGATATCCCTGGTATTTTAGGAAGCAGTTGGTAGTGGCCTCTCTAAAGCTCATTCTACTTTTAAAGAGAAATATTTGACTTGGAGGAACAGACCCCATGCTGGCTCCAAGATAAACTCTCCTAGCTCACTCAGGCCAATTTTAATGCTAAGAGCAGCTCTGTCTGAGTGAAAGTTCATTTTCCAGAGCCAAGCTGTGAATTATGCTACAGGCTGAGCTGAACAGTTGGTCTTTTGCTGATGAAGGAAAGAAACATGAATGTGATACAGGAATGGAAGGAGGGAGCCAGGGACATCCAAGGGGGATTAGCACAGAAGGTCAGACTAATTAAATGGAGAGAAGTCACCAGAGAGCCAGAGCTCCCCCACATACCATCTTCAAATACTCTGACACATGCAAGGAGTGATAAGAAAAAAATAAAATAAAGACAGCCAAATCGCCACTTCCATCTGCCTGGAAAGACAACTGTCAATCACATAAAACTTCTCACTATTGGCTTAAACCCAGATGGAGCGAGAAGAATTGAAGTTGCTGCCAGTTCCTGACCATTCAAGGAACTAGAAAAAGAAGAGTGAGGAAAAGAAAAGCCCAATTGTTTCTGCAGCTAGCCATTAAAGGCACAATGTTGTATACCTACTGTTTGCTGGATGCCAAAGATAAAACAAATAAGATATACCTCATGTGCTGGAGGAGCCCATAATGGATAAACAGTACCTGATATCAATCTACTCACAGAGGTTTAAAATGGGCCTAGATCAGTGGGTTTCAACCCTCCTAATGCTGTGACCCTTTAATACAGTTCTTCATGTTGAGGTGACCCTCCAACCATGAAATTGCTTCCCTGGCTACTTCATGACTATAATTTTGCTACTATCATGAATCGTAATGTAAATATCTGATATGCAGGATATCTGATATGCGATCCCCAAAGGGATCATGATGCACAGGTTGAGAACTGCTGTTCTAAATGACAGAGTGATCCAAAACATCCGAGAAAGGTCATTTGACCACAGATGAAAAACAGAGATCTTTAGTTTGAATGTACTGACTACAAACCCTAGAGTGGTAGATCTGATCTGAGCACAGCTTTCCCCTGGCTTTCTGTCTCCTGTTTGACCCCAGAGTGAGGCTGCTGGTGAATGAACAATTCCTGAGGTCCTACTGTGTGCACCCAGCACGTGCTGCCTGCATTCAGACGTCCAGAACCACAGAGTGTGCGGAAGCCCATTCACACAAGCCAAACCTCCACATCTCATTCTGGCTTCTGTGATACCTTCTTGGTAGCCTGAAATTTGCCACCATGGGAGGCTTTACACCACAGAAACCTGCAGCAGAGAAGCAGAAAAAGCTGGACTGGGATGGTCCAGTTTTCCCTACTCTCAAACTCAACTGCTGCATAGTAGCTGATGCTTCATAGTGAGGGTCCATCTGGCTCTAGTTACCATGGCCAGTGAGGTCCAACCATACTTCTTAGATGAGATGGAGACCTCAAAAAAAAAAAAAAAAACCATGTGTGTTAGTGACTTGTAGACATAGAACCTCAGAGAGAGAACTGATTCCCATAAATTATCCTTTGACTTTCACATGTACACTGTGACAGGTGTATGCTCACACACACACATGTGGACGAACACACACACCATGAACACCTACATACACACACACCATGAACACATACACACACACACACAACATGAACACATAAATACACACATGCATACCATGAACACATAAATACACACCCATACCATGAACACATACATATACACATATACATACAAACACACACCATGAACACATATATACACACACACCATGAATACATGCATACACACATATACATACACACACACCATGAACACATAAATACACACAAACCCACACCATGTAGCATAAATACACACACACACCATGAACACATATGTACACACACACACACACATTATTATTGTTGCTGTCACTAATGAACAAATTCCTTTAAAGAATCCATCCCAAATCTCTTACTCCACTGCAGTCATTCATACCTCATCATCCAGCTACATATAAACCTGCCTTAGTTGCAAATGGTCCGGGGAGACACTACCTTCTATAGGAGGCTGAAGATCAGCTAAAGGTAGACCTCCATCTATCCGGCTTTCTGAAGCCCTCACCAGGCTGAGGTGGGACTTCTCAGGGACACAGCTGCTTTGAGGCCACTGGTCCTCCTGTGAGAGTAAGCCCTCATCCACATTCCTTTAAGTAACCCCTCACCTGTGCTCCTGGAAGTGACCCCTCACCCACACTCCTGTGTGTGACCATGCCCTCACCCATGATTTTATAAGCAATGCCAATAAACTCTTTGGTTCCCTAACCTGGATATGGGTGGAATCATTTCTTTGGTCTGTCATTGGTGCCCTATCTGGTTGGACAGATGTTTGCTAAAGACTTCTCCCCAGGGAAAAATCTTCACTTGCTCATACAAGCAGCCTTTCCACAACCCCTCCCAGTACTACTGGGGTCTCTACAGGCCTTTCAAGTCTTCTCTGAAGCATTTATACTGTTCTTCTCTCCATAGACATAGTGCTACAATTTCAATTCTTATTTTATTTCTCCTTATGCATTCAAATTTTATTTTAGAGGCATGTATGTATGAATGTATTTTGGATTTTGAGGCCAGGTCTCGTGTAGCCCAGGCTGGTCTCAAACTCTCAATATGCCTCAAACTCTAGCTAAGGGTGACCTTGAACACCTGATCCTGTGGCTGCCATCTCCCACGTGCTGGGATTACAGGCATGCACCATCATGCCTGGCTTTCCAGTTTTATTTCAGCAGCAGAATTCCTGGATGGGGTGAAATCCTTCATCAAACTCCCAAGAGTAAACAGCGAGGAGCCAGCGTCTTTGGAACAGGAAGCACTCTCTCTGTCCCTCCCCCTCGTTCATTGTATCAGCCCAACCAACATACCCCCAGCTTCCCGAAGCCCCCTGGATGTCACAGGAGCCTCCCACCAATGCTTCTGTCTCCGTTATCTTTTCCTCCAGCCCAACCCACACTCTGCCAACTGTCTCATAATAACACTGCTCCAATCTGAATGCCCTTTCAGCCTGTCACGCCCCCGTGCCATCAAACCACCCAAACACTTCCTGCTGGCTGCAAGACACGGATGAATCAATCTACCACATCTACCTATCACACGTCCTACCTGTGCCCGCACGGCCCTGTCACTTTGGCTTCTGAGGGCTCTCGCAGCCACACCACATTCCTGCTCAGCGGTCTTTACCCACAGCACCTTCCGAGCTTGGGACGTTCTCCTAGAGCCTCTTCTGTACCCCTACTTCACTTGCTCTATTATGCATCCTACTTCCCACCTTTCTTCGGGATTTCATTGCCTGGCATCACCCATGGAGTCCCCTTAAAGATCCTCCTGTGCCTTGCACCTGTAATCAAGCCTCAGTCCTAGGATAGGACCATGTGAACAGATCAGAAGCCCCACCCACCTTCCTGTCACAACCTTGAGAAAGATGGGGAGCAGACAAGGGGTTTAGGGGACTGCTTTTGGGAGACAGGATCCCACTATTATAGACATCCCAGGCTGTCCTGGACTTCACCCTATAGCCAAGAGTACTGGCAAACTTGTAGTGATCTTCCTGCCACTGTCTCCTACGCACAGAGATTACAAGCATGCGTCACTGTGCTTGGCAATCTGCCTCAAGGATCGTTAGGAAAGCCTCCAGATGGGCTCTACTGCTGGACCAATTCACCTTGGCAGGACCAACTACTTAGAATGTAGGCGTTTCCTGTTGCCACCATTGCTTAAAATCTTTCAACAAGCCTCAATCTGTAGCTCTGTATCAAGACTCTCCCTTAGAGAAGAGGAAGAAGAGGAGGGGGAGGATAGGGAAGAAAGGTCAGAAAAATCCAGGCATACTTATTATCCTAGCACTTGGGAAGTAGAGACAGGAAGATCAGGAGTTCAAGATCATTCTTCTGTGATACATAAGGAGTTCAAGGCCAGCCTCGACTACACAGGAAATCTCAGTCTCAGGAAAAAATAACCTTCAGTAACATGTTTGCATTAAGTTCCTGCTCCTCTACTGAGTATAAAAAACTGTTTGTGTTTTGACCTACACATCATACTGGACATCACACACACATAGAGACACACACATATGCATATGCACACACACACACACACAAGCACCACTCCCCCAAGTGCAACCAACCATCATTTCAGCCACCTCGAATCACTTCTTTCTTTGATCATAGTGTGTAGCCGATTCCTCCTGCTGTGAGTTGTGGTTCTGAGTCCAGGGAGCACTGGTCAAGATTTTCAAGTTCATGTGTCATGGAACAAAGAATTAGAGAGTGGTAGCAGTTTGTTAAGATAGAAGTCACTCCTGGAAATGTAAGTAGGGCAGAGAGTAGGGAAAGGTCTGAACCTCAAAATCCTGGGGCCCCAGATCTGTCTGTCTCTGCCTCCTGAGTGCTAGGATTAAAGGTGTGGGCCACCATGCCTGGCCCACCTGTTGATCTTGCTGCCTAAAGCTTTCTCCACACTCCCTCGGCTCTTTATTTACATCTCACAAGAAAAGCCACCCAATGCCTGAGGTTATTTCTCAGCTCACAGCAAGGCAGCACTGGCAGCCATATGTCATAATCAGTTGGTAAATAGCCATCAACTGGTTCTGAGAGTCTCCTCTACCCAGGCCCTTTCTCCCAATTTCCAGCAACTGTATGGAAACTGTCTGGCCTCTCTAGACCCTTGAGTGATTGAATTGTTCAGTATCTCACCCTTCCTGGGCTCCACTCTGACCCTCTCTCTCCCTGAAGTGCCCTGCTCCCCGGCCCCTGACATTTCTGACTTGTATCCTGGATGTTCCTGGCCCTGGAGAGAAGCAGAGATTTCTCACCTTCACTCAACATTAGGTTCCTCCTTCATCATTATCTAAAGTATGATTTTTGTTGTTGTTCTGTTGTGCTTTGTTTGTTTTTTTAAAGACTGTGTGTGTGTGTGTGTGTGTGTGTATAGTCCTGGTTGTCCTAGAACTCCCTCTGTAGACTAGGCTGACCACAAACTCAGAGATCCCTGTGCCTCTGTCTCCCGAGTACTGGGACTAAAGGCACGTGCCACCACCGCCCGTCATATTGTGATTTCTTATCTCCTAGTCAGCCACGAGTTCTTCTGAAGCTGGAGTTTAAGGCTTCTTTACCTAGCAGATGCTCAGGTAGGGCCTGGTGAACTTAATCTTTTTATCAGTTTGCAAAAGTACTCCTCAAATGTTCCTTATCTCCTCTCTTCTCCCTCCCAGCCTTTCTCATAACTCAAACCTTCACGAGGCTTGCTTTGTAAAAACTAAGCATAAGATATAGACACTCAGTAACTGGCTTAGCTCTTGCTATGTAACCCAGGTTGGCCTTAAACTTGAATCCTCCTGATTCCACTCCAATAACGATGGGGTTGCAAGTATGTGCCAGTGGGCCTGGCAACAAAAAAAAAAAAAGAAAGAAAGAAAGAAAGAAAGAAAGAAAGAAAGAAAGAAAGAAAGAAGAAATGAAGAAAGAAAGAAGGAAAGAAAGAAAGAAAGCCAATGTGTGTTTATTTCCTTCCCTCCCAGTGGGAGGACATAACAGCCCCTGTTAACTGAAATGCAGGGATCCAGCTGAAGCCAAATAAATCCGGAAAGAATTGGCAAACCTAGCTAAGCACATTCATCTGGCTGCCAGAGGCAAGCCCTACCTCTCCACCCTGCCTAGCAAAGGCTTTCCCAGCCCTTCTGCCAAAGCACTTCTCCTACCCCGAAATCCCAAATCAGATGTCCCAGAGCCCCTAGAAAATGATGCTATGAGTCTAATTGTTCTGTTTTGTTTAGTTTTTTTTTTTCTTTTAAGACAGGAGAAAACAGATGGAAATTCAGTCTCTTCTCTTGCAGAGGCAATTAGAAGATAAAAAGGCAAATCACCCAAGGTGCCCTGCTTTCTGTAGCTTTCTCCTAGGTCCACAGAGCTCTGGGAGAAGGTAGGAACAGGGCCTCCACCTGACAAAGGAAAGCCCAATCCTTTTTACCCTTCCTGGGTATGCTGGACATGGAGGAAAGGGAGCAGGGAGAAGACAAGGAAAAGGAGAGGGAAAGAGCAAGAGAAGGAGGGAGAAGGGAAAATAGTACAGAGAGAACAGGAGAAAAGAGGAAATGAAGGGAAGTGAGGACCGAAAGAAAAATGGTGAAGAAGAGGAAAAAGAGAGAGAAGTGGGAAGAAGAGAGGGATAGAGGAAAAAGAGAAGGGAAGGAGGGAGAAGGGAAGGGGAGAAAGAGAAGGTAGGTGAGAGGAAGGAAGGAAAGACAAGGGAAGAGGAAGGAGAGAGAAAGAATGGAGAGAAGGAAGTGGGGAGAGAGGAGGAAGGGAGGAGGTGGAAAGACAAAGGGAAGAGGGAAGAAAAGAGAGAAGAGGAGGGAAGAAAAGGAAGGAGAGAGGAAACGGGAAGAGGGAAAGAAGGTAAGAGTGAATGAGGGTAGAAAGGGAAGAGGGAGAGTGGGAAGGAAGGATGGAAGGAAGGCTGGAGGAGGGATGGAAGAAGAATAGAGAAGACAGACAGTAACAGCACCTCCAACAGCCCAGCACACTGCCAAGTGCTCTGTTAGTGCCTTCTCCCTGAACCATTAAAGCAGCCCTCTGCAGGCTTGGTATTATTTCTGATTTAACCCAAAGGGAATAGAGGTTGGGGAAATCCTATTCGCCCAAGGGCAAACAGCTTGCAAGCAGCCAAAAGAAAACTGCAAGCCAAGATACTCTCTGGGGCACTCCCCCGACTCCTCCCACCACCACCACTACTCCCCTGGATGCCCCCACATCTCCACCAGGACCAAGCTGGATTTGACATCCTGCAATACCCTTTCTGCTTTCTGCTTGGCAGAGCAGGTCCACACCCTTGTGGCTTCTTGTCAAGAGTGAAATATGCTCAACACCAGCATCCTCTCTGTGTTTTGTACAAGGTCAAAGCCAAAGATGACTGGCAGCTGGGGATTATGGATTACAAACAGCACTGAGCCCAAGGCAAGAGGAGCACAAGATGAGACTCGAGTCTTGTTCAATCATCTGCTCAAAAATGTCACCTGCCATGGCCAGGATTTTCCTTGGTTCCCTATCTAGTGTTGTCCCTTACCCATCTACCATCCTTGTTTTATTTTTATTCGTTTTATTTTTTACTACATTTATATATTTTTTTATCTGTATGTATGTGTGTGCATGCGTGTGCACGGAGGTCAGAAAACAACTTCTGAAAATCAGTTCTCTCCTTTTACCATGTGGGCCCAGAGATCAAACTCAAGGTGTCAGCCTTGGCAGCAAAATGCCTTTAGGAGCTAACATATCTCACCAGCCCTCTTCCTTCCATCTCTCCTTCCTTCCTTCCTTCCTTCCTTTCTTCTTTCCTTCCCTCCCTCCTTCCTTCCTTCCTTCTCTCCTTCCTTCCTTGCTTTCTTCTTTTTGTTCTTTCTATTTTTCCCTTGACAGGATGTCATGACACCCAAACTGGCCTTGAACTTGCTATATAATAAAGAATAACCTTGGATTCTCAATGCTACAGCCTCCACCATCTCCAGAGCATTGGAATTACAGGCTCCCACTGCTACAACTTTAAACAACATTTGAAAGATCTTGGGCAACTCCTATTTCCTTCTAAAAGCCATAAGATTTCAGTGGGACATATAGAACCCCAAAACAAAGTTTCTTCTGTTCTTGGCACCATCATAATCTGCTTTCTGTGACTCCATTCCATACACTTCTTTCCTTCAAAACAGGGAGTCTGTGGGGTTGGGGGACAGTTCAACTGGTGAGAACTCGGCACACAATCACAAGAACTTAAGTTTGGGTCCCCAGTACCCGTGTAAAAGCCTAGAGTGGTGGCACACAGCTGAATCCCAGAACTGGGAGAGTAGAGATAGGCAGATCCCTGGGGCTTGCTGACCAGCCAGTCTAGCTGTGTCAGTGACTTCCAGGTTCATTAAAAGATTGTAGTTCAAAAAAATAAGGCAGAGAGTAACGGAGGAAGATACTCCGTACTGATCCCTGGCCAACATGCACACAGACACACAGACACTCACAGCGTACAACAGACGCAGACACAAAGAAGGAGAAGTGGGCTGCTGTGCAGCATCAGTATGAGGTCATCCTGAGCATTGCTGGATCCGAGGTATCATGGAGATCCACAGAAGGTGCTACTAAACCTATGCGGAAATTAAAGAGCAAGCTCTTGAGACATTCCAGAAGTGACGGTAGATAATTCAATGTCAGAGCCCAGGTCCACAGAGTGGAAGTTATCTTATTGGTAAGTATACTGTGGATTCCCAGCAATCCATTGTCCAGCAGAGTCCTAGTGCTCAGCCAGAGATAATATATATACAAATGACATTATACAGACCAAGCAGGCTACATTTATGTTTAGGAATATAAAACTAGGATTAAAGAAAAAGAGGCCAGAGGACATGAATTTGGGAGAGAGCAAGTAGGGTAGGGTAGATGGAAGGGGTTGGAGGGAAGAAAAGAACGGGGAGAAATTATGTAATTTGATTTATTTACATAAATGACATAAATTCAATTTCAAAAATAAAAAATTATCATTTTTTAAAGCTGATAAATTTTTTTAAAGTTGAGCATCACACACTCATCCATCACTGTAGGGACTATTTCCCTGGGGAACAAACAAAATCTACTCCCTCCTTATAGGTTACTATGTTGGGTAGTTTTTGTTAACTTGATGAAAACTAGGGTCATCTGGGAAGCGGGAATACAGTTGAGGAATTGCCTCCATCAGATTGCCCTGTGGGCATGTTGAGGGGGCATTTTCTTGATTAGCGATTGGTACAGGAGGACTCGGCCCACTGGGGAAGGTGACACCCTTGGGCACACGGTACTCTGTTATAAAATAAAGCAGACTGAGCAAGCCATGGATGGAAGCAAGCTAGTAAGCAGTGTTCTTTCATGGTCCTTTCCTCAGATTTTGCCTTCTGGTTCCTGCCTTGTTTGAGTTCCTTCCTTGACAGCCCTCACTGATGTACTGTGAGCAGGACAGTAAGCCAAACAAACCCTTATCTTCCCAAGGTGCTTTTAAATATGACGTCTCTCATAACAACAGGAAGCAAATGAAGGCAGTTGCCAACAAAAACCAAAGTACGACTCTACCAAAGCCTAACTTATGAACGACTTTATTGGACTTACAAAGTGTTGCTTACAGGGATATGGATGACACCCCCCCCCAACCAAAGTAGCTGCGCAACCAGAAAATGTCAGCCCAGTTTGGATGACAACTTCTGCCTAGATGGAGCACCCACCCCCTGTATTTAACCTCTATGTGCTATATTCTCTAGCACTTCCTGATGACACATGCAAAATGGCATACAGCTAGCTGAGAGGTGCAGGGGGGAGTCTCTGAGGTGGGGAGAAGCTGCAATGAACCTCCCCACCTCCTCCTACGAGGTAATGTTAATAGTCAGCAGGCCTGATTTGTGGGTCCCAGCGGCTCTGATGAAGATACTGCCATTCTGCTTGGAGGACAGCACCATACAGCCCATAATAAAAAAAAAACCTCCTGTTTCCATGGCTGATCAGGCTACAGCCAGGGCCTCTCGGTATTTGCCGAATGCATACAGCTGAGAGCTATTTGCAGGTATATGACTGCTGGTCCTCCCCTCCCTCCAGACTCAAGTTGACTTTCAAGTTCATTTTGAATAGACCACATCCTTCCCACCACAATGAAGATAAGATCTATCACCTAAGGGTTTTTTTAATTTTTTAACTGTCACACATTCCTGAGAGAAACAATACAAGGAGGAAAGACTTATTTTGTCTCACAGTTTTGGAGGTTTCCATCCATGGTCCATTGCTTTTAGGCCCTTGCTTTCCCAGCAAGGCAGGAACTTCGTGGAAGAAGGGCCTGGTAAAGTAGAGCTTCTCACTTCCTGGCAGCCAGGAAGAAAACAAGAGTAATAGGAAGGGATGAGGGACAAGATTTTTTTTTAAAGGTCCACCCCACCAACTTACTTCCTCCAACCAGGCTGTAACTTCCTGAATCTTACCACATCCAAACATTCTATTCAAATTTTGAATCTACCAATGGGTCCAAGTATGTTCTACGGCCTACAGGTCACATTTAATCACATACAGCAAGGATAGCTATGCATGAGACCCAACACAAAAACTGCATCTTTACTTAAAACTTTTGGGATTTCTGTTGTTGTTTTAGCGAACTTTTTGTAACTTGACCTCACAGTTTTTGAACAGGAACTCTGTGGATGACAGTTGAAGTTGAACTGCGTCAAACATCTGGCTGTTGGTTAGCTCAGAGCCCTTGTGAACTCACCCTGTCTGGAAAGGTCCTCACAGACACACCCAGAAGTGTAATTTACTAATCTCCAAGGTGTCCCTCAATCCAACCAAACTGACTATCAAGATTAACCATGACACCTGGAAAACTAGCCTGAGGGAGCAAACAGCATATGGAGTCAGTCAATTAAAGACACCTTGTTTCCTATATAAAATATACAAAGTTAAGCAAATTACACAAAGATGGCTCTTTATTCTTTTTCTCTCCTCTTTCTTCCCCCTGTGTATCATAACGGCATGCCTTCTCAGACTTGGCTTAGTAGCCATGGGATGTAGAGAACAATAGAGTGGTATTCAAGTCTGTAGTAATAGGAATGGAGCCATTAGCATGAGCCCACCACACCACACACGTACACACACACACACACACACACACACACACACACACACACACATACAGTAGATGAAGGGAAAGATAGTCAGGGGACTCTCATCTGAGAGTCTAGCTATTACGTCTCAGTCCTCTCCCCACAGCTACCAATGATCTTGGGAGATGCCACTCTGTAAAGAAATTGTAAGGTTCATTGAAGTCAGGACTCCATGAGGTTGCCATCCTCAATGGGGTGAGACTTGTGGTGATAGAGCTGCTATAGGGGTCACTCGTGTTCCTAGAAGTAACTCCTCACTAGTATTCTGTAAGAAATCTCAATAGACTCATCGATCTCACCAAGTTGAACTTGGGAGAAATTGTACCTGGACTGTTGTGAGTTGCCCATCTGGAATGAATAGGCATTTGTTTATGTCTCCCCAGGAAATACTGATGTAAAATATTAAACTTTGGGTGTCATTGTTTTAAACATGTTCTTTTCTCCTCAAGCACACAAGTTGTTTGGCTTTATAAAATCGCCAGGCCCGGCGGTATGACACACCTGTCATCTCTATGTCACCTCTCCTCTGTGTTTTCATCCTTGCAGCCAAGAGCCTTACATTCCTGCTCCCCACCAAAGAACACTTTCTTGAATGTAACTTGACAGACCAATTCAATTCAATCCACAGGCACTACAGTTCCATTCAGAAAATGTATGCCTCTCTGTCCACAATTAAGAAGGAAATATGGACCACATACCCTCTGTGTGCTACAGCAGCAAGAAAGATATCCACAGCTGGCTCAAAACCAAAAGGCTCAGCTAGCTGGGAACCAACGCTCAAATCATAAGAAAAGTATTTGCTCTTCTACTCTGACCTGTGTGGGCTTTGTAGGTCAGAATGGGTGTAAAAGGGGGACACTTAGGCAGATTGTCCTTTTGTGTAAGATCAGGAGAGTCATAGATACCAACATGGTGGTGGTTCTGAGGAGGGTTCAGCTCAAGAGACTAAGTGGGGAGGTCACCTCTTACAGGTTTTGGAGAGATGGGGGAGCTTCCACGCCATGTAGTTGACGGGCAGCACATAGCATGCACTTGTAGTCGGCTTGTCTCCGATTCCTGGGAGATGGGGAAGGAGCAAGGTTTCAACCCTTTATCAATGTCTATCCTTTCATAATAGGATAGAGGGCTTGTAGACCCAGACAGTTGCAGTGGCTCTCGACCTTCCTAATGCTGTGACCCTTTAAAACAGTTCCTCGTGTTTTGCCCCAACCATAAAGTTATTTTCGTTGCTACTTCATAACTGTAGTTTTGCTACTGCTATGAATTGTAATGCAGATATCTGATATGCCACCCCTGTGGGGGTTGCGACCCACAGGTTGAGAACCACCGGTTTAGGAGCTCAGCTAGTCTAGAGCTGGTAAACTTTTTTGTGGACGAGGGGATTATGGGTTCACAGGCAGACATGCAGTGGGACACTTGTCATTTCTCTCACGGCTGCTCTGAGGGGAGAGAGAAAAGCTGAGGCAGTTGAACTTGGTCTGAATTAACTCCTGGCTCAAGCCTAAGAGGCCTTCCCCCTACTCCTCACTTCAGATACTTCCCAGCCACCCACCTCCCACGTGAAGAAGAAAACTGAAAGCCAGAAATAAGCCATTGGAGAGATTAAGCTGCCACTGTGGTTCTTAACTGTAAGCCTCTACCTGTTTAAATATGTCATTAGCAGGCTGGGATGTAGCTCAGCTGGTAGAATGCATAGCATGCATAAAGATCTGGGTATCATACCTAACAATGAATAAACCTAGCATGGTGGGACTCTAATCCCAGAACTCCGGAGGTAGAGGCAAAAGGATCATGAATTCAAGGTCATCCTTGGCTATATAGTGAGTTGAGGCAGCCTGAGCTATATTAAAACCTATCTATGAATTAATTAATTAATTAACGAGTCATTCACACCTGTGATTGCCCAGACTGTCATTGCCCTCCAAACTCTTTTGTCCAGGGTTCTGCAAACTCTAAGACCAAAGGTCATTATCAAAGACAGACGGACAATAACTGTGTGGACTGCCCTCTGAACAAAACACATGGCTGGTTTGTGCTCATGAAAACCGCAGGGGATGACAGCTCCTCGAGCCAGCAGTGTACCAAGGCCTCCTTGTCCCTTGTTCCTCTCCCTTCCCCCTCCCTTGTCTGGGTCATGTTTCAAGTGTTCTTGGTTACTGTGGCTCCTTGCCTGTCAATGTTAAATATTCAGCAATCTTCGGGCTCCTTACTGCTTTTGTGCAAATAGGTTGGGTTTGAGAAAGGAACATGCTGATCTGAACTAAAGGGAGCAACACAGCAAGCCAGCAGAGTCAACAGTTCAGATGAAAGTTACAAGCGAAGAAGGCTGCCCATTCAGCAAGACAGGAATACCACAACCCAGCACAGCACTGGAGGAAGAGGTGCATCCCTGTGGAAGATGGTGCAAAAAAAAAAAAAAAAGGGCCAAGAGCATGAGCTAGGCAAGCATCCTGCTGGGAAGTAAATCCTGCAGGGCCCTGGGCAAATCAGAACCTCTGGGGGTCTCGGTGTCCTCCAAGGGAAAAATGTTTGGATCAACAGGACAGGGCTATTGGTGCGGATTAAATTAAATGAGGCATGTGCTTGGCCCAGAAAATAAGAGCTCTGATTAGCAACCAAAATACACTGCTAAAGGAAGACCTGGAAATTACCCAAAGTCAGCTTTCATTGGCAGATAGAGGTTCTAAAGTGAGAGTTCAAAAAGGTTTGTCCAGGCATATGTTTATATGTATGGATAGATATAGGTATAGTAGATAGATGATGTAACTATAGGCATAGGTGATATAGGAACAGATATGGATATGGAGACATGGATGATATTGATATAAATATCTAGATAGAGATACATATATAGATGAATGATATTGAGATATATAGGTACAGAGATGGGTTATATGTGAAGAGATAGAGATGAGGATGACTTGTATGTGAATAAACAATGATTACCAAAATAGGATTACTAAGTAATAGAATATTGACTGCTGTGTTTATGACTTTTCTTACCACTTTGAAAAAAAAAAAAACCTGACAAAAGCAACTTAAGGAAGGAAGGGTTTATCTTGGCTCATAGTTTGAGGGTCACAGTCCATCATGGTGGGGAAGGCACGGAGGCAGGAGCATGAGGCAGCTGTCCACATTCATCCACAGTCAGGAAGCAAGGAGTACCATCTGGATACTGGTACTCAGATTGCTTTGTCCTTTTTATGCTTCCCAGGATCCCAGCCCATACATGGTGCTGCCAACAAACAGGCAGACCTTCTCACCTCTACTAAACTTCCCTAGAAATACTTTCACAGACATGCCCAGAACTGTAGTCCTAGATTATTCCAAACACTATCCTGTTGACAACAGAGATGATCTATCACAGTTACTATGTGCCAGATATTACATGAGGCCCTTCATTAGCACTCATCATTTTCAAAACATCCTACGAGAGGATGAAAAGGGTCCCATTTCACAGATGGTCATTTGGGACTCAGAAGTAACTCACACCTATTAGCAGCAGATCCAGGGACCAACTCTCAAACTGCCTGACACTCCCAGGCAGGCTCTTGCCACCACACCACACAGCCTCTCTGTCTTAGAGAGCAAAAGCCATGATGTGCAAATTGTGATATCCATACAGCTGGGACATGCTGTTTCCAGAAGCCAAATATATGCGGCAGTGAACTTTCTGTTCACTGAGATGGAGTCCTCCTTGCTGGAGCTGCTTGGTTGTGACAGAATCAAATGAAATCCTACAGAAATAGCCAAATCCCCATGAGACATCCTCAACAAGATGACTAGAGCTCCCTGTTCCAAGCTGTGACCTCTTACTAGAACACAGGCATGAACAATGTACCTCAGAAGCAGGGACCCTCTCAAAGAGCAACCACTCATGCAGCCTAATTAATTTACTGTTACCTCAGCAGCTTCTCCTAGCAATGTCCCACCCCTGCAGCCTAAGGGCCTAGAGCCAGATCCTCAGAGCTGTTTGCAGTTATTTGTATAAAGTGCCTTGGTTCTTCAGCATCGTTCCATGTGCTGTTTCAGGTGAGGTCACCACAGCTGTCACAGCCAAAGCACCTTCTAACAATGGAAAGGAAGTTATACAGCATGCCTGCCCATGTGGATGGAGGGGCGAGGGAAGAGAAGGAGAAGGAGACAGGGAGGGGAGAAAAAGCATGAAAGAAAGAAAGAATGGAAGGAAGGAAGGAAGGAAGGAAGGAAGGAAGGAAGGAAGGAAGGAAGGAAGGAAGG
>CAJQZJ010032849.1:2418662-2452499 GCA_907164525.1 Lophiomys imhausi
GGGAGGGGAGAGGAGAGGAGAGGAGAGAAGAGAAGAGACTGGAAGCAGTGTTCAGTTTCATTATCTGTAAAGCACAAGTAATATTTAATACAGATAAATTTTCTAAAAACTATAGTAAGTGAAAGATGTCAGACACTTAAGACTAGATATATACATATATAGTGGTTTTTTGAGACAGGGTTTCTCTGTGTAACGGGTCTGGCTGTCCTGGACTCAATTTGTAGACCAGGCTGCCCTCCAACTCACAGAAATCTGCCTGCCTCTGCCTCTCAAGTGTGTGCCACTACAGCCAGCTAAGACTGTATATTTGTTGTATAATTCTATTTATGGGAAATGTCTCATGTGATCAAATCCATAGAGAAAGGAAGTAGATTAATGGTTGACAGGAGTGGACAGAGGGGGTAAAGGGAAGATGACTGTTTAAAGGGCAGGAGTTTCTCTTTGGGTGATGACCATGTTCTGGTACTAGATAATAATGATGACGACACAATAGTATGAGTATACAAAGCGTTGCTGGGTTGTCTGCTTGAAGAAGTTAAAATGGTGCTGGAGCGATGGCTCCACCATTAAGAGCACACACTGCTCCTGCAGAGGACCCATGTTCAGATCCCAGCTCACAATCGCCTATAACTCCAGCTCCAGATTTGTCGCCCTCTTCTACCCTCTGTGGGTACCCCAAGCATAAACACATACACATAAGTCAAACTAAATCTTTTTTTTTTTAAGATATTTGAAAAGAGGGTTGGGGTATGGCTCTCTTGGTTAAGATCCTGCTATAAAATTACAATGTGCACAATGCCACACACATGTGCAATTGTGTGAATACACACAAAACAAAGACATACCCTCCATGTATTTTTTCCAGGAATCATAACCATGAGATCAACTAGAAAAAGCTAATTTCAAACCGTTTCTGTATTAAGACCTTCAATGCCAAATCAACCAGAAGACTTTTCTATAGCCTTGAACCTGTATGTACCTCTAATAGCCTACCCATAAATAAGAGACATAAAAATAGCAATAATGAACTTGGGAGGGAGGGGAAAAAAACTAGCTAATTTACACCATAATCAAAATACCCAGGAATCTTTAACAATTGAAAAACTGATGCCAGTCTCAATCGTAAGCACACCCGACTGTATTATTCCACGTGTGACTGTAATTTCCAAATTGCAGTGTATAACATGGAAGGGTGTACAATTTCTGAAAGGCAAAAAAGTATTTATGTTTCTCTGCGGCATCATTCCCTGATGAGAGAAATCAAAGGGATTATTGGAACAGTGTATTACAGAGCTCGGGAGTGGAACAGTTCGGGAAAAAGACCATCATTAATCTTTACACAGCTGCAGAGATGAACAGAGAGTGCAGAGGTGTGTAGCCAAGAGGCCTGTCAACAGGCATCTCGACCTCCGAGACACCTGTCCTAAGGGTAGCCGCTGGCTGACTCCGGGAACAATGGTATCAGCTGCTGTGAGTGAATGAACCGCCCACCAGACAGCGCTCCCCAAACCAAATCTGTCCCCACCCATCTGTATGTGCTCCCTGCAGACACACTTCCACCGTCAATCACCTAAAGAACAGAATCTAAGGTTTCGTGTTATCTATTTTTCTCATTGCTCTGACAGAATACCTAAGAACCAATGTAAGGAGCCGGGGACATGTCTCCCTTGATTAAATGCTCATTGTAAAAGCGCTGAATTTGGATCCCACTTCCACATAAACAGCCAGGCATGGGGAGGCACTTCTGGTGCTGGAGAGGCAGAGACAGGCAGATTCCTGGGGCTCAAAGGCCAGTCAGTCTAGTCAAGTCAGTTAGCTCCAGATTCAACAAGAGAACCTGTCTCCAAAAATAAGGTGAATAGTGGTTGAGGAAGACATCATACATCAATCTCTGGTCTCTGCATGCTTGTGAAAACTCATGCACACTCACCTGCATTTATATGCACACACATACACACTCGTACAGACACATGCATGCACACACACACACACACACACACCAGAGAAAAGCAACTTAAGGATTTATTTTTGCTTCACAGTGAAGAAGGCATTGAAGGTGGGTGGGTCTTCACCCATAGGGATGGGGACTTCCATCAAGATTTAATACATGTGGGTGGATCAGGAAGCAGAAGAATCAAGACTGGGAGCAGTGATAGGTCACAACCCTGAAAGCCTGTCTGCAGTGCCCTCCACAGCCTCCATCAACATGCATGAGCTTAAGACCAAATATTCAAACACGTGAACCTGTGAAGACATTTCACACTGGAACTTAGCAATGGGATCCTGCAAAGATAGCTCCTACCCACCTCTGCTGAGGCGCATTTAGCCATTTCTTCTATTGTGGATTGAATTTATCCCTCAAGGATCCTGTGTTGGAAGATTTGAACACAACATAATGGGAAGTGGTATCCAGGGGGTTGTGGGAGGTCCTTGGGTTCATATAAAGATAGTACCTCAAGGGGATTGTGGTAGAGCTGAAGAGATAACTGGGTGGTTAATAGCACATGCTCTCTTACAGAGGACTCAAGTTTGGTTCTCAGCACCCACACCAGGCAACTCTCAACTATGGTAACTACAGCTCTGGGGAGTCTGATACTCTCTTCTGACCTCTGCAGGAATTGCACTGGAACATGTACACACAGAGACATACGTGTATTTTTATTTTAATCTTTTTAAAAATAAGATTTACTTTTCTTTTTTGTGCATTGGCGTTTTGCCTGAATGTCTGTGGGAGAGTACTGGATCCCCAGGAACTGGAGTTACAGTTGTGAGCTGCCATGTGGGTGCTATGAATTGAACCAGGGTCCTCTGGAAGAGTGGCCAGTGCTCTTAACCACTGAGCCATCTCTCCAGTCCCTATTTTAATCTTTAAAAATAAAAATAAAGGAATTATGGGACCTGAATCCCATGCTTGCTTCCCAACCCCCCCCCCTTTTTTCCCTCTCCTAAACATGGTCTCTGCACATTTGCTTCTACCTGGGATGTATAAGAAAAATAGCTAAAATGAGTCAGCAAGTGTTTCTCCATGGTTCCTGCTTCAGGCTCCTGCCCTGTCTCTCCTCAATAACGGATTGTGACCTGGACATGTAAAATGAAATAAAACCTTTCCTCCTTGAGTTCTTTCCAGTCATAGTGTGTTCACAGCAACAGAAAACAAAGTAGGATACTTAAGTACTGTACTAACAAAAACAACTAATACTCCAACCCCTTCCATTTCCTCATTTTGCATGTCACACAATAAACATTTTGAAATACTTTTAAGTTTTCTAAGTATACTCAAACACAATGATTTTAAATTTGGCTAATTTTGATTCTTCCCACTGTGATGATACAGAAACTTTGAAGACTTTTTAGATTTTATTTTATTTGGGTTTTTTTGAGACAGGGTTTCTCTGTGTAGCTCTGGCTGTCCTGGACTCACTTTGTAGACCAGGCTGACCTCGAAATCAGAGATCCACTTGCCTCTGCATCCCAAGTGAAGACATTTTTTTTATTGTTCCAAGTAACATCTAGAGGCAGAGAAATTCTACTAAACACTTGACAGTACACAGAACATTACCCACCCCCTCCAAAATGAACAATCCAACCCAAGATGCCAATAGTGCCATTTTTTTTTTTTTTTGGTTTTTCGAGACAGTGTTTCTCTTTGTAACAGCCCTGGCTGTCCTGGACTTGCTTTGTAGACCAGGCTGGCCTCAAACTCACAGAGATCTGCCTGCCTCTGCCTCCCAAGTGCTGGGATTAAAGGCGTGAGCCACCACGCCCGGCTCAATAGTGTCATTTTTGAGAAAACTTTCCTTGGTAAATTCCACCAGTTGTTCCAGATATTTACCCATTTGTAATAGTTAATATTGTCAACTTGACAGAACTACCTAGGATAATTCAGTCTGGTACCCCAGCTTAAGGGACAGTGTCAGTTACGTTCAAAGTCTGGCTTCCTTTCTCAGTTGGTCCTCTCTGGAAACATCCTCATAGACACACTCAAAAAAGTACCTCACCAGTCCCCTAAAGTACATATTTTGCAATGTGGGAGGTACGGGGGGACACATGTGTGGTACATCTGCATGTGTGTGTATGTGTGTGTGTTTTGTGAACATCTACACTAGAGAACAACTTCAGGAATCATTCCTCAGGAGCCATCCATTTTGCTTTTTGAGACAAAGTCTCCCACTTGCCACATAAGCTAGGTTGGCTGGCCAGAGAACAGGGGAACACCTGCCTCCCCTGTTTCCCCCACAGCCCCCTGCCAAAAGAATTCTAAGCATATGCCATCACACCCTGCTTTTTACATGGGTCCTAAAGATCAAACTCAGGTCCTGCTTGAGAGGCAGGCGCTTTACAGACTGAGCCATCACATACCATGGAACGCACATCAATATCAGAGAACAGCCTGTAGGAACTGGCTCTCTCTATCATGTGGGTCCCCAGGATCAGGGATTGAACTCAGATCTTCAGACTTTGCAGCAGGCATCTTAATCTGCTGAGCTATCTCACTGAGCCCCCCTCTAGATGCTTCTTAATCCAATCAAACAGTCAGGATTAATCATCTCAAACTATTCCTTTGCATTCCTTACCTTCAGCTCTTACTAGATAGTTAGTTCCTGGAGAGCAAAGACTCAAGTCTGAAAGCAAGGCCAAATAGTAACAAGCTTGGAAATATTTATGGAATGCCAAGGAATGGACTGGAAATTGGGGAAGGGTGATTGCCAAGGGCATTTATTTATCAGCTTTGGCTTCTCCCACTGCCTGGAACATAGCCCAATCTCTGGGACAAAAGAAGCAACTCTTGGCTCCAACTTGCTGTCTGGGTTTCCCTGCCAATCAAAGTTGTCATGGAAAGGAACAGCCTCTGCTATTATGTTGAGCACAATGAGACTGTTTAGAGGAGAGCCTTACCTTCAGGAAATTCCAATGAGCCTGTTTTATTGTTACCTCCCTACAGTAACGATTCCCTTGGGGTTAAACCAGGTGTAAAATAAAATAATTACTAAAACATTCCTGCCACAGACAGAGAAGACTGTACCGAAGTAAGGCTACTGCTTCAATCTGGGAGGGAAGGGCTTACTCGTGGAAGCAGAGTGTGTCAAGGAAGCTGTTCAGAGAGGAGAGGGGCAATCACAGAATGAGGGAGAAGAGGGTGGGGCAGGAGGAAGAGCTCAGACTCTTCATCCTAGCCGAGTATAACAACCTCCAGATTAGTCCCGTTGAACCAAACACACAGCTCAGTTGGTAAAGTGCTTGCTGAGCATGGTGCCCAGGTTTCCCCAGAAACTCAAGTTAAAGCCAAGTATCCTAGTGTGTCCTTGTAATCTCAGCGCCAGGGAGGTAGAGACATGAGGAAACCCGGCCATCCCTGAATGGCGCGCCTAGCCTATTTGACAAGCTCCAGGACAGAGAGAGACCATCTCAGAAAGTTAAGGTAGAGAGCACCTGGCAAAGAACTGCTGAAGTTGACCTCTGGCCTTCACACACGTGAGACCACCACCACCACCATGCACACACACATATACACACACAAACCAAAACAATGCAGATGGGGAAGGGATGGCCATTATTAGTCAACTTTTGCTGGACGACATTGTTCTCCAGACAAAAGATTTTAAGAGTGCTACAGTCCTATGGGAAACAAAAAGAGGAAGAGAGATTTACCAAGGAGTATTTTCCAGGGCTGGAGAGATGGCTTGGTGGCTAAGAGCACTTAATGCTCTTGCTGAAGAGCTAAGCTCAGTTCTTCCACTCATGTTGGGTGGCTCACAATTGCCTGGAGACAGATTTTGGTTTTAATGTGCACTTGCATTCACATGCACTTGGGGGTTTGAATAAGAATCCTCCCACCCCCTGCCCAATAGGCTCAAATATTCGAATGATTTGTCCCTAATTGGTGGAATTGTTTGGGAAATATTTACAATGGTTCTCAACCTTCCTAACACTGCAAGTCTTTAATACAGTCCATCATGTTGTGGTGACTACCAACCATAAATTTTTTTTTTTTTGAGACAGGGTTTCTCTGTGTAGCCCTGGCTGTTCTGGACTCACTTTGTAGATCAGGCTGGCCTTGAACTTGCAGAGATCCTCCTGCCTCTGCCTCCTGAGTGCTGGGATTAAAGGTATGTGCACCACGCCAGGCAATTACAGACAGCTGTGAACTGCCTTTTAGGTGCTGGGATTTGAACCCTGGTCCTTTGGAAGAACAGCCAGTGCTCTTAACCCCTGAGCTATCTCTCCAGCCCCCATAAAATTATTTTCATTGCTGCTTCACGCTGTAATTTTTGCTACTGTTATGAATCATAATGCAAATATGTGTTTTCTGGTGGTCTTAGGGGACCCCTGTGAAAGGGTCATTTGACCTTCAAAGGGGTCACAACCCACAGGTTGAGAACCATGGGATCAAGAGCCATGGTCTTGTTGGAGGACGTGTATCACTGGCGGTGGGCTTTGAAGTTCCAAACACCAATGCCATTCCCAATTAGTATCCCCAACCTTTCTCTCTGTCTCTCTGCCTTGAGCTAGCATACGAACTCTAAGCTCTCAGCTATTAGGACCGTGCCTGTCTGCCTGCTGCCCTGCTCCCTACCGTGTTGTCATGGACTCTAACCGTCTGTAACTCTGAACTTCAAATTAAGTGTTTTATTTTTATAAGTTGCCTCAGTCACCATGTTTTATCATAGAAATAGAAAAATAACTAAGACATCCATGTACTCACACAAAGATGCAGGCATATGCACATGAAAACTAAGAAGAAATGATGTTTTTAAGTGTTTTCCTCCTTTGCTCTTTGTTCTCCAGATATCACATCAATAGGAGTCAAGAGACTGTAGCCTGAATGTCACCACTCCACAAAGAAGCTATGTGTTCTCTGAGCTATCAGAATATGGGTACGAATACAGCATAGAACGACATTGTGTAGAATTAAATTGGGGCAACATTCAGATCCTGACACAGTGCTTTGGATAATTAGTTTATTGATTTGTAAGCTGTGTTCAGAATGAGTTGGGTTTTGCCAGCATAAAGCTGGATTTGGGCAATGCAGTTGTTTTCAATAGCTTAGGACTTGGATATCAATAGCACCTTTCTCTTAAATAAATTTATTCTTTAGGGCTGGAGTGATGGTTCAGTGGTCATGAGCACATGATGCTCTTGTAGAGGATCCATATTCAGTTCTCCAAACCTATACCAGGAAGCTCACAATGACTTATAACTCCAGCTTCAAGAGATCTCATGCCCATTCCTGGACTATATAGGCATCTGGACTCCCATGGTCACATAGCTACACACACACACACACACACACACACACACACACACACACGAACTTAAAAGTAAATCTTGGGGCTGGAGAGATGGCTCAGTGGTTAAGAACACTGGCTGCTCTTCCACAGGTCCTGAGTTCGATTCTCAGCAACCACATGGTGGCTCACAGCTATCTGAAACGGGATCTGATTTCCCTTTTCTGGTGTGCATGAAGATATGGTGCTCATATACATAAAATAAATAAATAAATCTTGCTGGGAGTGGTGGCACATGCCTTTAATCCCAGCACTTGGGAGGCAGAGGCAGTCAGATCTCTGTGAGTTCAAGGCCAGCCTGGTCTACAGAGTGAGTTCCAGGATGGCTAGGACTACACAGGACTACACAGAGAAACCCTGTCTCAAAAACAAAACAAAACAAATTAATTAATTAATTAATTAATTAAATCTTAAAAATAAATCTTAGAGTATGAGGGAAATGGGTGGGAGGGTGGGATGGGGAGGGGAGGAGGGAGTGGGGTTTTGATTGGGATACAAAATAAGCAAATATATAAATCAATGAAGAAAAAAATAAATCTTAGAAATTAAATGTATTCTTTGACAGTATATATATATATATATATATATATATACGTGTGTGTGTGTGTGTGTGTGTGTGTGTGTGTGTGTGTGTGTGTGTGATCCAATAAGACCACAGTCTATCTCCCTGACACTCTCATTCCCCTTCCATTCCCATCACTTCCCCAACAGTTCCTCCTCTCACTTTCATGTCTTTGGTTGTTTTATGACCCACTGAGTTTAACAATGGCCACTAATGTGTGAGACAGCAACAAATGTTTGCTCATGCCAAAGAGGGAATGAACCACCATTCCTCCAAAGTCCAACATAGTGAACCAATGTGCTCAAACACATGAGCTTGTGGGGCAGTCTCCATGCCATATGTTCCAGTTTGTTTTGTTTTTTTCTGTCGCTACAGTATTCTGACCAACATTACAGGAAGGAAGGGGTTTATTTAGTTTACACTTGCTGATCATAGTCCATCACTGAGGGAAGTCAGGGCAGGTACTGAAGCAGGAACTTGAAGCAGACACCGTGGAGGACTGATGCTTGCTGGCTTATTCCCAGGCTCATATTTACCTAGCTTTCTTGTACAGCCCAGGACCACCCGTTCAGTGATAATGCTGCCCATACTGGGTTGGACCCTCACACATCAATCATCAGTGAAGACAATCCCACAAACCAATGTGATGAAGACCGTTACCCAACTGAGATTTTTCTTCCAGTGGTTCTAGATTGTATCAAGCTGCAGTTAATACTAACTAGAAAACCATACTGTCTTAGCCAGTGTTCTGCTGCTGTGAAGAGGCCCCATGACCATGGCAACTCTTATAAAAGCATCTATTTGGGACTTGCTTACAGATTCAGAGGTTTAGTATATTATCAGTGTGGAAGGCAAACATGGTAGCTGAGAGTTCTACCTACATAATGATCCACGGGCAGCAGGAAGAAAGAGTCACTGGGTCTGGCGTGGGCTCCTGTAACCTCCAAGCCCATCCTTAGTAACACACTTCCGCCAATAAGGCCACACCTCCCAATCCTTATTGGGCCACGCCCTGATGACTAAGCGTTCAAATGTAAAAGCCTCTGAGGGCCTTTCTTATTCAAACCACCACACACACTTTAACAATTTATATCCAGACTGCATGCAGCAAGCTCTTAGTGTGAAGCTATCTTGAGATTCATTAAACTTGCAAACTGCAGCTCTAGCCCAAGATGTATGAAGAACAGTGGCCTACCAGGAAACTTGTGAATTTCCAAGTGCTTTCAAAGTTCCACAGCAGGACCTCAGGCCAAACACTATTCATTGTGTGGCACATGTGGGCAGCCTTTGCCAGTCTAAATGCATCAGAGCAAACTATCCTTGGAGTCTCTTGCTCTGTACTTATTAGTATGAAGAGACAGTGAAGGCGTTATGTGGGCTCTGAGAGAACTTGTATTTTTTTTTTAAGCAATAACAAATCATGGTAATTCTTTCCCTTATTTAAATGTACTTATTTATCTAGCCAAACAATCAAGCCCAAGGATGCTCCTAACACATGCTAGGTGTGGTGGTTGGAATAGATATGGTCCCCATAGACTCATGTGTTTGAATGATTGGCCCATAGGCAGTAGGCACTATTAGGAGGCGTGGCCTTGCTGGAATGGCTGTGGCCTTGTTGGAGGAAGTGTGTCACTGTGGGCGTGGGCTTTGAGGTCCTATATATGCTCAAGCTACATCCAATGTTGACAGTCTCCTCCTTGTCACCTGTGGATCAAGATGTTGAACTCTCAGCTCCTTCTCCAGCACCATGTCTGCCTGGATGCTGCCATGCTTCCTGCCATGATAATAATGGACTAAACCTCTGAAACTGTAAGCCAGCCCCCAATTAAATGTTTAACTTTGTAAGAGTTGCCTTGGTCATAGTGTCAAGTCACTGTAATAGAAACCCCAACTAAGATACTATGCTAGCGAACTACCACTGAGTACCTCCGATCTCTTCTTTTTATCATTTAATTTTTTAATTTTTATTTTATTGTGTTAGGTGTGGAGAGAGAGAGAAAGAGAGAGAGAGAAGAAGAAACTAGTGCAACAAAACATATGTGGAGATCAAAGGACAATTTTGGGAGTTGTCTCTGTTCTTCCACTGTGGGTTCAGATCATCAGGTTTGAAAAGCAACTATTTTTATCTGCTGTGCCATTTTACCAGCCCATTACTAGTTATTTTGAGACAGGGTCACACTATCTCTAGACTGCCTTCAAACGTGTGATCTTTTCACTGTAATCTTCCCAGCCTCAAGGTCCCAAGACTCTGGCTGGCACTTGGCTTGGTTGGGGATAAGTCTTTTCTTAAATTGTGTGATGGTGACTCCTGATCGCCAGCGTGACAAAATCTAGAATCGTCTAGGAGACAAACTTCTTGGCTCATCTCCAGGGAGGTTCTAGACTGGGTTGAGGTGGAAGACCCACTATGAATGTGGATGACACTATTCTACATGCTGGGGTCCTGGACTGAATAAAAAGGAGAAAGTGAGCTGAGCAGCAGCGTTTGTCTCTTTCTGCTTCTCAAATGTGGATGCAACGTGACCCCCTGCCTCAGGTCCCTGCTACCATGCCTTCCCGCCGTGACATACTAGACCCTGGAATTATGAGTCAGACAGAATAAACCCTCTCTTGCTTTTGTCAAATATTTTGTCAAAGCAATGAAAAAAATAGATAATACAAAATACAAATCCAAACTCTAGATTACTGATTTATTTTTTCCTGTACAAAATGCAAAACTAGGCGTGCAAAGCAGTCTCAGACTGAAGTTTGGATCCTCAGAACCCATTAATTGCTGGGTGGGCATGGCAGCAGATCTGTAATTCCAGCTTGTGATGGCAAAGAAAGGGAATTCCTAGATCGACACATCTGTGAGCTCTGGGTTTGATTGAGAGACCCTAACTCATTGAAAAAGGTGGGAGAGTGATGGAGGAAGATTTCAGACATCAACCTTGGGCCTCCACATGTACACATGTGCATGGGCACTTACACTATACAAATAAGCATATATATGCATACACACATACATACACACACATACACATGCATAGGCACACACACATGCAGATACACATATACACACACACAACAGAGATTGAAAAAGAAAAGAGAATGCCAAACTATTACTTCTCTCTATCTCAGGTCCCCAAAGTCCTGGTGACAGACACATGCCACCACCAAGCATGAATTACTGTCTCAATAACGTAATAGACCCACAGATATTGTTAAGCAGGGTACTCATTTTGAATTCCCCCCCAGCCAGCATCTATTAAAATTACAAGAACTTACCTGGTGCTCAATAAATACTTGTTCAATTTAATTAGCTGGTTAATCTGAGTATTAACTATAATGTATCCAATTCAGAAAGCCACAAACATTTAATGAGCGCTCCCTTCCAGCCACACTCTTGAGAAATAACAATGAATAAAGAGCAGTGCCTGGTCCCTAGGCACTGTTTATAGGGAGGGAAGACAAAAAAGCTAAAATAGTTATTTCACAATAAAAGCATAATTCTATAATAGAAGTAAGAGGGAAGTGGTGTGAGAAAATTGAATATTGTCGTGAAAATGGAAGAGGGAAACACTAGAAGAGGAATGGTCTTAGGAGGAGGAGGACAGAGGACAACAGTGGGTAATTGTTGAATGTGAACAAGTCCGAGATGCATGATACCAGGTATGAACGCGGCCCATGAAGCACACTCAGTTGTGTAATGAATGTTTGACAACGGAAAGGAAAGTGTGTAGCTATCTCATTCTACAACACCATTGTGGGAGAGTTGAGTGACATGCAATGCCCGGCACTTTGCGAGTCGCCAAGTAAATCTTACTCATAGTAAGTCTGGAGAGATTCTTCACACACTAAAGGTGTTGGCTGCCAAGTCTGATGTCCTGAGCTCCAGCCTCTGGACCCTCATGGGTGGAAGGAGAAAAGTGACTCCCACAAAGTATCCTCAGACCGCCACAGGTATGTGGTGGCTGCTGTGATCATGCCTATGGGGGAGTACACACAGATATAAGCAAATAAATAAAAACCGAAAAAAATTAAAAACACATGAACAAATACATACCAAAAAAATTAAAAACCAAACAAAATAAGTGGAATAATAAAAAGTAAATAGATGGAAGAGGTGGTAGCTTTTATAAAAACAGTTTTATTCTTATTGATAGTAATATAGCCACAGTCATATTTGCCCACTTAGTTTCATGGGTATCTTAATTTTATTTTCTAGTAGTATAGGAGAATCAAACTCTGCACGCTAGGCAAATGGTCTCTCATTGAGCTACGTCCTCAGCCTGCTGGATCATAATTCAGTATCATACCAAGTTTCTTGAATTAATGCAGAAATGTTTTTAGTTACAGTCATTCAGTAGCTGCTAACATTGTATAATATCTTACAGTAGATGAGCATCAAAACATTGAATTAGGGGAGAGCAGTGTAGCTCGGCAGGGTAAGGTGCATGCAGCCAAGGCTGATGACTTGACTTTGATCCCCGGCACCCACATGCTGCCTGGAAGGAATTGATTTCTGTAAGTTGTCCTTTGACCTACACACACGGACACACACAGACAAGTCCTCACACACGCACAACACACTTACGTCTTCAAGCATGCATGCAATAAATACATAAAAATATAATAAAGCCCCAAAATATTGAACTAATTTATTTTGTTTACTGGTTTGTGACTTTAAGAGAGACAAGAGTGAACTCCCCCCCCCAGGTGGGTGGCATTTTAAAACCTCTTTTATTTTTTTTAAAGGAAGTCAGTCTCATGGCTGTAATTATTCTATAGTTATAGAAAAACACATCTTTTATTTTATTTTTTATTTTTTTTTAATTTTTTTTTTTTTTTTTTGCAGCAGGGTCTTGTGTGGTTCAGCTGTCCTCAGAATGACAATGTAGATAAGGGTGACCTTGAACTTCTGGTCCTCTCCTTCCACCTCCTGAGTGCTGGGATTTCAAGCATGCACCACCATCCTCCGTTTCTGTAGTGCTGGGGACGGAACACAGGGATTCTGCATCTTAGACAAGCACTCTGCCGACTGAGCTCACCTCCAGCCCTAAAACATGGCTTTCTTAACTGTCCGAAAAACAGAAGAATCCATTCAAGAGGAAAGCAAAGCTACACAGAAGCTGTGACATCCCAGGCATTCCCGTGGGGAAGGTGGGGATAAAAGGATGATGGAACCAGGCCAAACAGAAGGAACGCTGCAGGCAAGAGCACAACATTTGTAAAACAAATGCTCCAGAGCCTGAGAATGGCTCAGGGATTGAAAGCACTTAACTGTTCTTTGTCAGGAAAAGAATTAGGATCCCCCCCCCCCCCCCCCCCCGCACTGACTTTGGTGGTTCACAATTGCCTGTAACTCCAGATCGAGAAGATTTGGCACCTTCTTCTGGCCTCGGTGGGCACTGTACTCATGTACACATACCCACATACTTAACTATAAATAAAATAAACTGGGAATGGAGAGATGGCTCCGTGGTTAAGAGCACTGGCTGCTCTTCCAAAAGACAAGGGTTCTAATCCCAGCACCCACATGACGGTTCACAACCATCTGTAATGGCCTGGTGTGGTGGTGCATGCCTTTAATTCCAGCACTTGGGAGGCAGAGGCAGGTGTATCTCTGTGAGTTCAAGGCCAGCCTGGTCTACAAAGTGAGTCCAGGACAGCCAGGGATAGACAGAGAAACCTTATCTCGAAAAACCAAAACCAAAAATATATAAAAAAATAAAATAAAATAAAATAAACTTCCTTAAAAATAAATTTAAAGCTTCTTTAAAAATAAATTTATAACTTATTTTTTAGGTTGCATCCCTATAATACTGCAGGATTGGTGAGATAACTTAGTAAAGCATTTGCTGTCAAGTCTGAGGCCCTGAGTTCAATCTCTAGTACCTACATACAAGCCACACATGTGCATGTGTGCTGTGCTTTCTCTCTCTCTCTCTCTCTCTCTCTCTCTCTCACACACACACACACACACACACACACACACACCACACACACACAAACACACAATAAATGTAGAAAAGAATAGTGCAATATTGGGTGGCCTTACAGATAAGGCAATGTCCTCATAAAGCAGTATTTTCCTTATAAACTATGCTCTTTAATTAACTCCAGATCTTACCACGCTCAATATGATGCAAAATGGCGTGCAAGTAGTTATTATTCTACGCTGTAGGGAAAATGACAAGAAAAAGACTATGCATGTTCACTACAGATGTATTTTCCTCCTAACATATTCAGTCTGAGGTTAGTGGAATCCAAGAAGACAGAATTCACATGTCTTAGTTTCTTTTCCTGTGGCCAAGGTCGAGTACTCTGGCAAAACCACGTAAGGGAGAAAGGGTTTGTTTGAGCTCACAGTTCAAGGCGCAGTCCACTGTGCAGGGGTAAGTCAAGGCAGCAGGAGCTTGAACCAGATGATCCATGCACCAACCACAATCAGGAACAGAGAAGGAGTGAGTGCATGCTTGTGGGTACTCAGTTAGCTTTCTCCTTTTTATATAGTCCTGGGAATATGTGCTACCCCCCCAGTGGGTGGGTCTTCCCATTCCAATTAATGTAAAGAAGTTCGCATGCCCAGGTGTACTCAAAGGCTCTGCCTTAGTTAGGATTTCTATTGCTGTGAAGAGACACCATGACCATGGCAACTCTTATGAAGGAAAACATTTAATTGGAGCCGGTTTACAGGTTCAGAGGTTTAGTCCATTATCATCATGGCAGGAAGCATGGCAGCATGCAGGCAGACATGGTGCAGGAGAGGTAGCCGAAAGTTCTGTATCCAGATTCTCAGGTAGCAGGAAGAGAGAGTGACCTTGGGCCTGATTTGAGCATTTGAACCTCAAAACTCACTCCCAGTGACACACTTCCTCCAACAAGACCACACCCACTCCAACAAGGCCACACCTCTAATTATGCCACTCCCTCTAAGCCTATGGGGACTATTTTCATTCAAACCACTGCAGGCCCATTACCAGGGTGATTCTATATTCTGTCAAATTGACAATCACTAATAACTTTCATGGATAGGAAAGGACAATTGAAATTAGCAATTGGGGGGGCACTGTAATGGGGATACTTATTCTCTACCCTCTCTTAGTCACTAACTAGGTATAAGAATTAAAATGAAAAAAAAAGACATTAACAGAACAAAGACACACAAATATTACTTACTTATATTTTCATGTTCATGAAAAATTAAGATATTACATAGGGGACTAGAGAGACAACCCAGTCAATAAAATGCTTGTCCCATAAGCATGAGGATCTGAGGGCCAACTCCAGAACCCATGTTTTTAAAACAAGTGTTGGTTTGTAATCTCGGCACTGGGATCCTTGGGGCTCACTGACAGCAAGCCTAGCCTACTTACCAAGCTCCAAGTTCAGTGAGAGATCATGTTTCAAACAAATAGGTAGGGGATGGAGAGACTGACCCTATTCAACTAAAGGCACATACTGATCTTCCAGAGGACCCAAGTTTGGTTCTCAGCACCAAGTGATAACCAACCGCCTGTAACTCCAGCTCCAGGGGATCTGACACCCCTTTCTGGCCTCTGTGGGCACCTCCACTCACAATCACATACACATAAATAAATAGATAATTTTAAAGTTTTTAAAGAAAGAACCTGAACTTTAAGGGTTGGGGATGTATGTCAGCAATATCTTGCTTAGCATGTGCAATGCCCTGGATTTCATCCTCCAGTCAGGGACAAAGAGGGGGAGAGAAACCTGAACTTGAACCCATCTTCCTTTGACCTGGAATTTCTCTTCACACAATTCAGTGACTGCCTCCTTCAAAGAGGATTTACAGATCACTAAAGACATACTTCCTACTTCCACAATCTTCAGGACAATAAAGCAACAAAAAAGGTGCAGATTTAGAGTAAGAACCAGATATAGGGCGAGGCTTCTGAGCCTTCTGATGAACTCCTCCTTCACACAGACAGCTGGCACGGGACTGGAGAGATGGCTCACCGGTTAAGAGCACTGCCTCTTCCAAAGGACCCGGGGTTCAAGTCCCAGCACCCACATGGCAGTTCACAGCTGTCTGTAATTTTCTGGCGTGGTGGCATACGACTTTAATCCCAACAGTTGGGAGGTGGAGGCAGGCGGATCTCTGTGAGTTCAAGGCCAGCCTGCTCTACAGAGTGAGTTCTAGGACATCCAGAGATATACAGAGAAACCCTGTCTCAAAAAAAACAAACAAAAAGACAGCTGACATGATCTCCCACACAACCAAAGAAAAAGATAAAAGACCCTAGGCTCCAAAGAGCCTCAGATACCCAAGGATTCTGGAACTGCTGAGGTTGGGAAAGAGAAACAAAGACCAAAAAAGGGAATGGGCCTCATGAAGCTCAGCCCACTTCTTGCCTAAAGTGGGGAGAGGGTAATATTTCACATCAGGATAATTATAATACATGAATTTCATTAAGGGGCTTTCTCGAGCCATATTTTTATCTACTTACAAAAGTAATACATATTTATTAGATCTGTCTTGGAAAATATACACAAGTGAAAAGAGGAAAATAAGTCATTTTCAGTACCTCCCTCAGACACAACCTCATTTAAGTCTGATATATTAATTTCTGGTTTTTATCTAAATACACACATTTCAGGATTTAAGAAAATGATGCTATTCTGTTCTCACTTTTAAAAATCTTTTTGTGTGCCTGAGTCGTGTGTGTATAAGGTGTGAGTGCCTGTTTGTGTGTGTGAATGTTGGAGCATGCATCACAGCACACATATGGAAATCAGGAGAAAAATTTTAGCTGTTAAGTCTTTGCCTTCCACCTTGATTGAGAAGGGTTCTTTTCTATTGACTTTTTGTGTGTATATGTGTATGTGTGTGAGTGCGTGTTCACATGTGTAAGTGTGGGTGATTTCACATGGTGCACACATGGGAACCAAAGGAAACCTCTCTGTGTCAGTCCTCAGCTTCTACCTAGTTTGAGATGGAGCCTCCTGTTCCCTGCTGTGTACACCAGGGTAGCTTGCCTGTGAGTTTCCAGGCATTCTCCTGTCTCCACCTACCACCTCACCTAAGGAATGCTGCGATTACAAGGCACACTAACTACCATGCCTGGCTTTATGCGCTTTCTGGGGATTCTAACTTAGAACCCCAAGCTTGTACAGTAAACACTTTGCCCACTAAGGCATCTACCTCCCCAGCCCTGATCTTACTATTTTTAACCTGTTTGTTTAGATATCTAAACAAACAGTTATTCCATAGTAGTACCATCACCCCCACACACAGAGCGCCCCCCTTTGCCTTGTATGAGAGCATATTCGCTCTCCAGTTCTGAGGTGGTGAAGCAGTTCCTGGGGTGGGTGAGATTGCTCAAGTGGGTAAAGGCGCTTGCTACCAACCTTGATGACCTGAGTTTGAACTCCAGAACCCATTCTAACCAAGGTGGTTAGAATGAGGGAACTGACTCCCACAAGTTGTTCTCTAAATTCTATATGCACATCATAGTATGCCTTCCAATACATGGGCACGTGTGTGCATTTGAGACTTGGACATGCATGCTCATATAATGTTTAGAAGGCAGTTTCACGCTTATTACTACTGCAAACAATGCTTCTTGAACAAACATATTTACCCAAATCATGATTATTGTCCCAGAATCAATTCCTACAAGCAAATTACATGCTTATTTTTATGGCTTTCAATGAATACTGCCAAAATGTCCTCCAGAAATTAACCATGTTCTGATTTATATTCCCACGAGCAGCATGTGAGAACACCGCCTTCCAAATAGGACACAAAACACAGCTCAGTTATTGAATGCAAGCAGCTCTGCTAATGAGCTGAGCAGTCAAAATGTAACTGGATTAAAGCTATGGCAGGTTCATTCTGTCTGCTCTACAGGGCTTACGTACGTCCCAGGGACACATCGTTTTTCTTCTGCTGCCATTACTTCAAGAAAATATCCCTGACTGTGCCTCATAAATACTTTACAATTATTACCTGCCAATTAAAAATAAAAATGCACGTGTTATTTAAGAGAGAGAATAATCATGACCCCACCATTGCTTTAATCAAGAAACAATAGTGCACTCATCATAAGACTCCCTGCATGTTGTTGTGGTAATCCATTGAGTAGGTTTTTATCTAACTTAAAAAAACTCTTATCCTTTTAAAGACATGATTGTTTTCTGGGCTGCAGGCTCAAGGGAACATTCTTTTGAAGGTAAAAAATCTATTAACGTAGAAAAGCACGGTACACCTGGGTAAATCACCCATCATCTCAAATAATCTATCTTCCTGGTAAGTACTTAACAAAGGACTAGGAACATAACTTAGAGGTAGAACATCCCTAGAATCCTCCAGTGAATGCCTGGGGACTTGACTCAGTGACAGAGGGCTTGCCCAAAACACTGTAGTGAGGACTGGAGAAGTGTGGGCTAGTAGTAGCCCCCTGTCTAGAATCTCCTTGGTGACAGATTTGGAGGTGATTCAGTGGTAGAGAACCTGCCTGGAATCCCCCAAGGAGGGTTTGGAGTATGGCTAGAGTACTTGCCTACCATGTGGGAGCCCCTGATTTCCATACAGCATACACACACACACCAGTTCACATATAAAATCCCAGCGGGGATGACTTCTCTGACCTCCTTTACTGTTAAGAAAAGCTCACTTATCCCAATTGCATGTACAGCACTAGATCCTAGTCAGGAAAGAATAGATAGATGCTGGGCATGGTGGCGCATGCCTTTATTCCCAGCACTCAGGGAGGCAGAGGCAGGCAGATCTCTATGAGTTCAAGGCCAGCCTGGTCTTGACCCACAAAGTGAGTCCAGGACAGCCAGAGCGACACAGAGAAACCCTGTCTAGAAAAAAAACCTTAAAAAGAAAAAAAAAGAATAGACATATCTGGTAAAAGTTGGGGTTCAGGATCAATCTAGTTCCA
The DNA here is from genome assembly GCA_907164525.1 of Lophiomys imhausi. Classification (NCBI taxonomy): domain Eukaryota; kingdom Metazoa; phylum Chordata; class Mammalia; order Rodentia; family Muridae; genus Lophiomys; species Lophiomys imhausi. Next base: position 2,437,406 of record CAJQZJ010032849.1, read on the forward strand.
GTCCATTATCCAAAAGCAAGTTTAAGGGGGGAAACTCCACAAAAACATAGTTAACTTTAAAACAAACAACATTATGGTTTTGGTGAGTTATGAGTTACCAGAGATTGGAGGTACGTTTAGTGGAGTATGACTTCTGAGGACATGGAATTCTCTTCCTACCTCCTTAGAAGTAAAGCAGGAGGAGCTAGGTAGTGACGGCGCACGCCTTTAATCCCAGAACAACTCAGGAGGCAGAGACAGGAGGATCTCTGTGAGGTCAAGGCCAGCCTGGTTTACAGTGTGAGTTCTAGGACAGCCAGGGCTACAAAGAGAAACCATGTCTCAGAGAGAGAGAGAGAGACAGAGAACAGAGATAGAGAGACAGAGGGAGAGAGGGAGAGAGGGAGGAAGGGAGGGAGGGGGAGAGGAGGAGGAAGAGGAGGACGACAACAATAAAGACTATGAGGATGCTGGTGATGAGGATGAGGAGGATAAGGAAGACATGGTGGAAGAGGAGGAAGAAGAGGGAAGAGAGAGAGGCTGCAACACTAAAAATGACTTTGCAATTGGAATATGCAATTTAAGATGAGTGAGAATTATTCCCAGGTATACTTAACTACGGAGGCATGCCCCTCCAACAGATAGCATAATGGTTCCCCTTTCATTTTTGCTTTGTGCCAAACATCTTCAGTTAGTGTTGCTTTATTAGCTTTATGCAATTTATCTCAGCACTAGAATGTGACTGAAACACAACTAGTATTTTAGCTTTACCTTCTGCTGGTGATTTTTCTTCTTTATGATGACTGTCCTGTCTACATTAATACCAACCATAGAAATTATACAGTGCAGAAACTTCTTTCATGTAGTCCCATTTCTAACAAAGAACAGAACCTTAAGAGCCTACTCCCATAACCCAGTGGTGGGTAAATCCATGGCAGGGAGCAGCAATAGCATATAAATAAAAAGATTTATAACTCAATACACTGATTTATTTGATGAAGAATCACCACAAAACCTCATTTCTCATTGACTCGAAAAAAGGAATATTTTTTCATTACTTTTTCTTTTCATTGTGTTTATGTGGGACAGAAATATGTGCATGTAAGTGCACATGCCTGCATGACCAGAAGAGGGTATCAGATGCCCTAGAGCTGGAGTTATAGGAGGCTGTCAGCTCCCTCACATGCTCTCTGTTTTTATTCTTTAAATAACCAATCAACTCTAACTTGGATTGCCCATATACTCCTGGATACAAGGCCATCAAATTACAGAAAATGGACACCCCCCAGAAGCCATCAACTGTCCCCAGCTCCTCAGTTATGGGGAGAGGTCTGATGAACCCTTTTCCCACTCCATGCTGGAATGCTGACTGGCTTGATCTTCTTGCTCAAGTCTTTTGCAGGCAACTGCAGCTTCAATGAGGTCCTGAGTGCCGCTGTCCCCTAATGTCCAGAAGACACTGTTTTACTTTAGTCTTCCCCAAAGTCTGCCCACTCTTCTAGGATGATTCCTGTGCCTCAGGGCTGGGATGAGTCAGATGGCAAGCTGTTCTTGAAGACCTTCTAACTCAAACACTGGGGAGATTATCGCTCAGTCACCAAATGGATCACCTTGTAAGCATGAGGAATCTGAATTTGACCATCAGAACCTGTCAGGGAAGAGGAAGGCTGGTATGACAGCATGCACTTGTAATCCCAGCACAGGGGAGATGGAGCCAGGAAGTTCTGTGGGGATCGCTGGTCCATCAGGCTGGCCAACTCAGAAAACTCCAGGTCCTAGTGAGTGACGCTGTCTCAGAAAATACCGGCTGACTCCTTGAGCAGGACAAATGACACGTGAGGTTATGCTCTGACTTCCACCTGCTCTCACTCGCAACCAAACTCACTGTGCTGGCTGGTCTGATGTCAGCCTGTGACACATGAACTAGAGTTGTCTGAAAGGAGGGAAACTCAGTTGAGAAAATGCCTCCATTAGATCCAGCTCTAGGTCATTTTCTTAATTACTGATTGGTGGGGGAGGTCCAGTCCTAGGCTTGTAGTCCTAGGTTCCATAAGAAACCAGGCTGAGAAAGACACGGGGAGCAAGCCAGTAAGCAGCACACCCTGATGGCCTCTGCATGAGCTCCTGCCTCCAGGTTCCTGCCCTGTTTGAGTTCCTGTCCTGACTTCCTTCAGTGATGAACAGTGATGTGGAAGTGTGAGCCAAAGAAACCCTTTCCTCTCCAACTTGGTTTTTGGTCATGGTGTTTTATTCCAGCAATAGAACCACTAACCAAGACACTCATATACACACATTTCATCCACACACATACTCTCATATGCATACACAAAGACCTTTTAAGATAATTTACAACTTCTCCACACAAGACCCCAGAGTATAAACCACATAATAAAGGTACTAGCTTTGGGAGACAACTAGAACACTTTAGGTATTTGATAAGGGTTAGCTTTTAATTGTCAGCTTGGCACAACCTAAATCTGGGAAGAGAGTTTCAGTGAGGGATTGTTTACCTTGGGCCTAGGGGAATGTCTGTGGGGGACTGTTTTAATTAAAACAAAAGATGGGGGAAGACCCTGACCACTATGGGAAGAACCTCCCATAGGAAAGGGACCCTGAACCATGTAAAAGTATAGGAGTTAAGCCAGCAAAAGCAGACAAGCGAACATGATGCGCTGATTTCTCTCTGCTCTTAACTGAGGATGTGATCTGCTCCCTCTCGTATCTGCTGCATTTACTTCCCCCTCCCCCAAATAATAGACTGTATCCTGGCATTGGCAGCTAAAAATAAACCTGTTATCCCCCAAGTTGCTTTTTTGTTAGAGTGTTTCATCATAGCACCAGAAAAGAAACTAGAACACATTCTTTAAGACTATACTTATTTGGGGCTGGTGAGATGGCACAGAGGCCAAGGTCTTGCTGCTATGTCTAATCACCTGAGTTCAAATCCCAGAACCCACATGGTGGAAGAAGAGAACTGGTTCCCAAAATTGTCTTTTGATTTCCACAGGCACACTGTCTGTCTGTGTGTGTTTCTCTCACACACAAAATATAATAAGGTATTAATATAGTGGTTTATATTTATTTTCAATTGTGTGTGTGTGTGTGTGTGTGTGTGTGTGTGCGTGCACATGTGTGCATGCACTGGGTGTATTGTATATGTGAATGAAGGGCCTACAGAAACCATAACAGGGTGTTTGAGCCCCTGGAGCTGGAGTTACAGTGAACACCTTGATAAGGATGCTGGGAACCAAACTAGAGGCCTTTGTAAGAGCAATAAATGCCCCTAACCACTGAACCATTGCTCCAGCCCCTTGTTTGCATTTATTGACTTGAACTTTTGCCACCACATTGTAGTCTCTTGGGGAATTATTGAACTACTTCCAATTTCCTGAAAATTAGCTAAATGGTGTTCTAAATATAATCTGATCCATAGTTAGCCAGATCAATAGCACACATCATTTCCTTTAGGGGACACTTTTCTTGAAAGGCAGTGACAGAACTTCATCTTCAAATCCTGAAAACTCCTTATTCTAAGTACCTTTAAGAAGTAAATAAGTAAACGTGTATTACAAACCAGGTGTGCTGATACAGCTTCATCATTTCAACACTCAGGAGTTGGAGGCAGGAGGATTAGGATTTTGAGACCATCCTTGGTGTGGTGATTTGAATGAAAAGAGACCCCAAAGTCTCATATATTTGAATACTTGATCCCCAGTTGGTGGAACTGTTTAGGAAGGATTAGGAGGTGTGGCCTTGTTGGAGGAGGTGTGTCACTGGGGGTGGGCTTCTATGCTTCAGAAGACTCTTGACATTCTAGGTCTCTCTCTTTATCTAGTAGTTGTCTTAGCTACTGCTTCAGCACTGTACTGGCTGGTTTTGTGTGTCAACTTGACACAAGTTAGAGTCATCAGAGAGGAAGGAGCCTCATTTGACAAACACCTCCATAGAATCCAGCTATAAAGCATATTCTCAATCAGTGATTAATGAGGGAGAGTCCAGCCAAGGGGTGGCTGGTGCCATCCCTGGGCTGGTGTCCTGGGTTCTATAAGAAAGCAGGCTGAGCAAGCCATAGGAAGCAAGCCAGTAAGCAGCACTCCCCCATGGCTTCTGTATCAGCTCCCAACTCCAGGTTCCTGTCCTGACTTCCTCCAGTGATGGAGACTATGATCTGGAACTGTAACCCAAACAGACCCTTTCCTCACTAACTTGCTTTTTGATCATGGTGTTTCATCACAGCCAATAGAAACCCTAAGACAAGTTTGTACCAGCACAGTGGAGTATTTCTGTGACAGCCCTGACCATGTTTTTGGGAGGAGTTTGGAAGGACTTTGGAACTTTGGGCTAGAAGAGCCATTGAATGTTAAGATCCTCAGTAGGAAATTCTTTAGAAGCTTGGAAGATAAGAATGTTGAGAGCAGTGCAGAAGATGGAGGCCTGGCTTGTGAAGTTTCAGAGGGAAGATTAAAGACTCTATCAGCACCATTACTATTTTTATTTAAGAATCTCTGGTTCCGGTTAGCTGGAGCTGAAGAATCAGCTGTGATTAACAAGATACCAGAACTACTGAAGTGAAACTTTTATGTTACTGGGGCAATTGATGCTGGTTAGCTGGGGCTAAGAAACTACTGGTGACTAACAAGAGACCAGCTGAGGTGAAATTCTCGCAAGTGTTTCCTGAGAGCACAGAGAAGCTATATTCCAGAGGCAGCCATGTTTGTACCTCATGCTGGAAGTTGAACTTGGTAATGTGGAAGAGCTACTCGGGTGGCCCTGGTTTTGAAGGCATGAAGAGGTCATGGAGAGCAGCTGAGGCTTGGCACGGTGAGAGGCCAGGAGAGTCCACTGCAGCCTCAATTGCAGTTGAATGCCCACAACTGAAGGAGTCATGCAAAGAAGTTGAGATTTGGTTCCATGAAGAAAGCCTATCAGAGTTAAAGTGCAGCCAACTACAGCAGAAGCCCTCAGCATTTTGGAGATGCCAGTACCATGGGACGACCACCAAGAACGGCAGCAGCAGTGGAGTGGAGCCAGCCAGAGCCTAGAAGACAAGCTGTGTGTGCTGCAGAGGGTAGAGCCAGAGAAGTGATAGAAGCCCTTTGGAGGAGCCCAGAAGATCACGTATGGATCTCAGACATTGGACATTGAGTTATTTATACTATTGGATTTTGCTTGGTTCAGATTGTGACTCTGTCCTAGTTCTCTCCCTTTTTTTTCTTCCCTTTTTCTTTCTTTTTTTTTCTTTTTTGTTTTTTTTTGAGATAGGGTTTCTCTGTGTAACAGCCCTCCCTGTTCTGAAACTCACTCTGTAGATCAGGCCCTTGAACTCACAGAGATCCCCCTGCCTCTGACTCCCAAGTGCTGGGATTAAAGGTGTGGGCCACCACGGCCTAGCTGGTTCTTCCCTCTTAAAGAAGGTATTTAATTTAATTTTGAATTTTATAGGAGCCCACAGCTGTAAGGGACGATAGATTAATATAAATTAGATTTAGTAAATACTAGGGCTTTCTGATACAGTCTCTTAATCCAGGGCATGAAGATCAACTTGGCTGTGGGCAATTAGCTTATCAGTTTATGGACTAAACAAGGAGGAAGTCAGGTGAAACAAGGAGAGACTCTATGGACTAAAAACAAGGTTTATGGCCTGGCATTGTTTTCAGCTGCTAAGTGGGCAGAGCCCAGATTAAGCTGAAGCTGGTGGAACAAGGAGAGATCCTATTTAAGGACAAGTGGCGGGGACCCCATTCTAGAGAGCTCCCATGTAGAGAGTTCTCACACTAGAAACAATGAGTAGTTTGTATCATCTGATGGAGAAAGTGCTGGTGGACCGATGGCCAGATCTCCCTGAGGCAGAAAGAAGCTGGTGAGCAGATAAAGCCTCAGAAAGACAGCAAAAGGCCAAGGACTAAACCCTGTGGCTCAGCTTTTGCCTAGAGGGGTTTGACCTGTCCGAACAGCGGCCTGAACGGAACTGTGGCCAGCTTTAATGACTGAGGCAGAGCGGCAGAGTTGCTGATACGAAGGAAGTAAGTTGGCCTACAGACGGCTGAGGTCTCCCAGAGAGAAGAAAGCCTCAAGCCTTATTTAAGGTGAGACTGCCATAGCCAATTTACCCTGATGAACCTGCATCAGAGATACTCCAGAAAAAGGACTGCTAAATGCATTAAAGAGTCTACCCCCGAGACTGTGTTCCTGACAACTGAGGACCTGACCCAGAGACTGTATCCTTCTAAAAGGTTATGAAAATAGTTGTAATAGTTATCAATAGGTTTATGGTTAAGTCATAGGGGTTGTGGTCATTCGTAGGGTTAGTAGTTAAGTGTTTATATTTGTTATAAGTGAATATTGTTACCAATAAATAATTGTTTAATAATTTTAAAAAGTTCGGTTTCACCACAGCTGCAAGACCTTGGACTTTTAAAACAGATATTGGATTTTTAAAGAGATTGTGTATTTTTTCTTTTTTTCCCTACCAAAAAAATATTTAACACTTTTATTGGGAAGGCATGCATGAAGTTAAAAACAAGCTGTAATATATGTGTAATCTCAGATACTAGCAGGGCAACAATGTTTACATAGAATATAATCATATTACACAAACAGAAACATCCCACTATACTACACTATACATAAAACTCTGAAATAATATGACCTTGGATGGATTTTTAACACAGTTCCCTGATATTCCATCAAGAAATCATATTGCGTAAGTTTACCACTAATAGGAACACTTTTTATTCATAATAGTTGATAATTAAATAATTGTGTCTCAAACATTGATGCACAAATAGTTCATTTTCTGACAAATGTTTGAGGACTATAAAGTTCATGTCTGGGTGGAAGGTTTCTAAATTGATAGCAAGTGTAAAGCTTCCCAAAGAGACTTCCCTAGTATTGGCTACACTTTGAAAATTAATTGAAGGCTTTGAATCTGTTTAAAAACATAGTCCCTTGAAAACTAGTACTGCAAATTACTGTGAGACATACTAAAGAATTTTATGAAGCTTACCCATTACATGAATTTTCTGATGCCGTCTAAGATTTGAACATTTTGGCTTAGGATTCCTGACATTCTTGACATGTGTGAGGTTTGTCACCAGTAGGGATTCTGTGATGAGAGTGACAAATTGAGGTCTGGGTAAAAGCATTTGCCACGTTCTTGACATCTGTAAGGCATGTCACCAGTATGGATTCTGGTGTGAGCTTGAAGTGTTGAGTGACATGCAGCAAAGGACTTGCCACATTCTTGACATTGGTAAGGTTTGTCACCAGTATGGATTCTGTGGTGAGCCTGAAGATAGATGAATGGTCCACACAGGACTTCCCACATTGTTTACATCCACAAGGTTTGCTGCCAGTATGGAGCCTTGTTCTTTGCCTTCTGTCTCTCCTATGTTCACATTCCAGGGCTCTTTGCTTTATTCAAGAGAGTTAATCAGCTCTGGTTTTGATACTGAAAGACCCACAGAGATGAGGTTGCTGTAGTTCTCCAACATGACATTTAAATACAAAGCTCTCAGTGCAGAACCTAGGCATTCCTACTCCTCCTGAGAGAAGTCTATGGCCACTTCCTTGAAAGTCAAATTGTTTACAGAACTGGCCGTCTCGTAACTTTTCTGTGAGTTTCTGTCTCAGGTGAAATTGCTTGCTCTAGTAGCTCCTAGTTTCTCTCTTGACGATTTATATTCAATGTATCACCAAACCTCATTCATCTGATACCAGCACACTCGCAGTCTGTAGAGCCTCGAGAGCAGGAGAAAACTTATTCCTATCTCTGTTGCAGATACCCAAGAACACGGGAGAGATGAAAATGTTGCGTTTCTCTCTCGCTGAGTTGAGGTGGTCTGCTCTGCAGTCAGAAGACCTTAGGCAGTACTGACCTGTTCTACCCAACCCAGGCAAAGCAGATAATGGGAAATGAAAGCTGAACTCAACTCTCAGTCAAAAGCCCTTAAAGCTGATTATGATCTTCACCCGAGATTGGATATTTAAAAGAGACTGACATTTTAATGTATTTTAATTTATAAAGACTGTGGGACTCTTGTTTGTTTGTTTGTCGTAGACCAGGCTAGCCTCAAACTCACAGAGATCCGCCTGCCTCTGCCTCCCAAGTGCTGGGATTAAAGGCGTGTGCCACCACACCAGGCAAGACTTTGGGACTTTTAAAGTTATTTATGTTTTTAATGTGAGATCTTGGCGATAAATAAGAAAGAAAGGGGTTGTGGCTTAATAGTGATGTGCTTGTGTGTCACCATGACACAAGTCAGAGATGATGGAGACTCAGTTGACAAAATATCTCCATGAGATCAAGGTATACCACACTTTTTCAATTAGTGATCAATGTGGGAGAACCCGCCCATGGTCGGTGGTGCCTGGGTAAGTAAACAGCATCCCTCTGCATCAGCTCCTGCCTTCAGGTTTCTGCCCTATGTGAGTTCTTGTCCTGACTTCCTCCTATGACCTGGATATGTAAGTCAAACAAACCTTTTCCTCTCTAACTTGCTTTTTGGTCACAGTGTTTCATCACAGCAATAGAAACCCTAGCTAAGACAAGCACCATGCCTGCCTACCTGCTGCCATGCTCCCCACCATGATACTCATGAACTTTAACCTTCTGAAACCATAAGCCCCAAGGAAAAAACTTTCTTTTATAAGATACCTGGGTCACAGTATTTTATCACAGCAGTAGAAAAATATCTAAGACATTAGTCTACTTGGCATGTTTGAAGCCAGCCTGGCTACATGAAACCTTGTCCAACCCTTCCCCCCAAAGCAAAGAAAGGAAGACAAGGGAGGAAATGGTGTATCCCATTAGGTCGAAGAACATCATCTCACTATTCAAATAGTAAACACCACTGAAAACCAACAGGATCCAACGTGCTTAACCAAGATGGCAGTTGACTATCCTTTGCTTCATTATAATGACACCTTTATGTCATTAGCCTTGTAAATTTGGCTTCTTCCATCATGCATTTGATACCATGATACACCCAGAAACTCCATATAAGGACAGAAAAACAAGTAGACCCTACTCTAAAAATATCCCAACTCCTTCCTGGAGTCTCTCATCTCCTGCACCCAGCTCATGCATAATCCATCCCTCTATTAAAATTTGACAACAGAACATGTTACCTATGGGCTGTGGATGAGGCTCAATTGGGAGAATGCTAGCATACACAAAACTCCCAGCAGCACATAAAGTGGTTATGGTAACACATGACATTACTAATTCTGCCTTCAAAATGTAGTCCAGATTTTAAGCTTTCATAAACTTTTGGGGCACAAAGGATTAAAAATAATCCAAAGAAAAGAACATCTCAATCATTCCATTAGTGGAAGATGCAACGTATCCCTATTCATCAACACACCTCAGCGGTAAGAATGGTCACCCAGCCTTTTCATTGGAATACCAAGAACATGTTTAGAGATAGCTTCATAAATGAACACAGAGAAAGCTACAATGAGATTTCCCAGATCAAAGATCCTCATGAATAATTTACTTTGGTAAATATTGTTATTTTATTATTTATTTATTTATTTATTTGGTGGGGATGAGGGGTGAGAGGTAGTGATGTGCATGCCAGACTGTACATGTGGAGGTCTGAGGACAACTTACAGTAATCAGTGCTCTCATTCCACCTTATGGGTCCCAAGGGTTACCACTTGGCAGCAAGTGCTTTTACCCACTGAGCCATCTCTCCGGCTCCAAAATCTGACTTTTAATAGAAATAGACTCTGTATCAATAAATTTAGTACCAGCTCTATCTGTAGCATGACTTTTGTGAGGAATTGTAGAACAAGGACTCCTGACAACTCAGACAGTGGTCTGTTAGAGTTTTTATGTGCAAAGGTAGTCTCTCCAGGTTATAGATTCCCCCAAATCCTCTGAGGAACAGAAAATGCCTTGCAACACATGTCATTGTCTATAAGACAAATCCCCAACCTTTACTAAAATGCTACACAAAGCAATTCTTCAAGATATAGAGACCTCAGAACGTAGAGTAGAATTTGTTTCATCTTCAGCAGGAAATGTAACTCAGTTGGGAGAGTGCTCCTTAGTGTGCAAAAAGCCCAGGGTTCTACCTCAGCACCATGTGGCCTGGGCATGGTGGCACACATCCATAACTTCTGCACTGGGGAGGTAGAGACAGGAGGGTCAGAAGTTCAAAGTTATCCTTTCCTACATAGAGAATTGGAAGCAATGAGACTTTCTCTCATAGAGAAAAAGAAACTTGATAGTTAGATATGGCTGTGCATGCCTCTAAATTCCCAGCACTCAGCAGAGACAGGAAGATCTTAAACTCCAGGCCAGCCTGGGCTACATAGTCAGACTCAGTACCCCAAAACACCACTACCACCAAAAGATTACTGAATAGAGCAGGGACTACTAGGGAAGGAACAGAGAGAACAAAAATAGAGCAGAAGAGGAGCAAGATTTAATCAAAGCATGATATACATAATATTTCATATAAATTATATCTAACCTCCATGTAGAAATCACAGTGAAACACACTACTTTGTACATGTATGTATCAATAATCATAATAAACTGAGCTTCTGTTAATAAAGAGCTTCCTGCCATTCCTTCAAAGATTATAGACTCATGAGCATACTGGATTTGGTCTCAGAATTGTCCGACTTCTCATGGAACCAGAGCCCTGATCCTCTCACACAAGCATCCTTGCTGAAGAACAATATGGCTTCAAGTGCCACTTACACACAAGGACAACCCTACACTCCACTTTGTTGGTTGCAATGCCTCTCCTTCAGCAGTTACTTGCAAACAAGACTTTATGTCTTATGTCTTAATGGTCCGCCATCAGCCTTTGATTCTGTGCACCAGACTGTCTTATTCTCAATCTCAGCAAGAGTCCAGGTGATTAGATCACCTAAAACCTGAATCCTTACACCATTGCAGAACCAGGGTGGCTAGGAAGGATCTTAAGCAAGATAAAAAATTCCATTTTTACTCAGAATGAAGCAGGACTTTCTGAGACCTACCACATCTTGACTTTTATACATAAGGCAAATTAATTCCAATTTATTTAAGATAGGATCTCATGTAGCCCAGACTGGCTTCAAAGTCATTATGCAGCTGAGGATGAACTTGAAGTGATTCTCCTGCCTCCACCTCCCAAGTTCTGTGGTTACAGGTATGTACTACCATGCCCAGTTTATGTAGTGATGGGGATTGAACCCAGGGCTTTTGTGCATGCATGCTAGGTAACTGCACTACATTCCTCGCCCTTAATTCCTGCTTTAGATGCATGAGATGATTCCCTCCCACCATCCTTAATAGGAAGATGGATGAGTTCACTGTAGGAGTAGCTTTGCAACATGAAATATCTCAAGCCCCAGTTCAACTGTTGGCTAATCACTGTCAAAAACAGCAGCTCAAATTCAACTGTGCCAAGAAAAGAAATGATTGATTTAGGCAGGCATCTGTCAGTGTTCAAGTGGACAATACTATGCCATTCCATCCATCAGCATAACACACTCTGTCTTGCAAGGGTGAGATTTTTTTTTTCAACTATCATACCCTGGTAGGTTTATCAGGAGGATATGTTCTTCCAAAGGGGTTTCAGACAGGGTTTTTCAGCAACTTACTGGAGACCAGCAGGGGGCCCACATGAAGTGCCTGTCTTCAAAATAGCAAGGGGGAGGGTTGGTAAGACAGGTCAGTGTGGTAGGAGCACTGCTACAAAAGTCTAAAGAGCTGAGTTTCAGATCCCCAGCATATCCATGTAAAGAGCCAAGGATAGTTACATGCACATCTATAATCCCAGCAGCACTATGGGGACACACAGACAGAAGGATCGCTGGGGCTTGCTGGAAACAAGCCTAGTTCCAGGCGCGGTGATAAAACAGTTATGTGTTTTATCATGGCCCAGTCATGTGTACACATAGGATGGAATACACCACATACAAATGTGAGCACACACACACACACACACGATAGGCAGATGGACTGTTATGCTGAGTTTTTTTTCTAAAAATGTTCATGATGAAGAATATTTAATGGAATGGAAAAATGCATGTTACACAATATTAAGGATAAAAAGCATGGCATCAAATATTGTGTGTACATAACTTGCTTTCAAGCATTTAAAATAAATGCATTCATAAAGGACAAAAGCAAGTTTTAATGTGTGTATTCAGCACCTCCCTTTCTCCACCCACTAATACCAGGGAGGCTGGAAACACTGGGAGGAGGATTTAAGCAAAGAAGTTAAATCTGTCAACATAATAAAGAGCTAGGTGTGAGTTGTCCATTGCAGTGGCACACACCTGCTATTTCAGCACTCAGTAGGATGGAGACAGAAGAATCAAGAGTTTGTGGTCAACCTGGGCTACACATCAAGACCCTCCCACAAAAAGAGAGGGGGAGTGGAGGAGGAAAAGGAGAAAAAGAAAAAGGAGGAGGGGGAAGAAGTATAAAAGAAGTGGTGGTGGAGGAGGAGAAGGAGTTGCCACAGGAAAGCTGGCTAAAACGAAGATTCATGAATAATAGGGTATGCATCCCCCTTTCCATACAGACATAGTTTGCACCCTGAGATATCAACACAAGCCTCTCTTTCAGGAGGCTTGTGCCTGAGTGGCAAAGGTTTTGAAAGTATCCCAAAGTTGTGACCCCAGGGAAGCCCAGGACAGAAAGTGAAAGCTAGGAGGACAACTGAGCCAGGGGCTCTCCAGTTTCACCTGCAAAGAGCTGGTTACCACAGCAACAGCCCAAGTGAAAGGAGAAACCATGTGAAATGGGGCACAGTGCGATCCAGGGTAAGGAGGACAGGAAGAGGAGGATGGGGAAGAAACGAGAGGGAGAAGGGAAAACAGAAGGGGCAAGGGGTCCTCTGAGGAAGCAGAGGATCAACTTAGCAAGCAGTTGCCAAGGAGGCTGGGAATGTAGCTCAGTTGGTAGAGTGCTCACTTAACAGGAACAAACCCTGGGCTCCAACCCCAAGGCTACATACACCGGGTATGGTGGTGCATACCCCTAATCCCAGAGCTAGGGAAGTACAAGCGGGAAGACCACCAAGAAGTTCAATGTCACGCTAAGCTACATAGAGAGTTTGAGGTTAGCCTGAGCCAAATGAGACCCTGTCTTAAATAATAATGATGCTGATAAAGTAAATAGGGTCCAGCAGGACATCTCTTCTGCTGTTTGATTATGTGTAAAATGGTCAGCATCAGTCCAAGGCTATCCCTTCAAAGGATGTTGTCAGGACAGCTGTCCCCCTTGCTATGACAAGTTACACCAAACTCACCTATAGCTAAACTCCAGATGAAAATGACCTATGTAAATGAAGGGTCATAACTATGAGGCCAAGTCCAGATATCTAAGTGACCCCATATTATATATGTATATTAATGAAAGACTAAGCTAAGCAGGGGCAGGTGAGATGGCTCAGCAGGTAAAAGTGCTTGCTGCCAAGACCTGAGGTTAACTCCAGGACCTCCATGGTGGAAAGAGAGAACCAGCTCCTGTAAGTTATCCTCCGACATGTGTGTATTCCCACATGTGCGCACACACATATAAATAAATATGTGTAAATTTTTAAAGACTGTGCAAGAGAGCTGGAGATGGACTCAGTGGATAAAACACTGCCAATGCAAGCGTGGGAGCCTTTCTTCCTGAATTGGACCCACAGAAGTCACAGCGAAGTGGGAAGCAGAAGCGTATGCCCATAAGCACAGCACTCCACAGTGAGATGGAAGGCAGGGACAGGGGGATCCCTGGGGCAGGCAGCCTAGGCTACACAGCAATGAACCAAAAACCCAGCCTCAGACCAAAAGGGAGGCGAGAACTGACACCTGAGGTTGTCCCCTGATCACACACATGCTGTGAGACACACACACACACACACACACACACACACACACCCACACATACATACATAGTTTATAGCAGCATAAAGGAAGTCAGAGCAAAACTTAAATGCATTTATATTTTATGTACACACACACACACACACACACACACACACACACACACACACACACAGAATGTTTCTGTGCCTGTCTGTGAGTACATGCATGTATGGAACCCTAGGAACAACATCCTTTGAGGTAACGCCAGTGCTCTTAACTGCTGAGCCATCTCTCCAGCCTGAGGTAACGCCTTTCCTTAGACTAAGAACTGACCAATTAGGTTATAAACAAAAACTAAGCAAGAGAAACAAAAAGAGACAGGACCTATTCCTCCTCCCCTTCTTATGCCTCCTCCCCCTCCTCCTCTCCTTTCTATGTCTCCTCCCCTTCCCATTCCTCCTCCCCCTCCTCCTCCCTTTCCTCCTCCTCCTCTTGTGAGGCCAGAGGAAAGAGGCTGGCTCCACAGAATGACTTTGTAGAATGAAGATCTGAATGCACTCGCCAGGGAATCTTGCCAAGAGCACTCCATCACAGCTTAAACTCTTCCTTGACACGTTCCCATTTTCTGTTCTGTCCCTGAAGTGCAGCTGCTATGAAAAGGAGGGAAGCTAAGAATGGGTTTCTTTGAGAATGCTGACCTGTCTATCGCAGCCTCCTCTTTAAAAGAGACTCCCTTTTCTCTCCTGCATCCACTTTAGAAATGTTTCCAGAGAGGGCAAGAGCTCCTTATAAGATGTATAATCCTTATCAATACAGCTGAGGGGCTGTCAAAGCAGAGGAGATCACATGGCTGTTAACATAAAGGTTTGGCGGTTCCAGGGTGGGCTTATCGAGGTTTAGCAGCGGGCCAGTTTTGTTGCCTCAACTGCATTTTAAAAGTTCATTGATTTGCAGCTAATACCAAGTTGTCATAGTTTCATGAGGAACAGCTTCTGGCGTGCAGAATCAAAGCCTTTTCCTGAATCAATAATGGCAGATTCTCTGCGGTGGGCTGAGCCTTTGCAGAGAAGAGAGAAGTAGAGAAAGACACCCAGGTAGGGACAGGAAGTATATCTGGTGAGACCATAAGAGGTCTATTGAAGTTGGGGAGGGCGAATGGGGCTGCGGGTGGTGGTGGCTAGGTTAGTAAAGTGCTTGACTTGCAAGCATGAGGACCTGAGAGCACATGTTCTGGGTCATCCTGGTTCACATTGCGAAACCCCCAACGATAGATAGATAGATAGATAGATAGATAGATAGATAGATAGAT
>CAJQZJ010032849.1:2465881-2502355 GCA_907164525.1 Lophiomys imhausi
GAAAGAAAGAAAGAAAGAAAGAAAGAAAGAAAGAAAGAAAGAAAGAATAACACAAAACCTGGATATGGTAGCACATGGATAAAATTCTAACCTTGGGAGGTTGAGGAAGGAGATTTGTGAGAATTATAGTTCAGTCTGTACTAACTTTTATACCCTGTCAGGAAAAAAAAAAAAAGAGTGATGGAAGGAAGATATGAGAGGAGAGAGAGAGAGAGAAGAGAAAAATATTCTATAGACACCCATGGACCAGGCACATTAATTAATGATATGACAATTTACTACCTAAATGATGAAGTAATTTCACAGAGGGAAAAAATGAGACCCAGAAAGGCACTATTATCCTCAGCAGAGACGGTGTGGTCTGCAGCTCCTGCCCATACTTAGCACACAAAATGTCAGTGTGTCTCACCAGTTCAGTCTCTGAGCTCACAGAGGCCTAACAGTCCATTTGATTACAGCCCCTGCTTCTCTCCTTATCAGCACCTGGAAGCCAAAATGACCAAAGAAGAAATTAAAGAAAATATGAAATTATTTCCTTGCATGACATTATAAAAATATGCCCTCAAGTACATGCCACTCTCTCTTCCTCTCTCTCTCTTTATATATATATGCAAAAGCTTTAGAGAAAAAATATAACACTGAAGCAAAAATTACCTTCTGAACTCCAATCAAAAGAAAAAGCCTGCCTGAGAGTAGAGAAATCAGGTTCTTAGAAGGAACCAAGTACAGAAGAAATCTTTATAGGGAAATGTCAGTGGTGCACAAGTTGTCCTCTGGCTTCCACATATGTGCCATGGCATGTATGCACACATGTGTGTATGTATTCATGCATACAATACTTAACTGCAATTAAAAAAAATTTTTTGTTTTGTTTTTTGTTTTGTTTTTTTTGTTTTGTTTTTCGAGACAGGGTTTCTCTGAATATCTCTGGCTGTCCTGGACTCGCTTTGTAGACCAGGCTGGCCTCGAACTCACAAAGATCCGCCTGCCTCTGCCTCCCAAGTGCTGGGATTAAAGGCGTGCGCCACCACCGCCCGGCAAAAAAAAAAATTTTTTTAAAGAGTGAACTGAGCCAGAAATGATGGCACACACTGGTAATCCCAACACTTAAGAGGTTATAAGTCCAGTTAAAGGTCAGCCTTGGTTATATGAGGGGACTGTAACAAAAAAACAGGAGGCTGGGAAAATGGCTCAGTGGTTAAGAGCACTGGCTGCTCTTCCAGAGGACCTGGGTTCAGTTTCCAGTATCCACACGGGGGCTGTCTGTAAGTCTGGTTACAGGGCATTTAACATCCTCCTTCTGGCCCTCCATAAGCATTGCACTCCTTGGTGCACTTACATACATGCAGACTAAACATTTGAACACACAAAATAAAATAGAAGGGCCTGGTAGTGGTGGCGCATGCCTTTAATCCCAGCACTCAGGAGGCAGAGTCAGGCAGATCTCTGTGAGTTCAAGGCCAGCCTGATCTACAGAGTGAGTCTAGGGCAGCCAGGACTGTTACATAGAGAAACCCTGTCTCAAAAAACAAAACAAAAACAAAATAAAATACAAAACAACCAAAAACCTTAAGAGTTTATTTAAATTGAGGGTTTATTGTTGTTTCTGAGTTGAGTAAATATGTGTGTGTGTCTGTGTATGTGTGTGTGTATGTATGTCTGTGTGTGTGGATATAGGTTTGTGTGTCTGTGTGTATTTATGTCTATGTGTGTGTGTGTGACTGACTGTCCATATGAATGTATATACAGGGGCCAGAGAAAAGTATTGTGTGTCCTCCTCTAGCACTATCTACCTCATTTTTTGAGCCAGGGTGTCTCTCTCTCTCTCTCTCTCTCTCTCTGTCTCTCTGTCTCTCTCTCTCTCTCTCTCTCTCTCTCTCTCTGAACCAGAAGCTTGCCAATTTGACTAGGTTGACTAGCCAGAAAACTTGTAGGATCTGCCTGTCTTTGACGCCCAGCACTTGGGTTACAGACACAGGTAGCCATGCCTAGCTTTTTCCATGGTGGCGGAGATTTGAACTCAGATCCTCTTGCTTTGACAGCAAGTGCTTTCACCCAACTAGCCATCTCCCCAGCCCCTGGGATGATTAATTTTTTAAACTCACTGTACTTTGGGGTATCAGCTCTTTCACAGGCTCCCTTCTTGTATGTCCTACCTAGCCCTCCCGAATTCACACAAGCACACACACCCAGACACACACATACATACACACACAGACAAACACACACACACCCAGACACACACACACAAACACACAGAGACAAACACACACACACACACACACACACAGACACACATACACACACTTCCATTTTGAGTACTTCTTTCCCTGCTTCTAGGCTTACGTTTTTTTTTTTCCATGTCACTTAAATTGACTTTGTCTACATGAAGGGAAACGGAGCGCGCTTAAAGATGCCCCTCTGTGGTTTCTCCACTTAGCAGCTTGTTAATTCTCAAGAGGGTTCCACTGAAAGCACATACTGCCTTGATCGCATTGTGATGTTATTCTTTGATTCTCGAGCTGCTGCTCTGAATAATCAGTTGTGGGTTTTTTTGTTTTTTTGTTTTTTTTAGAAAAAGAAATGGCTAACCTCTTCATTGGTCTTCAGTGTGGTGGCTCCAATAAGCTGTCACAAATAGAGTTCCGTAACAAATGAGATTAGACCTCTCTTCATTACTCAACCTTTTCATTCGCATACAGTAACCGTCCTGTCTTTCAAGTATTGTGTCAACCAAATCCTGAGTCAGAGACGCTGAAATTAAAAAATCTGCATGTGATTGTACCTGCTCTTCTCTGGCTACCACAGAGAATCTTGGATTTGGATATATGACTCCTTGAAATTTTATTTTTAAAGTAGACAGAGATTTGTTGGAGATTGGAGCAGTTCAACATATACGCAGACAGCACAGTAGTGAAGAGAATCCCAATTCAACAAAATCCAGATCTGAGATTTTTCATTTTATCCCAGAGCATTCAGAGCAATCATCTACACTGTGCCACACCAAGTAGTAAGAGACTGTACTGGGAGGATTAAAGGATTATTTTTTTAATCCACTGGAGCTCGAGCCACTGCCCCTCTAGCAGCAACATTAATAACTATAATGGACTGAGTTCTCATACCACTTTTCTTCAAAATTCTCAAAATGGTTCTGCCAGTTGTAAACAACCAAATCAGAGATTAATTTTTAGAGCCAGAAAGAACTATTTGGCACCCACCAGACATTGTTTCATGAATGTGAAACTTAAGGGGCAAAGAAATTCAAAGGCTTGGTGTAGATCACACAGGTGCAAACTAACAAAGCTGACTCTAACCCAGGTCTCTCTGTGGTAACCTTGGAGAGCTTTCCTAAAACACGCAGGTATGTAGACTTGTATCCTATCAGCAACAGTACCTGGTTTACTCAAATGTCCCACACCAGGGATGGGAGTGTAGTAGAGTGCTTGTCCAAAATTCCCCAGTTAGGGACTGGGGATGTAGCTCAGATCACCTGCCTAGGATCACCCAGTAAGGAGGCAGGAGTGTGTGTCACTGGTAGAGCATTTGCCTAAAATCCCCCAGTGAGTGGCTGGGGTGTGGCTCAACTGTAGAGAACCTGCATAAAATGAGGGGCTGGATTCCTGGTTCAGTGGTAAAGCATCTGCCTAGAATCCCCCAATGAGAGACGGGGGGGCTCATTTGCTTGGAGTGCATGAGGACCAAGATTCTATCCCTACCATCACAAAAATTAAAAAATAAAAACCATAAATAAACACTGAAAACCCTGCCATTGACCCGAAAAAGCCAGTATCTGCACTTAAACAGAACTCTCAGTATTTGTGTGTGATAATGTCTGAGACGCCCTGCTTTCCACCCCATTGCCTTAGTCCCACAGCCCTGAGACCTTTGTACCTGACATTAGTTCCACTTTTTTGAACATGGCCAAGTAACTCACATAAAATAAGTCCAACGACAGTGTGGTGAGCCTGGGGCGGGGGCTGTAGCTCAGTAGAAATGCAAGTATATGTAGGAGGACCAGAATTTTAGCCCCCCAATCCTAAGAAATAAATAAGTGAAAATGGAAGAGTTAAGCTGGACGTTACACACCTATAATCTTGGCAATGTAGAAGCTGTGCAGGTGGGTCTCAAGTTCCAGACTAGTTTAGGCTGTATAGCAGGACCCTGTCTTGAAATGAAAAGAAACGAGGGCTTAGTTAGTATAGTAATCACTGCAAGCCTGAAGCCCTGGGTTCTATCCCAAGGTTTGCACAAGCTGGAATTGGAGGCAGGCAGGCGCTTGTAACTCTAGCACTTTGAGAGGTGGAAGCAAGGTTAGGGCTGGAGAATTGCCCAGCAGTTAAGAGTGTATGCTGCTCTTGCAGAGGACCCAAGTTTGGTTTCCAGCACCCATATTAGGCAGCTCATAACTGCCTGTGACTCCAGCCACAGGGGATCTGATGCCCCCTTCAGACCTCCAGGGCCACATGCGCTCATATGCACTTAACCACACACAGGTAAACATACATACACATAATAAAAAAATAAAGAAAGAAAGAATTCAACGCTGTTCTCTGCTATATATCAAAAGCCTGGGATATGAGACCCTGTTTCAAAAAACAAGGGAAAACAGATGACATTTCTCAAGCTGTGCTGTTGGTGTTTTCAAAACAAAACCAACCTTTTTGTCAATTAAGTTCCTCCTAATACCTCCCTTGCCTGGTTGCATTTTAATAAAAGGTCCCATTGCCCCCCTTCCTGCTGCTTGGAGAGAGGAACAGCTGTCTGTCTTTATTAGTCCTGCACACCCTTGAAGAGAGTAGCCCTATTAGCGGTTGTTCCAATTACAGTCATGTAACATTTAGCAGCAGGGACCCATTTTGAGAAACCCACCCTTAGGTGACTTCGTCACCGTTCAGGCACCATAGAGTGAGTGCAGTTACACAAGGTGAGGTTGGAGCAAGTCAGGCACAGCACTTGGCTCCTTTATAGGCGGCTGCCGGCCTATCGCTGCTCTGCAGTAAATTTTGGTTTCATAAGACAGAGGACACGCTCAAATAATTACTAAAGTGCAGTGAATCTCAGAGCAGTGATAGAGTGATTATTGTAATACACAAGGTCGACATGTCCTGTGTGCATCAGCTGTATGTGCCATGTAGTTGGGGACAGGAGGTGCAGTGGGCTTGCAGTGACAGCAGCATGTTGTGCTGTGATGGGTCACCAGCTACAGCGCTCCTGGGTGTTATTTGCATCTGGAATTTCTCTCACAAGCTCATGTGTTGAACACTTGTGCTGTTGGAAAGTGGAGCCTAGATGGAAGAAGTAGTCAAGTCATTGTCACCAGAGGTTTCACTTTTTTTTTTTTGTTTTTTGTTTTTTTCGAGACAGGGTTTCTCTGTATAACAGCTCTGGCTGTCCTAGACTCACTTTGTAGATCAGGCTGGCCTCGAACTCACAGAGATCCACCTACCTCTGCCTCCCAAGTGCTGGGATTAAAGGCGTGCGCCACCAAAGCCCTGCTAGAGGTTTCACTTTTAAGAGTAGGTTTTGTTCCTGGACTATCCCTACTCTCTCCTCCTCTCCATCCTCCCCACCTTGCCTCTCTTCCACCTCCTCCCTACTGCTCTCCTCCCCCAGTCTTTCTCCTTCTTACTCCACTTCCTCCTTCCTACCCTTCTCCTCTCCCTAGTCCTCCTCCCCCTCCATACTCCACTGCCCCTACCTTTCTCCTTTCTTCCCATGCCTGCCTCCCCCTTCCTACTCTTCCCTGATTCTCCTCCTTCTTCTCTTCCCCCTCCTCCATCCTCTTCTCCTTTCTCCACCTCCTTCCTGTCTGCCATGAGGTGAACAGTTTAGCTCTGCAGTGTGCTGCCTCCCCATTGTGCCACCAACTTCAGCAAAGACCTCCCCCCAGTCATAAGGCAGAGTGGTCCTACTTTTAAGTTATTTATGTGAGGTGCTTTGTCACAATACTGGAAAGTGGACAAACGCACTAGAAAATAGAAAAATTTCAGCTCCTTTATATGAGATGGTGATGGTCCATGCCCCTGGTCACTGACTGAGCAGTATTAGGGAAGCAGAGACAGGAAGATGAAGAATTTAAGATCAGCCTTGGCTACACAGTGCCTCGGAGGCTAGCCTGAGCTATATGAAGCCTTATCTCAAAGCAAAGCAAACCACATTTGGTTTGGGGATGCAGCCCAGTAGAACATGTGTTCCATGTTCCATCCCAGCACTGCAAACAGACAAACAAGAACACTCACAAGCCAGACATGAAGATACATGCTTGCAATTCCAACACTAGGGAAGTGGAGGCAAGAAGATCAGGAGTTCAAGGTCAGCCTTGGGCTAAATGAGATCCTGTCTCAAAACCTATGACAACAACAGTTAAATGGGAGGTTTGTTCTGCTTTCCTTTTATTTCTACCTTTAAGTCCAATTCCTCTTCCTCCAAAGACACTCTTCTCCAAAAGATGGCTCCACTTTCTTCATCTGTCTGACAAGTGGAGGCCCGACAGAGCTCACAGAAGGGGGTTCAGAGTCCAGGGGCAAACAAGATCCATTTCCTACAAACGTGCTTCCATGCATATTGTGAAACTCCAGGTCATTCTGTATGTCTGCAGACATGCCTGAGACTTATATGGAGACAGATCAAAGCCACACACAGGTGCAAAGCTCCAAACCACTCACATTGAACCAAAAGGGCCTGAAGCCTTTCTCTCCAAAGTCTTGTTTGCTCTAATTGTGCATTTATTAAAAAAAAAAAAAACACCTCGAGGGTGACCCAGCAAATGTGCAAACTGTTTCATAATTAAAGAGATCTCTATTCCTTAAAACCTGGTGTGTGTGTGTGGTGAAGACCTTGTGTCTTAATGGAATGTGCAGCTGAAGAGCCAGAACCCTACTCAGTATCACCAGCTGAAATGCGACTCAAGAGTATCCAGTCATTATTCTGGAAGCCGCTTATGGCCATTACCAGGTTCACTCTTTATTTGCAATCCCATTCCTTTTAGCTTTTTTTTTTTTTTTAAAGGAAAGTTCTCCTATCCACCAGCCTGTCCTCAATATCACTAGAGATCTGAGGACAGCTTTGAACTTCTGATCCTCCAGCCTCTACCTCCTGAGTGCTGGAATTACAGGTGTATACCGACATACCCAGTTTATAGAGTGCTGGGGCTTGAACCCAGGGCTTTATGGAGGCTGAATAAATGCTCTACCAACTGAACTACATACCCAGCCTCCTATTCCTTTCTGTGACACAGCAAGATTCTTTGGGGGGGGGGGACAGAAAAGGGTCATTTGGAGAAGACAAAATTCTTAACTAGAAACATTCTGGCTCCCTGATGGTTATTCTTTTCTTTTCTCCAACTCATCTGAGAGACATTTCTCATCCCATAGCAGATGTCTGGCCATGAATATTATAACCTAATTAATCATATGACTGTTTGTAGGTATGGCTTGCATGTAGAACATTAGTAATAACCATTACAATTAATGTTAACAAGAATGAATTGTCTCATGTCTGGAGCTTTATAAAGTCACAAAATAATTTTATTTCAGATCCCCCTCCCTGCCAGTGACCATAGAAAATAGATGATATCACTAGGTAGGTTTCGGATTTTTCTTTTATAAGTAAAGGAAGAGTCTCAAGATATATTTTTATAGGCCAGGAGTGGTGGCACACACTTCTAATCCCAGCACTTGAGAAACAGAACCAGACAATCTCTGGAAGTTTCAGGCCAGCCAAAACTACATAGTGAGACCCTGTCCCAAATAAACAAAAAAGATTTGCTTTTACTTTTAATTATGTGTGTGGGTATGTACACATGAGTGCAAGTGCCCGAGGAGGCCAGAAGATGGCGTCAGTTCCCCCTCTATCTGCCTGGAGTTAGAGGTAGCAAGGATGCTTTATAGGTAAGGACAATACATAGTGAGTAAATATCTAAATGATTTATAGATAGAGAGACAGAACCTTACATCTTATGTTTGCTTAAAGATTGGCAGGAGAATGTGGATAATCTCAGGGGTTAGGTCCTATCTACAGATAGTTCTTTTGATTTTGTTTGTTTTTAAACACTTGAAATATCTACTGTGAGTACTGTGTAGTCAGGTGAATTATCTCAAGGCTCCATGCTTGATTAGCAAGGACAAGATGTTCCAGTCACCACATCCTTGAATGGAGCATGTGGTGACCACTGTCCCCCTGAACTAATGTCTGCATTCTGCACCTTTCCTGCCTCCATCCAAGGCCTCTGTCTTCACTCAATGAACCCAGACAAGGCCTTCTGATGTCCTGCCAGCAGCCACTTCTGTGTTGATTAATACTTCCGTCTTCTTCAGTGCTACACCATCCTCAGCTGGGATTTGCCTCTTCCAGTGTTTCCTGGTCACCCGGAAGAGCCAGAGCTATGCAGCTGGACGGCTCTATCAGCCCAGGGCCTGCACCAAACCCAAGATGATTAAGGAAGATAATGATGAGTGAAAGATAAGATGAGAAGTAGCCTTGTATCCCTACTGATCTGCTAGCTGAGGTTTTTGTTTCATTTTCAGCTGAGGTCTTAAATGTAGAACCTAAAATTGACATTTCGAGTTGAACTTGAATCATATAATGTTTAGACACAGCAGTGTTTGCTATTGTTTTCTTTTTGTTTGTTTGTTGATTGGTTTTTGGGTGTTTTTTTTTTTAGATGGATATTGCCTATATTGGGAAACTGAGGCTCAGAGTAAGGAAATGGCTTACCCAAAGGAACAGAATGTGTGTGTGTGTGTGGGGGGGGGGGGTGGAAACCCAGGAATACACGATGTTCGTGTCACTCTCTGAGCATCGGGATCTAGGTTCAGTCAGTGAGTTCCTTTCACTGTGTTAGCATGAAAGGCAAGCTCAAGCCACACTGGTCTACTGGAGACTTTGGCTCTAAAGGGGCAGCATGGCAATTATTTTTCTGTGTCCGTGACAAAACAGTATGAACAAAAGCAACTTTCGGGGTGGGGGTGGGGGAGAAGAGTCCATCATGATAGTGGCAGGCATGGCAGCAGGAACAAGAAGCTGGGAGATCTCATCTTCAAATTGTAAGCACAAAACAGAGAAAGTGATTTAGAAGTGGTCTTGGGGCTTTAACATCTCAAAGCCCACCTCCATTAACATATTTCCTCCAGCAAGTTTGCAAGATCCTAAACCTCCCAAACAGTGTCACCAGCTGGGGTAGGGGGGCATCAATGTTCAAATGCCAAAACCTATGGGGGACATTTCTCGTTCAGACCACCATAAGCAATAAATTCAAGTGTAGTGGTGCATGCCTGTAATCCGGGACTTGGTAGACAGAGGCAGGAACACCAAGAGTTCAAGGTCAGACTCAGCTCCATAGCAAGTTTGAGGCTAGCCTAGGCTATATGAGACCTTGTCTCAGGAATGGAAAAGGTGGGGGAAGAATGTCAACAAAAAAATAGATGGTTGTGAGGAGGCCTGGTACTGGAGGAACCAGTTTTAGAGAGAGCAGCCGGGAAAGCATATGGTCACATTTTATTGATGGGGAAGTGGGGGCAAGATGACATTTGAATATAGAATCTCCTTTTGGGCAACAGAATACTGTTCTGATTTTATAAGACAGTTATTTTTTTTCAATGTAGAACAGGCTAGTCTCCAAATAGCTATATAGCCCAAGCTGGCCTTATACTTGATATGTCACTGTTTTCACCACGTGAGCTCTAGAATTACATGTCCAGCTGGAGAGACACTTTATTTTTCTTTCCTTGAGACAAAGTGTTGTATAGCCAAGGCTGGTCTCTAGCTTGCTATGTAAACCAGGCTTCTTTGGGGGAGTTTATTTCTCTATGAAGTAAGGATAGCTATGAAGATGGAATGAAAAGTCCAGCAAGCAGATCCTGGCAGTCAGAGGCAGTGGGATGACACCCTTTCTTAATGTGCTATCTAGAAACAAGACTCAAATTGTGGAGATGAAAATATTGCCCAGAAACAGAGTAAAGCAGCCCCGTCCCAAGAAAACCAGAGTCCCTAGTCAAAAGTAGCACATACAAGGAGCTTAGAGCATCATCATCTTAATCACTAATTAACACCTTGGTATGTATTCCTACCACAGTCCTTGTCTGAAAGTGTATGGGTAGAAAAGACAGCCTGGTGGTCCAGACTGGCACAGGACCCAATGTGCCTACTCCATATAACTTCCCACAGATCGCAGATTTCATGGCCACGGGGAAACAAGGCATTCCTTTACTTTCCTATGCTCAGCAAAGACAATGGGTCCTCTTGTTAATGAGGGGGAAAAATCCTATGAAAAGAACCATCGGGGAGCTCAACCACACAATGAATGGTATTCACATGCTTTCAAGTTAGCACACGCGGATGGATGCCTGCATCATGCCTGGTACTGTGTGAAGCACTTGGCCACACAATGACCCAGGCACAGCTCTGCCACCAAGGAAGGCACAAGTGAGCAGGGAAGACAGATGCTCACACAGTGGATCCCTAGGGGAATGAGATAAGGGCTGCACAAAAGAAAGGAAATGAACTAAAATTTGCTCCTAACTGTGATACGGTAACTTCAATTCATCCCTTCGGTCAACAGACCTTTATTAATGGGCTAAAGGGGCTATGCTAAGAATAAGAGATGGAAAAGGCTGTGGTTAGGCTGGAGATGTGGCTCGGCAGTCCCGTAGATTGCTTGCCTTGCATGGATGAGGACCTGGTTCAATCCAGAGAAAGGCACCAGGAGGGGATCGGAGCACATAAAGATAAATGGGTAAGCAACATAAAAAAAACAAAAAGTTACAACTAGCAACATAAAAACAAAAAGTTACAACTGCAGTTTCAGAAGTTTGTACACAAAGCATTCCAAGAAAGAATTTCTCTCTCTCTCTCTCTCTCTCTCTCTCTCTCTCTCTCCCCCTCCTCTTTGTCTCTCTCCCTCCTTTTCTCCCTCTTAAGACTCCTTTGAATTTATAATAAACTTCTATCTAAAACTCATCCTCCGTAGATTGTAAACTTCATCCTTTGAATTCACAAGTCAAGAATCTAAAAGCCACTAGCTTGGGGTAACTTAAATGGATGTCAAGATTCCTGTATCTTAGCCAGGCGGTGGTGGTGCACGCCTTTAATCCCAGCACTTGGGAGGCAGAGGCAGGCAGATCTTTGTGAGTTCAAGGCCAGCCAGGTCAACAAAGTGAGTCTAGGACAGCCAGGGCTACACATAGAAACCTTGTCTGGGAAAACAAAACAAAAAAGATTCCTGTATCCTCGCTCCCCTGAAACCAAGCTTGCAAAGGGAAAAGAAAGGCTGTCATTCTCAAAGATACCTCAGTATTTCTTTATCAGTGGGGATGTGTAGGGAAGGTGAGGATTCAATTCCCTGGAGTAATCTTGATGTTTGCACACCATTGCATAATGATATTACCAATCCTCCATGCAAACTACCAGCAGGAACAGTTAGCAAACCTGCTGGGAATTTGCACCTGGCTGCTTGGTTTTTCTCTCCATCAGACACCCAAGTGAAGAAACCAAAACTACCTACAGGTTAAGAGATGCCACTGTGGCCTGGGGCACTTACTAAATAGAATGAAGAGTTCTTGAAGAT
This sequence comes from Lophiomys imhausi, assembly GCA_907164525.1. Classification (NCBI taxonomy): domain Eukaryota; kingdom Metazoa; phylum Chordata; class Mammalia; order Rodentia; family Muridae; genus Lophiomys; species Lophiomys imhausi. The sequence goes on from CAJQZJ010032849.1 coordinate 2,477,445, forward strand.
CACGAAAACCTGAGCAAGAACATGTAACCCCATCCAATGGGAAGATTACTCCTCTCGACTCTAGCCACCAAAGGACTTCGCCAATTAATTTACCTTGTTGAGGCGTGGGGGAGGGGCATAGATGCATTTCATAGCATGCATGTGGAGGTCGAAGGACAACTTATAGGGGTCATTTCTCTCCGTCTACCATGTGGGTTCCTGGGGATCAACTCAGGTCACTAGGCTTGGCAGGAAGTGTCCTTACCCACTTTTAGTCATCTTTCCAGCTCACTAAGTGATATTAGAGCTGCATTTTATAAATTATATCATTATAGGAGAGAGAAAATTGACATGAAGAAAAGAAAACTTGAACATTGTCTTTTTTTTTTTTCCTCTAAGAGCTCTATTCAGGGGCGGGGGAGATGGTTCAGACAGCAAAAGGCTTGCTGAACAAACATGAGGATTCAAGTTCGGATCCCTAGCATAAGAAAAGTAAGGGGCTGTGGCACACCTCTAGTCCCAGTGCTGAGGCAGGTAGAGACAGGAGCTCATCAGTTTAGCTTAATCGGTCAATGAGCTCGCCTCTAGTCCCAGTGCTGAGGCAGGTAGAGACAGGAGCTCATCAGTTTAGCTTAATCGGTCAATGAGCTCGAGGTTCAATGAGAGACCCAGCCTCAAAAGTCTATTGCAAAGAAGCAATTCAGAAAGACACCAGGCATTGACCTCTGGTCTCCTCACACATGTGCATCCACATGCAAACACACACGCATATCATACACTTGTAGCCTACTTATTGTGGAATGAGTAGAAATATGAAATGAGAAGTTGTTAGATATCCCCAAATAACTGTCCAGAGCAAAACAGTGAATATTCCATTTACTGCTGTTATAAGAACAATGTAAGATTTTCTTCTCCAGTCTTGATTAAAGTATTCTTTAAGTTTTGATTAAAGTGTTTTTAAAACATCGAAAATAACAATATATCTCTGAAAATAATGAGTTGCCTCCTGTTAGCTGTTGAATTGCTTACTCCCATAACTGAATAATAACAGCACATCAAAGCCAGCAGTGGTAATTAAGTGATTTGTGAACATAGGTTAACAAATTAGTGCGTCATGATGTATAATTGTCTAATTAAGATTAAAATGCTAGCCCTGCCTAAAAGACTGGCAAGATAGCTAAACAAGGAAATAATAAATAAATAAATAAAGTACTTTGTAATAGATTAGGATATACAGGAAATGTCATTTTTCAACTTATTACTATGGGGAAGTTACAAATACCTTTAAGACCTGATTTACCCAACTCATATGCTTAGGTCGAAGTATATCCAGTGAAAGAAAGAACAATTGAGTAAGTGTGGGTTGCTTATGTTTTCAGGCTGAACTGGAGATGTGTATCCGACCATGAATAATAAATTGTTGGGCCTGTGAAATGGCTCAGTGGCTAAAGGCGCTTGCTGCCAAGCCTGAAGATCTGAGTTCAATCCTCGTTGAACCCCATGATTCCCAAAAGTTGTCTTCTGATCCCCCTCAACCAGTACAAGAAGACACATGCGCCCACACGCATATGCATACCCACAAGTACACAATAAAGAAATAAGTGTAATCTTAAGACAGTTTAAACAATAACTATTTATAGTTTTTACATAACTACTAAATCCAGGTCCATGAGAAACCCGAGGGAAATAGTCCTTTAAATTTCACATTTGATATGTAGAAACCTCTACAGGTACTTGTACTTACATACATTTACCTCACACACACACCCATAGATGTAATTTTCAAAATAACAAAACTACATGGGTATAGTGACACAGGCCTATGATCCTAGCTACTCATTAGTCTGAAGCAAGGGGATTCCCAGTTTGAGGTCTGCCTGGGTCACAGAAAGAGTTCAAGGCCACCCTGAACAACTTGGCGAGATTCTGTATCAAAATGAAAACTGAACAAAGCTGCAGCCGCAGTTTAGTAGCAGACAACTTCTCTAGCATGCCTGAGACCTTGGATTCAATCCCAGTTCCTGCCTCCCCCCAAAATCAAGAACCCTCAGGAAACATAGAATAATTCACCCATAACTACGTGTACTTGACGTATTCAACTAGTATTTATTAAGCACTTACTGTACACCACGTAAAGCACTGAAGTGTTTTACTTTCTGAAGGACATGAACATGTCCAAACCTACATATTTACCTTCCTTCTCCCTCTCTCTCTGACTCTCATATGAACATACATGTTTAGGTCTTCTCTTCTCTCCTTCGGGGTCTCACATAGCCCAGATTCAGCTGTGTAGTCAAGAACCCTTCCCTTCCCCTCCCAAGAGTAAAAAATCAGGTGTGTATCAAACTGGACATTGAACCCAGGTTGCACACATGTTAGCTAAATGAGTGCTCTACTCACTGAGATATACATCCCTCCTTCCCTTCCCTCAGCACCTAGATCTTATTTTGTTTGTGTGTTTTTGAGACAGGGTCTTCCTATGCAGTCCTGGCTGTTCTGGAACTTGCTATGTAGACCAGGCAGTCCTGAAACTCACTGACATTCATTCGCCTCTGCCTCCCCAGCACTGAGATTAAAGGTGTGCCCCACCATGCCCAGCCCCTAGATCTCTCTCTCTCTCTCTCTCTTAAAGAATGTTCTTATAGCCGGGCGGTGGTGGCGCACGCCTTTAATCCCAGCACTTGGGAGGCAGAGGCAGGCGGATCTTTGCGAGTTCGAGGCCAGCCTGGTCTACAAAGCGAGTCCAGGACAGCCAGAGCTGTTAAACAGAGAAACCCTGTCTCGAAAAACCAAAAAAAAAAAAAAAAATCTTAGCCGGAGAAATACAGACACAAATAGCTTTAGACATAAAGTGGTGTCAAGAAAGGGACAGATGAAGCAGGCCTGTAATCCCACTACTTGGGAGTCTGAGGCAGAAGGAATTGCGATTTTCGAGGCCAGCCTGAGCTAACTAAAGTGACTGGTAGGCTAAGATAGGGATCAAGCCTTGGAGGCAGAGGAAATAGCTTGCATAAAGGGACTTTCACCACCAGTTGTACAATTTAACTCAAATTAGATCCTAGAAACGAACAATTCTGTGCTTCTCTCCGTTGGCAATAGAAGCCAGTAAGCAGCTTAAAAACTGCTCTCTCAAAAGTAACCTGAAGTAATAAATAAATATTAGAAAAAAGTCAGGAGTAGGGATGTGGCTCAGTTGATAGGGCACTTGCCTAGTGGGCTGGTTAGTTTCTAAATTTGGCACAGGCTAGATCATATGGGGAGAGGGAACCTCAGTTGAGAGAATGCCTCCATCAGACTGGCTTGTAAGCAAGCCTGTGGGGTTGATGATTTCTGCGGAAGGGCCCAGCCTACTGTGGGTGGTGCCATCCCTGGGCAGATAGATGGTCCTGAGTTGCATCAGACAGCAGGCTGACCAAACCAGTAAGTCACATCTTTCCACTGTTTCTGCTTCTGGGTTCTCAACTTTAGTTTCTGATTTGACCTCCTTAAGTGGACTATGATCTGGAATACGTAAGCCAAATAGCCCCTTCCTTCTTTTTGCTTTTGGTTCCGATCTTGATCACAGGAACAGGAAGTAAACTTTCTATTCAGGAACCCCCGAGTTCAATCCCCAACATCGCTTAAACCAGGGATGGGTGGCACGTGCCTCTATACCAGCACTCAGGAGGTGTGGACTAAAGGACCCAATGTTCAACGTCATCAGCCGGGACTACAAGAGACGCTGTGTCAATAAACAGATACATGTGAGAATTTTCCTGACTGAGAATCTAGACTTCACAACACTTTACATGATATAGATGCACAGAAAAACACTTGCCTTCAGTACCTTTAATTTCCACAGATTTAATGTGTGGGAGTGGTTGGTTTAGGATTAGTTTGGGAGTTAGGTTCTGTGATTTTTTTTGCAGGTTTGCTGCACATTGAACATTGTTAAGTGGCCATTTTAATTATTTCTCTTCCATACAAATTGCTTTTCTGACAATGCTGTTGTTGGAACAAAAGTTCTTTGAAAGGAAAATCCAAGAGCACCCTGTGAATCTCAGAATAAGGTAGAACATTGTAAGGACCAGAAGTGTGTCTATTTGAAACAGAGTCTCATGTAGTCTAGGTTAGCCTGGAACTTACTATGTAGCTAACGATGACTTGGAACTCAGGATCTTCTCACTTCCACCTCTCGAGTGCTGGAATTATAGGCTTGTAACACTTCGCCTGTTTTGTTTTGTCTTGTCTTCCACAGTTTCTCCATGTGTCCCTTGACCTTACAATCCTTGTGCCTTAACTTCCAGAATGCTGGGATTACAGGTATGTACACCCACGACATCTGGTGGGACCAGAGGATTCTAAAGCAAAACAGAATTCCCCCATAGAAAAACAGGACTGTCTCAGCAGGTGCCATCTCTTAGGGTCCTACTGGAGACAAATTTCCAATGCAAGAGAGACCAGACTATGTATCTTGTGAGGTATCTGTGTGTATTCTCCAAGATTTGTGAGTTCTGTGAGCCTAGGGCTCAGGGGATTCTGACTGAATCAGTACCTAAAACCATCTAGCCCAGTCTTCAGCCCTGTCATGCTAGCATCTTCCTTTCAAAAGCCACCATCATCCTGACTGCCCAGTGTGTGCTGATATCAAATTGCTTTCCTGTTGCTTGGTGCAGAATGGAGCCAAGTTGTATTTGTACCAAAGCAATTTTAGTGCTTCTGTGGAATCAAAAGGCTGTAATAATATACCTCGCATCTTCGAAAAGAACGTATTGCTCCATAGCCAGTGCATGGCAAAAAAGGAATGCATTGGCACATGTAGGAACTGTATTAAGTAAATGAAAACACTCAGTGGCAGAATGCTTGCCTTACATTACAATGCTCTAGGTTTATTGCCAGTACACCCCACCCCACCAAAAAGCCCAGTGGGAAGAAAGTCTATTCATCCATTACACCTAGTAAGCATTGCTATTTATTTGCATTATTAAACACATGCCTCCTTTCAGACTTCGATTTATTTATTTTCTTAGTTTATGTATTTTGCCTGCATGTATGTGTGTGTACTATGCATGTGCTTAGTTGCCTGCAGGGGTCAGAAGGGGGCAACACATCCCCTGGAATTGGAGTTATGGGTGGTTGTGAACCACCACCTTGATGTTGGGAATCAAACTCAGTGCAAGTGCCCCAAGTACTCTTAACTGCTGAGTTATCTCTCCAGTCCCCTTAAATTTTCACTTATTTTGTGTGTATGTGTGTGGAGGTCGGGGATAAACTGGGGGAGGCAGTTCACTCTTTCCATCATGTGGTTCCCAGGGATTGATAGGTCATAGGCTTGGCAACAAGTACTTTTACCTGCTGAGCCATCCTTCTGGCCCTTCCTTAACATGTGGATCATAAGCATTTACTATATAGAAAGCAAGGCATCTCATTTCTCAAGGGACTTACAAGAAACTTAAGTCATGTCTTAAAGAGTTTGTACCAGTTTTTTTTCCACCCATCTGTGCTGATCCCTGCTCATTCCACAATTCAAAAATGTAGGGCAATCCTTTCTTATTCTGCTAGGTTGGGAGTTCACAAGATTGCTTCCCACAGGATAAGAAGGAAGGTCTACCATTCTCCATCCAGGCCAGTGGAGAGGTGATGCTCTAGGGAAAAGGCACACTGAGAGTTTTAAGGGTGTGAGAAATGGCTGACCTCAGCTCAGTGCATGTCCGGTCTGGGGGATGTTCCAGGAGCTTGCCAGCTCTGTTCTAGTCATTTCATCATGATCTAAGAACCTGCTACTGTTCACTTAGTGCAGATAGTATTCTCACAGTAAACAGGGACCCTGAGCTTTTCCCCTCTTGAAATAAAGAGCCTCCTTTAACCCTATTCCCAACTATGGGATCCTCCAAGTCCTTTTTTTTTTTTTTAATTAATGTATTTTTTTTTCTAGTTACATCTGGATCAAAATCCCCTCCCTCCCTCCCTCTCTCCCTCCTTCTTACCCACCTCCGTCCTCTCCTTCTCCTCGGATAAGGGGAGCCCCCACATATCAAATCCCCTCAGTTCATCAGTCACATGAAGGCTAAGAGCTTCCTCTTGTGCTGGGGCTTGATATGGCAGCCCAGCTAGGTGTACTGGGTGGTTTTATGTCATCTTGACACAAGCTAGAGTCATCAGAGAGGAGGGATCCTCAATTGAAAAAAATGCCTGTACAAGATTGGGCTGTAGTCAAGCCTGCAGGACATTTTCTTAATTAGTGATGGATGAGGGAGGGCCCAGCCCATTGTGGGTGATGCCACCCCTAGGCTGGAAGTCCTGGGTTAAGAAACCAGGCTGAGCAAGCCAGTAAGGAGCACTCCTCCATGGCCTCTGCATCAGCTCCTGCCTCCAGGTTCCTGCCCTACATGAATTCCTGTCCTCACAGCTTTTAATGATAAACTATTCTATGGAACCATGAGCCAAATAAACACTTTCTTTCCCAACTTGCTTTTTGGTCATGGTGCTTCAGAGTTTTTGTTTGTTTTTTTGAGTTAGAGTCTCAGGTATCCTAAATTGGCCTTGAACTTAATATGTAGCCAAAGATAACTTTGAACTTCTGATATTCCTGCCTCCTCCTACTGAATGCTGAGATTAAAGGCAGGTACATCTAGTTTATGTGGTGCTAGGGAGAGAATCTGAGGCTTTGTGCAAAGTGGACAAGCACTCCACCACCTAAGCTATATTCCCAGCTCATGAGTGTTCTTTTTAAAATGAGAAATAAAGTATAAAAAGCAGTTATAAACATTAAGTAGTAGAGACATAATGCTATCAAAAGAGGGAAATATAAAATAGAACATAATAGGACAGGTCTTTATTCTTAACACTCAGGAGGGAGGCTGAGGCAGGAGGAGGCTAGCCCAGAATATATAACAAGACCCTGTCTTAGTCTTAGATCTGTAATCTAAGTACCCAGGGTGCTGAGGCAGGAGAACTGAGACTTTGAGATCAAGCCTGGGCCAGCTAGACAGTTCCAGGACATCCCTAGGGTACATAGACTTCATCAAAGACAGTCCCTGCTCTACTTGCATATGTGTAGGGGGCCTAGGTTCAGTTCATGCATGTTCTTTGATTAGCGCTTCAGTCTCTATGAGCTCCCATGGGCCTAGGTTAGTTGTCTCTGTTGGTCTTCTTATGGAGTTCTTGTTGTCCTTCCCCCCATTTTTCCACAGGATATCCTGTGCTCTGCCTAACGTTTGGCAGTGAGTCTCAGTCTCTGTCTGGATTCCTCTGCTGCATGGAGTTTCTCAGAGGACAGTTACGTTATGCTCCTGTCTGTAAGCATAGCAGAGTATGGGTCCCCTAGCAAGTAGAGCAAGGGCTGTCTCTGACATGGACTCTGATGCCTGCTTTTTGATCACTTCCCCTTAACGAGGCTATGGTGTATTCTCAGTGGAAGAGGATGCGCTCAGTCCTGATGGGACTTGATGTGCTGGGGTGGGGTAGTAGAGGAGGTACTCCCCTTTTCTGAGAGAAGGGGAGTGGGGATGGCGGAAGAGGGTGGGAGGTCTGGACCCAGAGGAGGGGAGGGAGGGGGCTACGATCAGGATGTAAAACGAATAAATAAACTTATTTAAAAAAATTTTTTGAAGATAGGCATGGTGATGCACACCAATAATCCCAGCTAGGAAGTTGAGGCAGGAGGATTGAAAGGTGAAGATTTGACTGGGGCTGCTAGAGTTTGAGGCCAGCCTGGGCAATTTAGGGACATTGTGTCTTAAACTTTTTTTTTTTAAGGTGCTGAGAATGTAGCTAACAACCTGCCTGGAATCTAGCAGTGAGGCACTGGGGTGTGGCAAAATGGTAGAGCACTTGCCTAGAATCCCGGTGAGATACTGGGAACAGGGCTGAAGTGATAGAGCAATTGCCTAGAATTCCCCCCTCATAGGGGCTCAATGGTGGTGTGCTTGCCTAGCATATAACAATGTCATTGATTCAATCCCTAGCACCTAGTGCACACATGCATCATGTATATACATGGTGTGTGACTGTGTGTGTGTGTGTTTGTATTTGCATACACTGAAAAATGTTGAGGGTGTAAAGAAATTTGAAGCACTGTGTAACAGTACTTTTTAATTAACCTTTCAGAAGGATACAGTCTCTGGGGCAGGTCCTCGGTCGGTCATCAGGAACACAGTCTCTGGGGTAGACCCTTTAATGCACTTAGCAGTCTTTATTCTGGAATATCTCAGACGCAGGTTCCTCAGGGTAAATTGGCTATGGCAGTCTTACCTTAAATAAGGCTTGAGGCTTTCTTCTCTCTGGGAGACCTCAGCCGTCTGTAAGCCAACTTATTTCCTTCGTATCAGCAACTCTGCCGCTCTGCCTCAGTCCGACTTAAAGCCAGCCACAGTTCCGTTCAGGCCACTGTTCGGACAGGTCAAACCCCTCTAGGCAAAAGCTGAGCAACAGGGTTTAGTCCTTGGCCTTTTGCTGTCTTTCTGAGGCTTTCTCTGCTCACCAGCTTCTTTCTGCCTCAGGGAAATCCGGCTATTAGTTCACCAGCACTTTCTTCAGCAGCACTCACTAGCATTGGAGCTCTCTACTATTCGGGCCCTTAACATGCAGCTCGTCTGCACTCATCCATTTGTCCTTTTTTTAGGATCGCTCCTTGTTCCACCTGCTTCAGCTTAATTTGGGCTCTGCCCACTTAGCAGTTGAAAACAATGCCAGGTCATAAAGTCTTTGCTTGTTTCACCTGGCTTCAACCTTGTTTTTCAGTCCATAGAGACTCCCCTCATTTCACCTGACTTCATCCATAAGTTGATAAGCTAATTGCTCACCGCGAGGTTGATCTTCATGCCCCGAAGTAAGAGACTGTATCAGAAACCTAGATATTCATTAAATCTAACTTATATTATTAATCTATCAACCCCTACAGCATTATGTATGGTTAGAGACTATGTAAAATGAGGCATACAGCCACTTATAAAAGCAAAATAAAACAGTTTCTTAAAAGGTTCAACATGGAGGTGCGGTAGAAGCCAGCAATTCTATCCCTAGGCGTTCCTCTTAAGAGAAATAAAAACAAGGCTAGGGTTGGTGGTTCACGACTGTATCCCAAGTACTGGAGTACTGGAGGTTAAGGCAGGGGGATCAATGCAAGTTCAAGGACAGCTTAGGCTATTGTAATGAGACTCTGTCTCAAAAACAGAAAGAAAAAGGAGGAAAGAGGAGAAATGAAAACATTTCTCTCCAGAGACACTTCAGGTGATTGTTTGTAACAGCCTCATTTGTAATAGATGACCATTCATAATAACTGACCATTGCTTGATGAATGGATAAATAAAACAGGGTATCTCTATATAACAGTCTATTATTTGGTGATTAAAACAAAACGAAACAAAACAAAATGGAGTGCCGTCCAGATTTCATTTTTGTTCCTGGGATAAAATACCCTGACAAAAAGCAACTTAGAGAGGGGAGCTAGGGTTTGTGTCCACTCACAATTCCATGTTACTGAAATCCATCATCACAGGGAAATCAAGACAGGTACCTGAGGCAGCTTGTCACATCACATGCACAATCAGGAGCACAGAGAAATAAATGCTTGCATGCTTCTTGCCTGGCTGTCTTTTCCTACTCTGGTACAGCCCAGGTGGGTGGTACTCACAGTGTGCTGGGCTTCCCTTATCAACTAAGGCAATCAAGACAATCCTCCACAGACCTGCCCAAAGTGTTAATGAGATAATCCCTCTTAACACTCTCCAGGTGATTCTATGTTGTACTGAGTTAACCGTCAAAAGTACCGATCCATGAAAACACGCTTCATCAAAGAAGTTAAGTCACCAAACCGCACATAGTGTATGGTTCCTTTAGCATGAAAGATTTAGAACAGGCAGCTCCCTGGAGTGAGAAAATGCATGGGCATTTGCTTGGACAAGGAAATGGGCTTGGGGTGGTGGTAGCTAAGGAGTATAGAGTTCTTTTTTTGGGGGGGGGAATGGAAATGTTCTCAAATTGGTTATACTGATGCCTTCACAATTCTCTGATTCTACTAAAAGCCACTGAATCTCACATTTTAAGCGAGAGAACTGTATAGCATATGAGTTATATCTCAATAAAGGTATTTTTAAAAAATGTGCCAGGCAATTTGCTAGTCATTCTTTGTATAATGAATGAGAACTGCACAAGCTATGTGCTTAACAGACACAATGCCGACACACAATGCCTCATTTACTTTAAATAAAAGGGGAAAATAACTTTAAAAAGGAATACAAGTGCATGTGAAGTAGAGAAGCTAAATTAATGTGCTAATTAGGAATAAAATAACCATAGCTAAGGCACATCAGTGTGTGGTATTATACTGGGGTATCATTAAACTATACTTGAGTGTACAGTAAGGCATGCCTTTGGTGGCAATAATCTTTGATAAGATGCTATTGAGTCATGGTGTTATTTAAACAGAAAGCAAAGGCCATTATAAACTATACCCAGGAATCAAAGACAAATGACAATTTATTTCCAGAGAATAGACCCAAAGTGGAAAGTAAGCCCCCATCTTCTCACCAACCTGGCTAGTATGATTGGTCGTGGGTCCTACATTTTCCCACCTCAGTAGACAGACTCAATACATGAAAACAGAATTGCTTTTTCCAATCCTGAAAATTTTTTTTAAAGCATTTAAAAAATCATGGTGGCCCACACTTTTAATCCCAGCCCAGCACTTGGACAGCAGAGGCCAGCAGATTTCTGTGAGTTCAAAGCCAGCCTGGTCTACATAGGGAGTTCCATGACAGCCAGGTCTATGTAGAGAGAGCCTGTCTCAAAAGAGAGAGAGAGAGAGAGAGAGAGAGAGAGAGAGAGAGAGAGAGAGAGAGAGATTTTATACTTTCTCAGTCCCTGGGATTTGTTTGGTCAGCCATAGGAGGATTCCATTTCACAGCATGCAAGAGCTAGTACCACCCTCAGAATGATTGATGGGTTTGAGTTCCATGGAAGAAGCCGGCTTCAGAACACTGCTCAAGTAGTGAACAAACCATCTGGGCATCTGGGACAGAAGCTGACACCAACCCCAGATTTCAGTGGCCCAAGATCTTAGCATGCCTACCTAAGCTTGTTACAGATTAAGGAAGGCAGCCTGGAGAAGTTCCTAAACATCAGCAAAGACGGTGTTCTGAAATCCTCCAACTGTCAAGCAGCTTTTTGGAACTGGTAGCTTTGGTGAAAAGAACTGATGTCATCCTCATCCCACAAAGGAGCAAAACTCTTTTTTTAAAAAACAAATTTATTTATTTGTTGCTTCAGGTTACATCTCCATCATATTGTCCTCTTTACCCACTTCCCAGCCCCGCCCTCCCACCCTCTACCCCCTAACCCTTCCATCCCACTCCTCTGGAGTGGAGTGTCCCTACATAACAGCCCCCCACCCCAGTTCAGAAGTCATATGAGGGCCAAGAGCCTCCTCATACACTGGGATCCTACAAGGCAGTACCACCAGGGAAAAGTGTCTCATTGCCAGGGAGAGAAAACTAAAAAACAAACAAACAAAAAGTCTATGTCCATGTTCCCTTTGGTGGGTTGGTTGTAGTACAGATATCCTGTACTATATAACTAAAATCCAACTATGAGTGAATAGATGTCATGTGCATCCTTCTGAGTCTGGGTTAGCTCACTCAGGATGAGCTTCTCTAGTTCCATCCACTTGGTTGCAAATTGCATAATTTCATTGTTTCTGATAACTGAGTAATATTCCATTGTGTAGATGTACCACAGTTTTTAAATCCATTCTTCGGTTGAGGAACATCTGGGTTGTTTCCAGTTTCTAGCTATTACAAATAAGGCTGCTATGAACATAGATGAGGAAACTTCCTTGTGATTCAGTGAGGAGTCATTTGGATGTATACCCAGAAGTGGTATGACTGGGTCCTGAGGCAAAGCTATTCCAAGTTTTCTAAGATATTGCCAGACTGACCTCCATAGTGGTTGCACAAGCCTGCACTCCCATCAGCATTGGAGAAGGGTTCCCCTTTCTCCACACCCTTACCAGCATGTGCTGTCATTTGAGCTTTTGATCTTAGCCATTCTGACAGGTGTGAGATGGAATCTCAGAGTCATCTTAAGTTACATTTCTCTGATGATTAAGGATGCTGAGCATTTCTTCAAGTGTTTCTCAGCCATTAGGGATTCCTCCTTTGTGAATTCTCTGTTTAGCTCTTTCCCCCATTTTTTAATTGGATTATTTGGTTTCTTGGCATTTAATTTCTTGAGTTCTTTGTAAATTTTGGAAATTAGCCCTCTGTCAGATGTGGGGTTGGTGAAGATTTTTTCCCAGTCTGTAGGCTGCTGTTTTGTTCGAATGACATGTCTTTTGCCTTACAGAAGCTTTTCAGTTTCATGAGGTCCCATTTATTGATTGTTGGTCTTAGGTCCTGAGCTGTTGGTGTTCTGTTCAGGAAGTTGTCACCTGTGCCAATGAGTTTGAGGGTTTTTCCCACTTTTTCTTCTAGTATATTTAGTGTGACCAGCCTTACGTTAAGGTCTTTGATCCACTTGGACTTAAGTTTTGTACAAGGTGATAAGTATGGGTCTAATTTCATTCTTTTACAAGTGGACATCCAGTTGGACCAGCACAATTTGTTAAAGATGCTGTCCTTTTTCCATTGTGTGGTTTTGGCTTCTTTGTCAAAAATTAGGTGGCCATAGGTATGTGGGTCCATTTCTGGGTTTTCAATTTGATTCCATTGATCTACTGGTCTGTTTCTCTACCAGTACCATGCTGTTTTTACTACTATTGCTCTGTAGTACAGCTTGAAATCTGGGATGGTGATACCTCCAGATGTTTTTTTATTGTACAGGATAGATTTAGCTATTCTGAGTTTTTTGTTGTTCCATATGAAATTGAGAATAGCTTTTTCCAGGTCTATAAAGCATTGTGTTGGTATTTTGATAGGAATTGCATTGAATCTATATATTGCTTTTGGTAGAATGGCCATTTTTATTATGTTGATCCTACCTATCCATGAGCATGGGAGCTCTTTCCATCTTCTAAAGGCCTCTTCAATTTTTTTCTTCAAGGGCTTGAAGTTCTTGTTGTACAGGTCCTTTACTTGCTTGGTTAGAGTTACCTCCAGGTATTTTATATTGTTTGTGGCTATTGTGAAGGGAATTGTTTCCCTTACTTCTTTCTCAGCCCATTTGTTTGTTGTATAAAGAAGGGCTTCTGATTTTTTGAATTAATTTTGTATTCAGCCACCTTGCTGAAGGTGTTTATCAGCTGTAAGAGTTCTCTGGTGGAATTTTTGGGGTCGCTTATGTATACTATCATATTGTCTGCAAATAGGGATAATTTGACTTCATCGTTTCCAATTTGTATCCCCTTGATCTTCTTTAGTTGTCTTATTAGGAACAAAACTCTTTTTTTTTTTTTGTTTTTTTTCGAGACAGGGTTTCTCTGTGTATCCCTGACTGTCCTGGACTCACTTTGTAGACCAGGCTGGCCTTGAACTCACAAAGATTCGCCTGCCTCTGCCTCCCGAGTGCTGGGATTAAAGGCGTGCACCACCACCGCCCGGCTAGGAACAAAACTCTTAATGGAGGACATTTTTGGCAACATGAAAAGTTTACCTAAAGATGATAATTGAGGCTACTTATATGCAGACCCTCAAAACTGGCCAATGGGCACTGAACAAGTGTCATGGAATGCTCCACCACAAATGGGACATCGTGGGGAGTGGATAATATCCTGAGTGAAGGTATATTATTGGCATGGACACAACCATGCCAGGGACCCCATTGCCTCAGACCCATAGGAATGATAAAGCCTTCCTCTGGTCCAAGCATGAAAACTACCAATCATGGACTGAAATAAGTAAAGCACTTTCAACCAGTACTTCCTCCCCTGGATTACTGCAACCTGGAACTTCAACCAGTACTTCCTCCCCTGGATTACTGCAACCTGGAACTGCTCCCCTATAGATACCCCCTTACCAAGACTAGCTAAACCTTCTTCTTTGTTCAGTTCTGCACAACAGGACTTCTTGATTTAGATGTCTAATCCAAACGCAATGAGCTTCCTGGCTGCTGCTGGTGCATCTCCACCAGGGCACATGGCCCACCAGATCCCAGCTTTTCTGTATGTGTGTCTGTCCTTTCTTCATTCCCAGTCACTCTAGGTAGGCTAATCCCTAAGCCATGCAACCAACATAATGGTAGGACATCTCTATCCCTCCCCCCAAAGGCTCAAGAATGATCCCTGAAAAGAAGGCAAAAAGATCATATCAATCAGTGGTCAGGGAAGTACCCTGGACAGGACAAAACCAATGCACTCATGAAATCACAGAAACTGCAGCTGCATCTATAAGTTCTGTACAAGACCAAACCAGTGAACATTCCAACATGGAGCAGAAAGGGATCACCAGCCCCTACCTTCAGCTCTTGGCAGTAATGGCTGCCTGGCTGCCAGGGGAGGGAGAGTTACCATGCTCCAGTGGGCAGCTCCACACTCATGAGTATATGGGCAGCACAAACTAGAATCCTCGGGCTATTAGAGAAGCACAGAGAGAGAGAGAGAGAGAGAGAGAGAGGGAGGGAGGGAGGAGGAGGGAGAGAGAGAGCACAAAGTAGGGGTGTTTAAAAGGTAGAGTGGGTCTTGGAGGAATGGTGAATAAATATGATCAAAATACGTCATAAGTGTATGTGCAATCCTACAAAAATTAATAAAACATTCCTTTTTTAATAAAAGAAACTGGTTGTAGCTTCACACACCTGTAATCTCAATTCTCTGGAGGCAGAAGCAAGAGCACCATCAGTTGGATGTGCGCCCGGGTTACTTATATAGCAGGTTCAAAGCTAGTCTGTGCTAGACACTATGATCATGTCTCAAAACCAAGAATCAAACAAGATGAAATAAAATTAAAAAAAATAAGAATGGATTGGGGCCATCATTCAGTAGATAGGAGGCTAGAATCAGCCAGTGAGGAGCATGGTTCAGCAGCTGACTGCTGCCTAGCAGAAGCAAAAGGGTACTGGTTCCATAGACAATACCACCCTCACCTCGGCCCATACACACAACTTGTTTTTATGTGTATATGTGATTTACCCACATGTATGTCTGTGTACCACATGTATACCTGGTACCCACATAGGTCAGAAAAGGGCATCAGATCCTCTGAAACTGGAATTATAGTTGGTTATAAACCACCGTGTGTGCTGGGAATTGAACCTGGGTCCTCTGGAACAGCAGACAGGGCTCTTAACAATGAAGCCATCTATCTAGACAGCCCTAACCCTCAATTTTTTTTAAACTATAAGAGAAAGGGGAGTGGATAGGTGACTCAGTAGGTGAAGACATTTGCCATGTAAACCTGTCAATCTGACTTGAATCCCCAGGACCCACATAAATTTGGAAAGAGAGAACTGGCTCTCCAAAGTTATTCTCTGACCTCCACATGCATGCTGTTTGCTGCATATGTACCCATTCACACACATGTCATATATTAATAATAATAATAATAATAATAATAATAATAATAAGTCATTAATTATAAAAGAAAGAAAAGAGGACACGCTATGAGGAGATGCGGCCTAGGAACAAGAGGTGAACTGGAAGTTGGAGGTGAGAAAGCAAGAGAGAAACAAGTAATATCACGGATCTGCCTATGCATTAAAAAAATCTACCAGAAAGGAAGCTGTTAACTTTAAAAAGAGAGACAGGGAGAGAGAAAAAAAAAAAGACTCCTTTTTGGTAGATTCCTCTTGCGAAGTGACATGGTAGCAAGAGAAGCTAAAATATATATTAAAGATTAATATATGTTAAGAAGGGAAAAAAATAAGGTGGTTAGCAGAGGACAGAGATGACACTTCAAAGCACTAAAGAGATAATGAGTGGACATAAAATTATTCATATTGATATGACAAGGGGATTGGAAGTGTGAACCCAGGAGAAGGCCATGACAAGGACTGATGTGCAGCAAGTGGGGGACAGGAAGAGGGCAAAGGAGAACAAGGTAATAAAATCTAAGGCTAACTAAGGATGTTCGCCCATGCCTTAATCTCAGCACTCTAGAGGCAGACTCAAGGGGATCCTGACTTCCTTGGTCAGGGAGAGAGAGAGAGGGGGGGGGGGAGAGGCTGTGAGTGTGGCTATGTGATAGAGTATTTGCCTGGAATCCTCTGGTGAGGGGTTTGGGGTGTGTCTCAGTGAGGAGGTCTGTCCTAGAATATCCTAATAAGGGACTGAGGGCATAGCTCAGTGGTAGAGCACCTGCCTAGAATCCCCCAGTGAGGGTCTGGGGTGTGGCTCAGTGGTAGAGCACTTGCCTAGAATCCCCCAGTGAGGGGCTGGGGTGTAGCTCAGTGGTAGAGCACCTGCCTAGAATCCCCCAGTGAGGGTCTGGGGTGTGGCTCAGTGGTAGAGCTCCTGCCTAGAATCCCCCAGTGAGGGGCTGGGGTGTGGCTCAGTGGTAGAACACCTGCCTAGAATCTCCCAGTAAGGGACTGAGGTGGTAGAGCATTTTCCTAAAATTCCCTGGTGCGGAACTGGGAGTTTGGCTCAGTGGTAAAATATTTTCTCACTGTGTACAAGGCCATGGGTTCAATCCCCAGCAGGGTGGGGTGGGGCAGGATGGGGTGGAGTGGGGGTATGGGGCACTTGGGGTTATGGGGGGCAGGGCAGGGAGGTGGGGCAAACAAAACAAGAACAAAAACCAGGTATAAAATTAACTGTCTATGAATTGTGCTGATGAACAGTTCAAGAAGATGAAGTAGAAAATTCAATGGCAGAATAAGAGAAGTAGCAACTGTGATGTGTCCCCAGATATAGGCAGATACAAATGAAGTTCCAAAGCATTTCCTAAGAGGCTTACTTGAGTGCAAAAAAAAAAATGTGAAGCATAGATGTTTAGCTGGGAAGAGCAAGGGCATTTGAAATAGAATGCAAATTCTAGTCCCAGTGAACAAAAAAAAAAAAAAAATGAATTCACAATTTACAAGTAAGCCCTGTTTCCTTCTTTTTATTTCCTAATAGTTTTGTGTTGCTTTGAAGTGAGGGTGTGCTGTGCCTTAAAAACAATGGGGTAAGGGTTGGTTAAGTTCCAATGCAGACTCTGCAAAAGGCAGTTGAATAATAAAAGCCTATTTTTTGGTTTCTGAAAACAGGATGTTGCGTAGCATATAGGTCTCATGTAACATAAATTTCAAATGTTCTACGTAGCCAAGAATGACCTTGAACTTCAGATCCTCCTAACTCCCATTTCTTGGGGCTGGGATTAGAAATGAGTGTTACCATGCCCACCTTTAAAAAATTCTACTTCCACAAGAGCTTTACGAATATCAGCGCCATGTTCTGAGACTTAGGAGTGAGGAATAGTTTATTCAGCTTTCTGTTACTGTAATTATCACCTGGGAAAAATTAGCTTGTAAGAGCAAAGGTTTTTCTTTAGAGTCATAGTTGTGGAATTTACGGTTTCCCACCCGTCCCTAAAATACCAGTGTGCTTTAGGGACCAGCACACCATGATGGCACCTCATGGTGGACCAACACTGCTTACTTCATGGCCAAGATTCAAGAAAGATGAGAAGAGAAGGTGGTGGTGTGTGTGCCTATAATTCCAGCACTTAGGTAGATCAGGAGTTCAAGTTCATATTTTTGTTACATTTTAAAAATGTGTTATCACGCCGGGCAGTGGTGGCGCACGCCTTTAATCCCAGCACTTGGGAGGCAGAGGCAGGCGGATCTTTGCGAGTTCGAGGCCAGCCTGGTCTACAAAGTGAGTCCAGGACAGCCAGGGCTACACAGAGAAACCCTGTCTCGAAAAACCAAAAAAAAAAAAAAATGTGTTATCATTGCCACCTCCACAGCCACCACCATCATCATTACATTTGTCTTGTGTGGATGTGGATGGGGCACACACACACTACTTTCAGAGGACAACCTATGGGAGTTGATTCTCTCCTACTATATGGGTGCTAGGGTTTGAACTCAAGTTATCAGGCTTTGGGGCAGCTGGTTTTGCCTGATGAGCCATCTCACTGACCCAAGTTTAGCCTTGACTACATGAGTTCAAAGGCAGCTGGGGCTACATGAGACACCGTCTCAAAAGAAAAAAAAATCAATGAGATAGATAGCTGGGGAGATAGCTCCGTTTGTAAAGTGTTTGCCTCAAGTGTGAGGACCACAGTTTGATCACTAGTACCCATGTAAAATAGTCAATCACACATATAATTCCAGGCATGGGGAGGTGGAGACAAGTGGTCCTTTGAGGGGCTCCCTAGTCAGCTAGCCTAGCCTACTTGGAGAACTCCTGATCGATGTGAGAGGCTCTGCCTCAAAAAATAAGGTAGACAGTGTCCTTAGGCACAACACCCAAGGTTCACCTCCCTCCTAAACACACACACACACAGAGAGAGAGAGAGAGAGAGAGAGAGAGAGAGAGAGAGAGAGAGAGAGAGAGCGCAAAAGTGAGAGATGGGAAGAAAAGGGGTCTGAGATTTCACTCTCCCCTCCAAGGGCACATTCACGAAATTCTAGGACTTCCAGTAGTCTTGTGGCAGTTTAATGGTCCACCTGACACAACCTAGAATCACTTGAGAAGAGAGTCTTAAGGAGGGATTGTGCACACTTGATTGGCCTATGGGAATAGAGGCTATTTTCTTATTTCACTGATTGGCGTGAGAAGACACACTCAGTGTGGCAGCACCGTTCCCTAGGCAGGGGCTCCTGAACTGTGTAAGAGTGGAGGAACTGAATTGAGCACGAACAAACAAGCTCGTTAACATGCACACGTTATTTCTTCTACTCTGGATGGTGGTGACTAGTTCCCTCAAGCTCCCATCACCTTAACTTTTCCACAGTGATAGGACTGTAACCTGGAATTGCAAAGTAAAACCCATCCTTCCCTAAGTTGTTTTTTTTTCCAATATATTTTGTTGCAACAACAGAGATGAAACTAGAATAAGTCCCCTTTCTTAAACAGTTTTATCACCTGCTAAGCTTTGACTCATGGGCCTCAGGGAGACACTTGGGAGCCAAACTGTAGGGAAGAGTAACAGAATTGAGAGAAGAGAAACAGAGAAAGGAAAGAATGCAGAAAGGGAGAAAAAAGACAAAGGGAAAGGAAAATCCGGAAAAGTTTCCTCTTTCTTAGACAGAGAATTTCAAACCTCAGCTCCTGTCCTGATGTGTCTGCTGGATGTTAGAAAGTTGGTCATGAAGCCGGGCGGTGGTGGCGCACGCCTTTAATCCCAGCACTTGGGAGGCAGAGGCAGGTGGATCTTTGTGAGTTCGAAGCCAGCCTGGTCTACAAAGTGAGTCCAGGACAGCCAGGGCTACACAGAGAAACCCTGTCTCGAAAAAAAAAAAAAAACAAAAAAAAAAGAAAGTTGGTCATGACTGACTTCAGGCACGTATAGTTTATATTTCCCAGCCTTCAGTGGGAGGCTACTTGGAGCTTTACAACCTGTGCACAAGAACTGCTAGGGATAACGTTATAACGTACCTACTTCTCCAAACCCTATCAATTCCTTTGCATGTGTGTGTGTGTGTGTGTGTGTGTGTGTGTGTGTGTGTGTGTGTGAAGGTGCATGTATGTGCATGCATGTCAAAGGTCAATTGGGGGGGTGTTCCTCAGAATTGTCCTATTTTGTTGTTGTTGTTGTTGGGAATGGCCAGGGCAAGCCCCAGGGGTCCTTTCTCTAACTCTCAAATGCAGGAATTACAAGTGCCATCAAGTCTGGCATCTTTTCAAAATATAGGTGCTAGTGATCAAACTCAGCTCAGCTCCTAACTAACCCTTGTGGAACAAGCATTTCACTGACTGAGCCGTCTCTCCAGACCTTTTCTTTTGCTTTTATAAAGAATTTTAGCTGTGTGTAGAGGTGCTTGCCTTTAAACCCAATACTCAGGAGGAGGGGGCAGGCAAATCTCTGTGAGTTCAAGGCCAGCCTGTTCTACTTATCAAATTCTAGGGTTATCTAGAGAGACTTTGTCTCAAAAAAACCCAACATAAATAAATAAGTAAAAAAGAGTCTGATGGCTCTGGGGAGGCTGAGGTGGGGAAATCACATGACCAAGGCCAGATGAGTTCAAGACCAGCTTGGACAATTGAGTGAGACATTGTCCAAAAATAAAAAGTAAAAAGAGGGCTAAAGACATAGCTCAGCAGGAGAGCAATTGGCTAAGCTGCTTAAGGCTCTGGGTTCAATCACTAGTACTACAATTAAAAAAAAAAAAGGATTTGACTCAATACCTGAGGGCTGTAAGTTGTCTGTGTGTATAGTGATCATAAATTGGCTGTTTATGAGATAGGAATTACCTATATAAAAGTGTTTCTTTAATTGAAAAGTGTTACTATAAAGTACATATGAAGGAGAGAGACTGTTAAATCTTTAACAAGAGATGGAACCACATAATGTGAAGCCATTTCCAAACACTGAATGAATGAGTGAAAATTGTGTCACTACTCAGAAATCTACAGCAGACATAATGATTTAGGAAAGCAGACAATTTAGAAAACACATGAATCGTCTGCTTCAATGATAAAGGATTAAATTAACCACTTTCTTACTGCTATGACAAAATACTCGATGAAAACAACTTAAGGGAGAAAGGGTTTATTTTGGCTCAAGGCTTGAGGGGATAAAGTCCACTGTGGCAGGGAAGGCACGTAAGCAAGAATGTGAGGCAGTTGGTCACATCGAATCCCCAGTCAGGAAGCAGAGAGAGAGATGAATGCTGGTGCTCAGTTCACTTTCTCATTTATTGTATTCAAACACTTACTTCATTGTGTTTGTATATTTACGTGGGTATTCGTGCCAAGGGGTATGCATGAAGGTCAGAGAATAACTTGTGGGAACGGGCCTCCATTTCACCACATGGGTCTCAGGGTCCTAACTCACGTCATCAGCTTTGGAGCAAGCTTTTTACTCAAGAAGCCAACTCACTGGCCCACTTTCTCCTTTTTATTTGGTCTGGGACCCCAGGCCACAAAATAAAGTTACCCTTTTTCAGGGTGGGTCTGTCTGCCTCAATTAATCCCATCTAGAACTCCACCATAGACACGCCCAGAGGTGTGTCTTCTAGGCCATTCTAAAGATCTTGCAGTTAACAATCTACATTGGTAACTACAGGTATGGAAAGATAAATGACTTTGGCTACTGAAAAGCATCAAAAGAAAAATGGTCAGGACTAAACATGACTTTTACAGGAAAACAAGATTAGTCAAAGTATGAAGAAACATAATATGTATGAATATATGTATATATTCTTAATCTACATAAGTTATTATAGACCCTTTCTTCTGATAGTTTTATAATATGTGATAATTTTTCACTAAATTTGACAGGCTAAAATATCCAAAATGTACAGATGTGTTTCAGGTAAGAAAGAATGAATGAGCTGTAACTTCAAAAGAAGTGTTTCTGCCAGTAGAAACAGAAAATCCTTGGATATCATTCAAAAAAAATTTAATGTACATAAAGATTATGAAAGTATTGTAAATTTATGTTAGCAAGTCAATAATATGTTAATAACAGCTAATTAATATTTATATTTTTATTACATTTTTTGTGTGGGTATGTGTGTTTGAATGCATGAAGGCGGGCGTGGAGGCCAAGAGGACAACTTGTGGGAGTTAGCTCTTTCCTTTTACCCTGTGGGTCTTGGGGATGAAACTCAGGACATCAAGCTTGGCAGCAAACACCTTTCCTGGCTGAGCCATCTCACCAGCACTAGTTAATACTTTAACCACTTCTTATTAATCCTAACAAAATCCGTGTGTGTCAAATGTGATGCGATCTTTACTATGACGCAAGATTTATAGTACTGCATCCCTATTTAATACACAAAGCCCCAAGGCTTAGAGACATTTAGGTAGTTATCCACAAGGACACAGACCATATATTGAAGAGCCTACAGACTTTTATCTCCCCAAATGGGATATTATTATACAGTTTCTTTTGGGATTTATTCTTCTAAATTTGACTTATACTGACCCGGCTCTATGTTTACACATTTACTTCAAACACATCATTTCAAAAGGATTACAGAAAAGTGCTATATGTAGACATGCAATATAATTAATGAAAGCATTCCTGCTTGGACCAGGGCGGATAGCTCGATGGGTAAAACTCTTAGCTGCACAACACTGAGGGCCAGAGTCTGATTCCCTAGAACCTACAAAAACCAGACTCAGTGGTTCCCACCTACAATCCCAGCACTCCCACAGGGAGATGGAAGGTGGAGATCAGAGAATGAACAGGAAGCATGTGCGTCAGCTGGCAACTGTGTGCAAACAGTAACAGGAATTCTGTCTCAAAAAGGCTGAAGGAGAAAGCCAATACCAAAAGTTGTCCTCTAACTACACTTGGGCTATGGCACACATGACCATTAAGTTGAAAAACAAAAACAAAAACAACAGCAACCATCCATTCCTCTCTTGCTGGACACATATGATATTACCATTTGCTTTACCTTATCATATACAAATTGGTATAAATTTAGTACTTAAGGATTTACACCTAGAGTATTTTTTTACATTTTGTATCCAGGAATGGTAGCACAATTTTTTTTTTTTTTGAGGCAGGGTTTCTCTGTGTAGCCTTGGGTGTCCTGGAGTTTGCTCTATAGACCAGGCTGGGTTCGAACTCACAGAGATTGGCGGTACCACACTCTTTAATCCCAGTACTCAGGCGGCAAAGGCAAACGGATCTCCATGAGTTTGACACCAGCTTGCTCTACACAGCCAATTCCAGACCAGCCCCAGCACATAGTGAGACCACATCTCAGGAGGAAAAACAGAATAAGTCTTGTAGACACATAAATTGCTTATTCAAGAACTTTTAAACCCAGTAAAGTATCAACTTTAAATTGTCTAAAATGTCTTCAGTCTCTTGAAGTCATAAAAAAAATAATTGCTAATTAAACTTTGTGTTTTGTTGCTAATAGTTCCATTTGTGGTTCCTAGTCTGCCACTTAAAAGAGAAACTCAAGAAAGGAAAATTTACATCAATAGCTCCCAAAAGATAAAAGATAGAAAAAAGAAAAACAATATTTTTTGTTTGTTTGTTTTCTCCATCGTTTGTGGAAAAGTACAGAAACTTGCAGAGGAAGTTCCAGGAACAAAACTTATTCACTCCAGGGGATACATGGCTGGAAACAAACAGAAGTGGAATAAAATAATAATTCCAAGTATTTTGGTCATCTCTTCTTTTTTTCATTAATTAATTTAGTCCCTGTAGAGCCTGATGGTAGCCCCCTCCCTCCTCTCTTCCCAGTCAGAGAAAGGGATGAACCCCTGCCATGGGTACCAACCCACCCTGGTACTTCAAGTTGAAGCAGAACTAAGCACATCCTTGCCCACTGAGGTCAGACAAGAAAGGGATCCAAAGGCAGGCAACAGAGTCAGAGATAGTCCCCGCTGCAGTTGTTAGGGGACCCACATGAAGAACCCACATGTACCTGCACATCTGCTACATATATGTAGGGGGCTTAGGTCCAGCCCAAGCATGCTCTTTGGTTAGTGGTTTGGTTTCTGTGAGCCTCTAATGGGCCCAAGTTAGTTTACTCCATCGTTGACCATCCCTTAAAAAGAAAAGAAAAAAAGGTGGCTCTCCAGGTGGTGGTGGTGGCAGCACATGGCACAAGCCTTTAATCTCAGCACTTAGGAGGCAGAAGCAGGTGGATCTCTATGAGTTCGAGGTCAGCCTGGTCTACGGAGTGAGTTCCAGTACACAGAAAAACCTTGTCTTGGAAAAAAGAAAAAAGATAAAAGAAAGAAAGAAAAGAAAAGGAAAAAAAAAGAAAGTTGACCTCTGACCTTCACATGTAAGTGCATGTGTGCACCTGCATTTACATACTCCTTCACATGTGAACGTACACACCCCAGACAAAAGGTTTGGAATATAAATAGGTGGTAGAATACTTCCCTAGCTTGTGCAAGGTCCTGAATTCAATACCCAGTTTGTAAAATAACAATAGCAACAAAATCTTCCAAAAGAAAATAAGTATTATTTATTGTGTAGAAAATATACAAACACAGGAAGTCAAATGATGGCAAGCTGATGGATGTCTCTTTTCTTTTTCTAAGTATTTGTTTTGCTAAATCTCATTTCACATTCAACCAATCTCTGACAGTTTGATGTCTTAGTAGTCTCCAATGGTTTACTGTAGTAAAAAACCTTCATACACAACTTTGTGTGTATCTATTTTGAATTTCTGAATTTATCTATTGAGCGTGTGTGTGTGTGTGTGTTGTGTTGTGTGTGTATGAGTGCACATGTAAAGATCACAGGACAACTGTCTGAAATCGGTTCTCTCCTTCCACCATGTTGATCCCAGGGATTGAACTCAGGTCGTCAGGCTTGGCTGCAGGCACCTTTATGCACTGAACCATCTCCTCAGCCCTGTCTCTTTAATTATTCACTGGAAAAGGATTCCCAGGAAGTTGTCTTTCAGTGATCTGAAGAGGAAACCACACACAAACTGATTGACAACCTTTATCCAGAAGCTAAATGGAATAAGTACCATGTCAAAAAAGATCAACACTGTCTAGTCCCCTTGGACCACCTCAGAAACAAATGGCTGAAATGACAGAATGAGCTCATCCTGAAAAAATACTGACATTTGGGACAGACCAGGAATTAGTAGTGAGCATTGAGATTGCTGCTTTTTTTTTTTCTTGAGCACAACCAGGTCAAATGTTTCTGTTCAGACTCTCAGTCTCACTCTTGAAACTTTGAAGGAGAAAATCCTTCCAAGATCTGGGGACTTTCCCAAATATATAACATCTGATAAAATTAGTAGTTTATTAAGCTATGTTATGATACAGAAATGCAGAGCCAAATTATTGGTTTCATCTGTTTTTGTCTTGTTTGGTTGTGTTGTGGATCAAACACAGAGTCTTGAACATGCTAGACAGATGCTCAACTACCACTAACCACATATGCAGCCCCTCACTGGAGGATTCTAGGCAGGTGCTCTACCACTGAGCCACACCC
>CAJQZJ010032849.1:2508230-2544591 GCA_907164525.1 Lophiomys imhausi
CACACACACACACACACACACACACACACACACACACACACACACACGGTGAGGTCAGTTGGTGGAGCGCTTGCCCAGCATGCACAAAGACCTAAATTCCATCCTGTGCACCTCTTAAACTGGGCGTGCTGGTGTTCAGTTTAATCCTGGGATAGGTGAAGTGAGGGCAGGAGGTTCAGAAGTTTGGAGTCGTTTTCACATGACAAATTCAAAGCTGGGCTTGGGTTACATGAAGAGGAGAAGGAAGAGGAAGATGTAACCATATGTATGTTTACTTGAAATTAGTAGAACCTTGGATTGTGGTACCCTATGGATATTGATGGTCAGATATACATCCTAAAACCAGTTTACATGTCAAGGTTTCTGCTGCTCTAACTCTACCTTTCTTTGCTCTAGGTAGCTAGACCAGCTAGAGCTAGACTCAATCTGTGGGTCTTGACCCCTTTGGAGGCTGAATGACTCTTTCTCAGGGTCATTCTAATATCATCATAAAACACAAATATTTGCCTTATTATTCATAACAGTAACACAATTACAGTTATGACGTAGCACTGAAAATAATTTTATGATTGGGGGGGGCCCAAAACATGAGGAACTGAATTAAAGGGTCACAGCATTAGGAAGGTTGAGAACCACTGACCTAGATGCTTGTATTTTTTTTTTTTAGACCCACAGCTAAGCATGCTGGTTTACTGTTGTGCGTAATTAAACACAGGACTTCTGAAGAAATGCCAATTTTTGGTTTAATAGCCCTCCTACCCTGCTTCATATTTTGTAGAATTCAAACCTTCAGAAAAGTTGCAGGTTTAGTACAGCTAAACCCCTCACACCCTTCTCAGATTTACCAACTGCTAACATGCCTCAACTTTTGCTTCTCTTCTATTTGTCTTTCCTTTCTTTGATATGTAGACATTGTTAAACCACTTAAGAATTTACGGCACTTCATCCCTAAGGACAGCAGTATATATCTCCTAAGGAAAAGAATATTCTTCAACATAGCCATAGTGCAACTAGATGTGATACTTAACCCTGACTTAATATCATTTCTTAAAAATATGATCAGTATTTAATTGTCCTAATGGTCTCAATTTCACCCGATGTAGACTTATTTTATTTTTATTGCAAGATTTAATCAAGGATTTTCTGTTGCACTCAGTTTTCTGTTTTTTTTAATTTTAAATTAATTTTATGTTTAGTGTGTGTGTGTGTGTATTCTTGTGGCAATTATAGAGCAATTTATGGGAGTCAGTTCTCTCCTTCCACCGTTGTGGGTTCCAGAGATTGAATAGAGGTCACCAGACTTGGCAGCAGGTCCCTTTACCAACTAAGCCACTTTGCGAACTATGGTTCTTTGGTCTTTTATTTCTTTTCTATTGTTTGAGAAATTTCATTTTCCCTTTCAAATAGTAAGTTTTATCTTCCCTTTTCTCTTGCTTCTTCCCTCTTCTGTTGTATTTTTGGCTATATTTAGCCATATTTCTATTAGATAAAATTCAGGCACTATTGATAGGAAACACAGTAAGTGATCAACAGTGTGGGGGAAACAAAATTTACAACAGATTTTATAGACAGTGAAGACACATGTAATAAGAGTGAATAGCAAATGGCTTCTTTTTTTTTTCTTGAATAAATACACAACATACCTGTATTTGTTTGTTTTATGTTTCTATGAATTATCAGAGTTCATTTATAACAAAAGCAGAATGACACACCAAAATATGGGACTACTTATTTGCGTGCATATGTGTGACATGCATGTGAGTGTGTGGAGGCCAGAGGTTGGCTTCTGGTGTCTTCCACTATTGTTCCCCATCTTTTCTTTCTTTCTTTCTATTTTACTA
The DNA here is from genome assembly GCA_907164525.1 of Lophiomys imhausi. Lineage (NCBI taxonomy): Eukaryota > Metazoa > Chordata > Mammalia > Rodentia > Muridae > Lophiomys > Lophiomys imhausi. Next base: position 2,510,072 of record CAJQZJ010032849.1, read on the forward strand.
TTATAACTTTTCTTTTTATTGTTTTTATGTTTAAAATTAATCTTTTTTATGTTTATTTATTACTTCAATATACATCTCCATCACAGCACCCTCTTCCCATCTCTCCCGGTTCCACTCTTCCACCCTCTCCTCCCCCCTCTCCCACCTATCCCACTCCTCTGGTGTGGAGTGTCCCTACATATCAGCCCCTCTCAGTCCAGCAGTCATATGAAGTCTAAGAGCTTCCTTTTGCAATGGGGGCCAACATGGCAGCACCCCTAGGGCAAATTGTCCCACTAATAGGAAACAAAGTCTATGTTCCTGATCCTTTTGGTGTGTTGATTGTAGGATAGTTATCCTGTACTATATGGCTAAAATCCAATTATAAGTGAATAGATGCCATGTGCATCTTTCTGGGTCTGGATTAGCTCACTCAGGATGAGCTTTTCTAGTTCCATCCATTTGGCTGCAAATTGCATGATTTCCTTGTTTCTGATAGCTGAGTAGTATTCCATTGTGTAAATGTACCACAGTTTTTTTTTTTTTATCCATTCGTCGGTTGATGAACATCTGGTTTGTTTCCAGTTTCTAGCTATTACAAATAAGGCTGCTATGAACATAGATGAGGAAACTTCCTTGTGATTTGGTGAGGAATCATTTGGATGTATACCCAGAAGTGATATGGCTGGGTCTAGAGGTAGGGCTATTCCAAGTTGTCTAAGATATCGCCAGACTGATTTCCATAGTGGTTGTACAAGTTTGCATTCCCACCAGCAATAGAGGAGTGTTCCCCTTTCTCCACACCCTCACCAGCATGTGCTGTCATTTGAGTTTTTGATCATAGCCATTCTGACAGGTGTGAGATGGAATCTCAGAGTCGTCTTGAGTTGCATTTCTCTGATGATTAAGGATGTTGAGCATTTCTTCAAGTGTCTCACTGCCATTAGAGATTCCTCCTCTAATAGAAGAGAAAGTGAAGAAAACCCTCTAACTCATCGGCACAGGTGACAACTTCCTGAACAGAACACCAATAGCTCAGGCTCTAAGACCAACAATCATTAAATGGGACCTCATGAAACTGAAAAGCTTCTGTAAGGCAAAAGACACTGTCATTCAAACAAAACGGCAACCTACAGATTGGGAAAAGGTCTTTACCAACCCCACTTCCAACAGAGGGCTAATTAATATCCATAACTTACAAAGAACTCAAGAAATTAAACACCAAGAAACTAAATAATCCAATCAAAAAATAGGGAACAGATCTAAACCAAGAGTTCTCCATCTTTTCTTTGGAGACAGGATCTCTCAATGAACCCGGAGTTCACCAGGTGGCTAGAATGGCTACCTCGTGAGCTCAGGGAACTCATGTACCCGGTGCAAGGGTAGATCTGTAGAACTGCACGATCACGCTAGGATGTATGTGCCCACTGGGGATCTAGACACAAGTCCTCATTTTGCTCTTTACTGACTGGGCCATCTTCCCAGCCTCTGGAACTAGTTCTTAAATAAGAGGGGAAATACTGAAATAAGGAGAAGACATCATGCAGAGAAGAGGAAATCATAGCAATAACCACGATGGTGGTAGAGAATGCCAGTGTTTTTTGATAAAAGATTTGGAAAGCAATGGTATTCTAATAATAGTACAGTCCCTGGAATGGGGTGTATGGAAAGTGAACTGTGCAAAAGACTACACTTGAAGTGGCAAGAATAATACAGTATAGATTAGAGGATGGCTGGTGAGGTGGCTCAGTCGATAAAGTGCTTGACTTGAGTTCAATCCCCAGCATCCACATTTTAAAAAGCAGGACATGGTGGTGTATGCTTATAAGTTCAGGGCTAGGCAGATGGAGACAGGCAGAGGTCCAGGGCTTACTTATCAGCCAGACTAGCCTACTTGTGAGCTCCAAGTCAGCAAGTAACACTGTCTACAAAAAGGGGGAAGGGTGGGGTGGGACACACATGAAGGATGAAATTTGAGGTTGTTCTTTTGTCTCCATATGCATACGGACTTGAATGCACTCAAACATACATGTCATACATGTTTACACACACACACACACACACACAGACACACACACACGGTGGGGGAGATAGAGAAAGAGACAAAGAGAATGAGAGAATGAAGGAATGACAATGAGAGAAAGAGAGAGACCAAGAAACAATAGATTGTATGTAATTTCAAACAACTGAAATATATCTTTTGCTTTCTTTTTTCCTTTTGGTATTTTAAGACAAGGGGTTGCTATGTACCCTATGCTTATCTTAAACGTATATTAATCCTCCTGCCTCAGTTCCTGAGAGTTAGGATTATAGGCAAGTGCCACATCTGACTTAACCCCATCCCTATTTGCAGACTTGTACCAGCATATGTCCCTTTTAAAATGATAATTATACTCCTAATTTTGTGTGTGTGTGTGTGTGTGTGTGTGTGTGTGTGTGTGTGTGTGTGTAGGGTGTTGGGGATACGTGCATGTGAACACGAGTGTCCACAGAAGCCAGAGGTGTTGGAGCTGGAGTTACATGTAGTTGTGAGGCTCTTAACTTGGATGCTGGGAACTGAATTTGGGTCCTCTGCAAAAAAAGGAAATGCAAGCCAGCTGGTGGTGGTACATTACTTTAATCCCAGCATTGGGGACAGAGGCAGGGGGACCCAAGAGTTTGAGGCCAGCTTGGTCTACAGAGTGAGTTCCAGGACAGCCAGGGTGACACAGACAAACTTGAAGAGCAGGAAGTGCTTTTAACTGATGAGCCATCTCTCCAACCCCAGTACTAACACCTGTCTTCTTTTTGCTGTTTTTATCTCTTTCTTAATTTAGTCAGACAATTTGAACCCAAAGCAGAGAAAACAAAATCTGATGTCAGTGTTTTAGGAAAAAAGAGTCAAGAATTGTGGAAGCATTTTGCAAAGACAACAGCGTCCTTGTAGCTATCATTGCTTCCAGACTGATAATATGTTTGTCAACTATGAAGACAGAAATCGTTGTGGATAGAATTTTTCTTAGGCATGCTATGCCACTAAGACATGCATAATGGACAGTAAAAAACAATCAACAAAATGTAGAGTATTATAAAGGCTGAACTTTAAAACTGCAGTACAGTCAAAACACAGTTAAGAATCCAGAATTGTCTCATGAATGAATAATGAAATAGCCATGTTTTATTAGCTTTATTTCAAAGTATGTACAAATTGAACAACCTTTTGAGTCCTTAAAAAAAAAAAACACTTGCAATTTGCTGGGGCAATGGTTTCTTTTCTCCTTTTCTTTGAGCTACAGTGGCTAATCTGATTTTGGTATTTCAGTAATTATGTCAATTAATGTGTGCTGAGAGTAATTTCATTTGTAGAAATGGATACCAGGTGAATATGTAATTAGTAGGAGGTTAGCTCTGCATATAAGACCTTGAATGCAGTTCTCTTAGAGTACAATATGGGAAGAGTTTTAAATATAAATACTTTCAGTTAAAAATAAAACTGGTATCTAATTTATTTCTTTATATACAGAGCAAGAGAATTGAGGGAGGGTCTCAACTCCATAGTCCAGGCTGCTCTGGAACTTTCTATGTGGCCCAGGGTGTCTTGGAATTTGAACTCCTCTTGGTTCAGCATTCTAGGTTCTGGGATGGCAGGCATGTTCTAACTAAAACTGCACCAGTATTTAGTATATTTCTGTGTGCCACCATACCTGGATCTTCTTTGGCAAGTTCTCAGTGCTGGGATTACAAACGCATGACGTCACAGCTGCCTTTTTTATAGGGCGTTGGCCTCTAACTCGGGTCTTTATGTCTTGTAGTTGGTGTGCATCCCTATGCTCAGCTGGAGCCTTCTTTTACTGTTCCTAGTCTTTTGAGGCAAGGTCTCACCGGGTAGTCTAGCCTGGCTTACAACTCATGATCCTCCTGCTTCAGTTTTCCCGGTGCTGGCATTAAAGTCACACGCCACCTCGCCACCTCGTCTGATTCCATGTTAATTCTAAGCCTGAGTCCCTTCTTGACTCCTTTTAGGTGTTTGGGACTGAGTCTGACAAGCAGAGTCAGACAACCTGAATTTGATCCCTGGGACCTACTCGGCAGAAGGAGGGAACTGGACCGACTTTTGCAAGCTGCCCCCTGACCTCCACATATGTGCTGTGGCATGTGTCTGCCCTCTGACTGCCGCATTCGTGCTGTGGCATGTGTGCACCAGCACAAATAGACTTTAAAATAGATTTACAAATAAATCCTAGCATTTGAAAAATAGGACCTTGCAACAACCTCTGAACTGCACTATGCTGTTAATAGTAGTATAATTTAAATTACATTTAGTTTTCCATGCCACAGCACAGGTATGGGCATCGTAGGACAACCTGTGGGAATTGGCTCTCTTCTTCTACTATGTGTGTCCCAGGGAATGAAATTGGTTATCAGGTGCAGCAGGAAGTCCTGTAACTGGATGTAATATATTTTATTATTATTTTGTGGAACTGAGGTTCCAATCCAGGGCCTTGTGAATAACCCAACATGTACTTTACCAATGAGTTACATCCAGAGCCCCCCATTCTATTTGTTAAATATTTCCAAAGTGTACATATTTCCTTCAACTTGGATGTTGTCTGATCTGAATTTGGTTTAGAGCTATACTCTCCAAATAAAAATAAAAATCACAGGGCTGGAGAGATGCTCAGCTCTTAAGAGTACTAGCTGTTCTTGCAGAGGAATAATGTTAGGTTTATAGCACCCATGTTAAGCAGTTCACAACCTCTTGTAAGTCCAGCTGTACGGTATCTGATGTCTTTTCCTGGCCTCCATGGGCACCTTCACTCACCTGCATGTACGTACTGAGGTACACATACACATAATTAAACAAAAACAAAAACACAGTTTATCACAAGTCATCTACTGAATCCAATAGAATATTGATTCTCAGGCTCCTGATCACATATAAATATGGACCTCTGTCATTGATAGCTTCAAGGAATCATCAAAATAATTTTGGGGGACTATCCATCAGTTTTTCCACCTGAGCATGTCAAGTAATGCCCTGAAAAGGGTTGAAAGTACTGGCCAAGAAGGTTTTTTGCTTGCTTGGGGTGTGTATGTGTGTGTGCGTGTTTGTGTAGTAAATTATTAAATTTGCTGCAACCATCCTGTTACCAGAGCAGCATTTGGTCAGCAGCAAGTATCTCTCCTTGGCTTACTATGGCAGATTCTGAGTTGATACGGGTTGATCGATGTGTCGCTCACCAGAGACCCCTGCAGAGATGATGAAAGTTTGTCTTACAATATTATGGAAATAGAAAGAATGCTTAACAAATTGAACTATACATCCCCTCCTGGCTTTTTTTTTTTAAGCATTAAAACTGCAGTTTGAAAAACAACTTCCAAATGTGTAGAGAAAAAAAAAACAGCAGGTGATAATTAGGGCAGACTTACAGCAATGTTATTGCTGATGGTCTACCTGTCAGTTAAGACAAGTTATCACTTCTCCCCAGGAAGAGCTATTATTAAAAACAACTTAGGAGGGTTATAGAAGGGAAGCTAAATGCGTTGGTTTCTTTATTTTCTCATTTGGAGATGGCATAGGGATAAATCATTAAACATCTCAGTTGTGTGTCTGGTCTCTGTGCAGACGTGCACACAAAGTAACTGAGAGTTATAAACGAGGAAAACATAAACCGTAGCTGCCTTGAGTTAAAAATCAATTCTCCTAATAAATTAAATTCAAATAGTATATACTGGGATGTAACATTAAGAATGATGTGCTAATAATTGCCAGGTTGGCAGAGTACAGAGCGCAAGGTAGAGGAATATAAAAATGTAGTCATGTAGAAAACCTGGTACCAAGCATAGTATTCGTGTGTGGAAGACTCAGAGGGTAGAAAAGTGGTCCAGCTCTAAGACAGTATTCTCTTAGCTAGGATGCAGCTCAGTTGGTAGAGTGTTTGCCTAGCATATTCTAAGCACTGGGTTACATTCCCAGCAATGCACAAAAGTCTGGGTATGATGGTACATGTCTAGTCCCAGGACTCAGGAGGCAAAGGGTCAGAGAGATTCAAGGTTGTCCTCTGCTACATGGAAAGTTTGAGGCTAGCATGGGCTTTAGGAGACCCCCGTCTCAAAACACTAACCAAAACAAAATACTGATTGTTTTTCTTTTTAAGATTTATTTGTTTGTTAAATGCCTACATGTATATATGTATGTGCACCATGTGTGTGCCTGTTTTCAGACAAGGCTAGAAGAGGGTATTGAATACCCCAGAACTAGAGTTACAGATGTTTGTGAGCTACCACGTGGATGCTTGGAATCAAATCCAGGTCCGCTGTAAGAGAAAAGTACTTTAAACAGCTGAACCATCTCTCCAACCTCAAGAATTCTCATTGGAATTCATACTCCTTGGAACGGAACCAGAGAAACATATCCTTCATGAAAATTTTCTCTATTAAATCATTCTTACCTTTCCCCTTCATGCTCTTTCCATTTGTGCTTACTAGTTTTTTTTTTTTTTTCTTCTTGACACATGCTAGAGTCATTTTGGAAGAGGGAACCTCAATTGAGAAAAGAATACCCCCACCAGATTGGCCTGTGGGAAAGCCTATGATGGTGTCCTTCCTTGGCTAATGATTGATGGAGGAGGGCCCATTACAGTGTAGGCAGTCCCACCCCTGGGCTGGTGATCCTGGGTGCTGTAAGTAGGCAGGCTGAGGAAGTCACGAGGAACAAGTCAGTAAGTAGAATTCCTCCATGGCCTCTGCACCGGTTCTCACCTCAAGTTCCTGCCCTGACTTCCTCGGATGATGGACTACAAGCTGTAAGATGAAATAAACTCTTTCTCAAATAAACTCAAGTTGCTTTTGGTCAGGGTGTTTATCATAGCCATCAGAACTCTAAGATAACCATTTGAAATTCTTTCAAGGTATACAGGAAGTACAGGGAAAGTGTGCTGTGTACTGATATGCATGGATGCTGATGATATTTTATCCATTTCTCCCTGAGCACACCCTAACAGAATCTCTTTACACTTTCTGTTCTGCTCTGTAACAGGATTTAGAGTGAATAAGATGTTGAACAAGAAGCCTCAGTTTACTCTGTGCAAAATAAATACTGTATAGCGAAATCTATCTTTCTTTCCTTCCTTCTTCATTTTTTTTTTTTTTTGAGGAGTTTCTCTGTGTGTAGCCCTGACTGTCCTGAAACACGCTCAGCAGAGGTTGGCAGATCTCTGAGTTCAAGGCCAACCTGATATGCAGATTAAAGGCATGCGGCACCACTACCTGTCATCGTGAAATCTTTCTTAACCTTTACGAAAATTGGGCTGCAGAGATGGCTCAGTGGTTGAGGGGAATCACTATGCAAGCATGATGACCCCAAATCTCAAGGTCTATGCGAAAAGCTAAATATGATTGTACCTACCTTTAGTCTCAACCTTGTTGAGGGCAGAGAAAGGAGCTGGCTGTCAGCCTAACTGTAAGTTCAGTGAGTGAATCTATCTCAAAGAAATTAGACTTGAGAGTGACAGAACAGGACTTCCGGCGTTCTCTCTGACCTCTCCATGCATCCGGCAGAGTGCACATCTGCCTATACGTGTGTATATACCACCCCCATATACTCATATATAAACTCATACACAAAAATAAAACTTACATGAATTAATTGAGATATTGTTTTAATACCCTTGGAACACTGCCACGCACAGTAATTGCTTAGCTTATTATGCAGTATTATTAATCATTCATTAGTGATCAAAACAGATGAGATGAACATTTAGAGACAAATAAGAGCAATGTAACCCATAAATAATTTTAATTCCCTGATGGAAGAATACGATGAAATTCTGACCCCAAAAGCCATTACTAATTCCTGTGAGCACCACATTTGGACTCTGAAAAAAAAATCATTTAAACATTATCCCAAAATGCGTTTGCAAATTACTCTTGCCAGAGGCAAGGTTCTTGGATACAGTATATTACTATCCACTCCCCTCACTCTCCCAACTACACATTACTTTTTAGAGACATAACTGCCAAGGGCTACTTTGAAGGGTCACTAATATAATGCCTTTTACTATATTTGACAATTTCACACTTTTCTCAGCCCAGTCACCAAAGTTTGTGAAAACTGACTTTCTTTGCAAGGTTAGTTCCGGGTTTCCTAGAATCTCGTCAGTATCGAAGACGACTTTTATGTCTGTCCTAGTTAGCGTTAGCTCTCAACTTGACACTGCCCAGAGTCATCTGAGGGAGTCTCAATTTGGGGATTGCCCAGATCAAACTGGTGTTTTGCCAAGTCTGTGGGAAACTGGCTTGATTGATCGATGTGGGAGGGTCAACCCTCTGTGGGTGGTGCCATCCAAGGACAGGTGATCCTGGGTTGCATAACAAAGCCAGAAGACAGTGTGCCAGAGACTGAGCAAGGAAGCAGCATTCCTCCACCGTCTCTGAGGTCTCTGAGCCAGCTTCCTGCCCTTACTTCCTTCAGCCATAGAATGTGACCTGGAAGCCTAAGCTCAGTGAACCCTTTGTTCCTCAAATTGTTTTCATTTAGGGGTTTTTGTTTGTTTGTTTTTTTAAATCACAGCAACAAAAAGAAAATTAGAACTTCCTAAAAAAAAAAGAACCCTGAAAGTGAGCTCAAGTCCAAGGAACTTGCCTCTATTTTGAGGAGTTTGCTTGTTATCCCTAGCATGGGTGACAGTCACTGCGGGGGAACAGCACCCTAGAAAGTTAACACAGGGACATTCAGTAGGGAAGTCTGAATTTAAGTGACTGCTCCAGGGGCAGCAATAGCAAGTACAGGTAAGTAGTTTTGGAAGGTAGTGCTCTGTTCCTAATAAATTCAGATATAACACATCACTATTCTCAAGAAGATAAAAAGCACAGGATCTATTTAAAAAAAAGATGCTATGTTTTTGAGAAGGCCTTGGGAGACTTGGAAGGGAACTTTTTGAACATTTAATTGAACTTCTTTGATTTACCAGATGAGAAAATTAGTCATTTGAAAGTCTTGCCTAAGGTTTGTTCCCCTGGACAGACATAAAGCCTGTCTCATTCACACTCCACTTGGTCTCTCCTTCTGTTGCCTTGTCTCCCACTATCCACATCTACCACTTAAGAGAGCCGGGTTCCTGAAACGGGAAAGTTAGAGTGTGACTTGAAAACAAAGTAATGAGAAACCAACGACTAAATCTGGAAGGGTTAAGACAAAGAGACTTGCCAGAAAGTAAGATTCAAGCATTTCTCTGTTTGGGGTGCCACTGTATTCCCAGAACCTACAGCTGAGAAGCCCTAATCTCTGTTGAAAGGAAGAAAAAAAAATCCATCCATCTGTCCATCCGTTTGAGAAGCGTTAGTTTTTCTTTTCCACCGCCTCTGACCTATCAGTTCTGTTCTGTGCAGACTGGGTTTCTGAACATTTGGAATTCTTGTACGAAGGATTGTAACACTGTGCTTGGCTCATTGTGAGCAATTAATGTCAGTTTGTTTTCTTTTCCTTCAAGCCAGGTGTAGGCTGCTAGGGGTGAGGGGTGATGTGCCACGGTGTTTATGTGCTTGGACAGAAAGCGAAGCGACTAAGAGGCTGCCCAGAGAAGACTGTCGCTGAGTACAGATCAATTCCAAGTGCCCTGAAAAACGCACAGCTATTTTATCCAGAGAGGCCGGTCGCTTTGGTTGATCGATTGTGGGCTGAAGTCAGCTCTTTAATACAACTTTTTATAAGCATCAGTTACATTGCGCTGGAAAACGTAGGGAAGCCACCTGGGCTCCATCCTCCTGCAGCTTGAACCAGTAAGTGAAGCCTGCATCAATATGGACTGCGGTTTGGAGTCTAAAGGGTCCTCAGGCTGGGGCAGCCCCGAGCTACCCAGTCCCTTGCTCCAGGTTCAAGTTCATGGTCTCTGGCTGCTCCAAAGTGGCCAGCGCGTCTTCAAAGGGTCCCCTGCAAGGAGACGAAAGGTGCGGACCAGGGGTCACCCGGGTTCAGGGGCACTCGGGCATTCAGCGTTCTACCATGCAGGCGGGGAAAAGTTCCCAACTCTTGCCTGTTGGCTTCTCGGTGAGCCTGGACGCGGCACTAGGCCACCCTTCTTGCCCCCGGGCCCTTGGTCCCCGTCCCCAACGTGCACCCTTTTTGAGTCCACGCTTTGCACCTCCTCGAGCGGCACGCACTTTTTTTGCACTCCGCGCGCGCGTGCGCGCAGGCAGGGAAAACATACACCTAGAGGTACTTCAGAGTAGTTAAGCCAGCAAGAGCTTCAGGAGTGGGGGAGACGGATAAGGGACCCCGGGGAGCAAGCGTCCGAGGAAAGGTGCCCGGTACGCGTGCGCGCGGGAGTCCTCGGTGCATTTGGCCGGACGTCCCCGCAGCTTCCATGCCCTCGAGCTTCAACTCCACTCCGGCCCGTGGCCGAGACCCTCCACACAGACCCCACAGCCCCTGGAGACCCCTCCGCCCCCAAGTGCGCAGGCCCGGCCGCCCCAGCGCGCATGCCCTGGGCTCGTGGAGCGGTGGCCAGCCCCTCAGCCTTTTTTTTTTTTTTTTTGCTTTCTACACACTCTACAACCGGGGGGGGGGGCGTGGGGTGGGGTGGGGTGGGGCGGGACGCGGGTCACGTGACCGAGCCGGGCCCGAGGCGCGCGGGAGGAGGGGGACGGGAACGCGCCCGGGGTGGGGGGGGAACAGAGCGAGACGCGAGGGGAGGGGCGTTCCCCGGGAGCGCGCGGCTGGCGGCGCAGGAGTGGAAGGGGCGGTCCTCGGGCGCGCGCCCCGGGTGTGTGTCTGTGTGCGCGCGCGCGCGCGTGCGAGCGATTCTCGGGAGCCCGCGAAGGGGGCGAAAGGGGGAGGGCGGCTCTCGGGGGCGCGCGCAGAGCGAGGCGCGAAGAGGGCGGTCTTCCAGAGCGCTCGTCGGCGAGCGAGCTGGGGCGCGCGTGCTGGAGAGAGAGAGAGAGAGAGAGAGAGGACAGAGAGAGAGAGGGAGAGAGAGAAAGAGAGAGAGAGAGAGAGACACGGCGAGCGAGCGGGCGGGCGCGGGGCCGGGCCGAGGCGGGCGGCGGCGGCGGCGGCGGCGGTGGGCCGGCCGGAGGGGGAGGAGCGGGCGCTGTGTGAGCAAAGCGGGCGGAGGATGAGGCCGTGCCCGGGCTCTGGCTGCAGCCGCCCGGGGACACGCTGTGCAACCTCGGGCTCGGAGCTCCGGAGGCGGCGGCTGAGGCAGCGTTAGCCGGGAGCGAGCGAGCGAGCGGCATCTCCCAGCGCTTCCTCCTCAGGCGGGGCGGCGGCGGCGGCACACCGGTGTATCTCGGGTTGAAGACTGCTCTTTGCTTTCCTCATTGACTGACTCACCCTCACCTCCTTTATAATATATATATATATTTTTTGGAGGAAGGGTGACCTCTGGAACGGGGGGTCCAGCGTGGGGGGGGACACCTACAATTTGTGTGTGTGTGTGAGGAGGGGGCCGGTGGCACGCGCCAGGCTTTGCAATTCTTCTTTCATCTTTTTCTCCTCCCCCCACCTCGAAGACCGAAAAAAAAAGGGGGGGGATCCCACAACTGTTCCAGCGTCCTCCTCCTTCCCTTCCTCTTTTCCTCCGGCAACCTTTGCCTCGGCTCGTGATTGCGTGGTTATGCTCCCCTCTCTGGGGGGTCTCGCCCCTCTCAGCTCGCTCCCCAGCCCCGGCTTCCCTTGGATACATTTCTTGAGACCAAAATTGGGAGCCCGGGAGTGAGTTTTTCTGCGAGGCCAGTGAGAGAGAGAGAGGAGGAGGAGGAGGAGGTGTGGGGTGTTTTCCTGCACGAGGGGGCGGGTGAAGTTCATTGCCACCCACCCCTCACTTTACCGTGACCTTTTCGGACCTCGGGTTTTCTTTTTCTTTTCTTTTTTGAAAAAAAATTTGGGGGGTCTCTAGAGAAAGCGAGAAGCAGGGCGATTTCTGTGGTGGGGAGAGAGCATGGCCGCGGGGAGGGCTTCCCCAGTCTCTTGATCAAAGCATTCCGCTATTCTGATTTATTGCCTGCTTGGTGAGTTATTTTTCCCCCCCTTTCCTCTGTAAAGGAGACCTGTGTATTCAGCCATTACTTTGCTCGGCGCTGTTCGCAGGCATCTCCGACCCTCGGTGCAGAGGGGAGCCCCACACTTCGCCCTCGCGCTTCCCCGTCCCTCCCTCCCCGTCTCCCCGCCCCTTCCCCCCCTTTTTTTCTTTCTTTTTTTCCCCCTGCCCTCCCTTCTTGTTCTTCTTCTGCTTCTTTTTTTTATTCCTCCCAGCCGCCTTCTCCCCCGCGCCCTTCCTCGCGGCTGGAGGGAAAAGCCCGTGCAAGAGGAGGGAGGGCTCGGTGTCAATTTTTTTTCTTCTTCTTGGGGTGTGTGTGTGTGTGTGTGTGTGTGGCCGCGGCCCGAGCCTGTGGCGCGCGGGTAGGCGATCGGGGAAGATCCCCGGCGCGGTTAAAAGAACCATGGATGGCCCGACGCGGGGACATGGACTCCGGAAAAAGCGGAGGTCGCGATCACAGCGAGACCGGGAGAGACGCTCCCGGGCCGGGTTAGGAACCGGTGCGGCGGGTGGTGGGGGAACCGGCCGGACCCGGGCTCCCTCGCTGGCTTCATCATCGGGCTCCGACAAGGAAGACAATGGAAAGCCCCCATCCTCCGCCCCGTCCCGGCCCAGACCCCCGCGGAGGAAGCGCAGAGAGTCCACCTCAGCCGAAGAGGACATCATTGATGGATTTGCCATGACCAGCTTTGTTACTTTTGAAGCGCTGGAGGTAAGGGGGGACCCCCCTTTCCCGTTTCCCCCGTTGGTTTCCTTTTGTGCATGACACCCCCCCACTCGCTGCACCCCGGTTTTCTGACTCCCCCGCCGCGCTCGAAGCTGTCTGTCACGGCCGAGGTCTTATTGTTGGGTGTGAGGTTGTGTGTGTGTGGGGAGCTGGGGGCAGATAGGCAGCAAGGAGGGAATCGCCAAGCGGTATGCCTGGTCTGGTCTTCTACTGGTTTCGTTCTTGTCCAGCTTGCCTTTCCCCTGCGCCCCCTTCCTGCACCCCCACCTCCCTTCACAGCAGATGGGTGAAAGAAAGGGGTTCGGAGATCACAACAATGCGCCCCCCTTCTCCACGGATGGCTCTGCCCCCACTCCTTTCCTCCTGTTCTCCCTCCCCAATCATGGCTTCTTGGCTGGTGGAAGTCTTTGCTTGGGTTTGGGGCGCCTATGGACGGTTCTCTGTGTGCTTTTCACAGAGCCATATGTTCCCATGCGTGTGTGTCAGTCTGTCTAGTATGTGCCTTTTCTGGATGTCCTGGGAATCAGAGGCTGATAGGGTTGTGTGGCTTTTCTGCACCCCCCTCCCCTTTTTTTGGTGAAGCTGGGGAAGGGGGCGTTTTCTCCTTGTTGGGAGAAAGGAGGGAGGAGGGGTGAAGAGGAAAGGATGGAATATCTTTCTATATTTTGCGCAGGGCTGTATTGCAGAAAGGGTTAATGACAATATCCACACACATACATTTGCATGTAGTGTGTGTGTTGGTGTGTGTGTACACACACGAGCAATTTAGTTGAAGGACAGAAGAAGGTACACCAGGGAGGACTGATAGGAAGCAAGAATAAAACCCTAGCTGGCTGCTGAAGGGCTTGTCACCAATTGTCCCTCTCACTTTCCTTTTTATATGTGTCGTCCCCACCCCCCCCCAAAGTGATGGGCTTTGTGTGTGTGTGTGTGTTTGTGTATATTCCTTTATTCCTTAGGCACCTGCAGCCAGCCTTGATTTTCAAATGCACATTTTCCTGCCTGCTAAGAGGCTCCTGGGGTGTGTGTGTTTGTGTATTTATTGGTTGAAAGGAGCTGGAGGGAGAGGTCCGGGGGTCACAGAAAACTGTCTTTGCCTGGGCAGATCTGGTTTGGTGCTAGAATTGGTCATTGGTTTATATAAATTTAACTGCTCTCTCTCCTCCTTTATCTCCCCTTCCCCACCTTCAACACTCAGAACCACACACAGGAGATTTTGAGGTTCTCCTGGGTTGCTCCAGCCCCAAACCAAGATACTAGTTGGTGTACAGCCTTCTTTGCATCTGACATAATGGTTTGGGGAAACTTTTCCCTCTTCTTTTTATTTACTTATTTATTTTTTGCTGTTATTGTGGTATTGTTTCAGGGGTACCACAGTGAGCTTTGTTAATGAGAACCTAAGTCTCACATGGCACCAACTGTGCAGGTTTAGGTCATTGATTCTAGATATGTGTTTGGATTTCAAGTTTGAGTGTCTTTTAAAAAGGGAGTCTTCCTGTCAGAGTTGTCCATTTCTGTAAAGTGCTCTTGATGGGGGTGATGGTGGTGGCTAGTGGCCAGTGGCTACTGGTTGTGGAGGAAGGAAGGGAGGGTGATGGTAGTGGTATTGGTGGTGACCAGAGATTATGATGCTAGTGCTTGAGTTAATCTTTGGTTTTAAGTTGGTGCTCTCTCCGCTTTAAGTGTTGGAGGTCACCAGTTAGGATGGTCGTAACTGTGGTTTTTAACTTTGCAATGGGCACTGCAGTGTGACCCCCCCCCTCCTTGGCTTAAAAATGGGAATTTAAATGGCATCATGTATCTTAAGAGAGAATGCTGCTGGAATTTGGCTCAGCATGGCTGCCTGTGGTTGGTGAACGAAAGAACTTGTAAAAGCTGCTTACACGTGGTTCTACTCTTGGGGTATTTGGCATGCCCTGCTGGGTGGCTCCTCTTAGCAAGAGGGGGGGGGGCTGTCTTCTGTTCTCACTGTTGAAGGCCAGGTGGATGGAAGTAAAGTTACACACTTGTTTTGTGGTTTGTTCAATAACTGTTTGGCTTTATCTTTTGATAGAAAATGTGCCCCATTCCAGTTTTCTTTTAAGCTTTAAAATTTTTAAAGAAGACCAAGTTCAAAATGTATCTTGAATATCACACCTCTTTCTGCGATGCATTTTACTTCTCAACTAGCTTTCTAGAATTAAAACTGAGGCCAACTTGGCTAACTAAATGCTATGATACTTTCATGTGTAACACAATATCACATACATAGTGGTGCATTGGAATCAAGAGTCTAACTTTAAAAAAATATATTTTGTATGAGAAAGTAGACAGAATGGTAGAATAAACTCCAGTGCACTCAACACACCCAGGCTCAACAACTAAAAATTCACATCTTGCTTCGGTAATTCATTGAGCTCCCTCTCAACTTTAGACCTGTTGTGATGGCATCTGTAAATAATTCTGTATAAACCTCTGAAGTATATATAAATGACTGAGATGACTTTAGAAATCCCTAAAGAACCATTTTTTCTCTTCAATAAGTTAACAGTTGTCTAGTATTACATATTCTGTCAGGTCATGTTTTCAGAGGTTCAGATTTTTTAGAAAACCTGTTAATAAACCTGTTAAACTCATGTATTGGAAGGTAAAAATCATCATATTTACCTTTTTTGGTGTGGGGGTGGTGGCGGCGGAGAGCGAAGTGTAAATATATTATTGACTGTTAACACACTGTGTCCATGTTGGATGATCAGAACCTAAGCTTGTAGTAGTGACTGTTAGAGTCTCTGAAGTTCCACTACACAAAGTTTGAAAGATTTACTGAACTGCCACCAAGAAATGTGAAGGCTTATGGGGAAGCAGGCAATTAAACTATGAACTTGGATAGAAATGTATGCTAAGAACATGTGTGTAAGTGTTAAGAATTACCACAGGTACCAAGAGTTGCCCCAGATACATGCTTGTGTTTGTAAATGAAAATAGTCTTTGCCATGAATCATCAAGAAACCATAGATATTGACTTGGACAGTTAGGCTTACAACTTACACCAGTTCAGAGTCATTTCTAACAGATTGGGATCACATACTTAGGTTGTGCATCAACACACTGTCCCCAAGATTTTGATTTTGTCCTCAATTAACTTTTTGGTGGCTGTGCCTGCCTGTCTGCCTTTCTCCCTCCCTTCCTCCCTCCCTTCTTCCCATCTCCCTTCCTTCCTCCCACCTCCCTCCCTCCCTACAAGAAGCTCCAGTGATAATGGAATATTTTTTGTAAATACTTTCAAGCCAGCTATAGTTTTACAGATACAAGACTAAAAGTAATAAGCCTAATGAGAGCCTGCAATTTTATGCTCATTCTTTTCAATTGCTAGATTTTTATTTAAGAAGACGGGAAGCTTAGAGGGCCTGTTTGGCATCTCGCACATGTTATAAGCAGTAAAACTGGCCGAGGTAGCTGCATATTCTGCAGGGACTCTTGTCTTGAGTAATTGTGCCCTGAAGTTCAAGTATGTGATTACAAAGAGTCTCATGATAGAAGATAAGAGGGTAGGTGAGGAGGCTAAAGTTGAACGGTGTGTTCTCATTACACAGTTGAAAAGCAGAAGTGCCATTTAGAAACAGTATTGTGTGTTTGGGTATTCTTTGGATGTTAGGATGAGGGCAGATTGCTCTGAATGTGTTGTTTGTTCTAGTTTTTTGAGGGGTGGGCAAGATCTTGTTATGTAGCACAGGCTAGTCTTGCACATTCAGTAAAATCCTGCAGCTCCAGCCTCCAGAGTGCTGGGTTTTTTGGCATATGCTACCCCCCACTTGGCATTCATGTCTTTTTTTTTTTTTTTTTTTTAAAACAAAACAAGAACAAACTGAAAACAAAGTAGGTTCTAACAGTCAAAGTATAAATGGGAAATGTTAGTATCCTGGTACTAATAGCATGCACTGGTGTACCAGCTATGGTGCTTTTCAAAATTCTTAGGTTTCTATTAGGAAACCATGAGTATCGTGACTGGAACATTGACATTGCCCATTAGCTATTTCTGGTCCTCTTTCTCCTGTAACTTGGGTGTTTCTTTTGTACAGCTAACCAAAGGGAAAGAAAGATGACACTGGTAGCCTTAGCAGACAAGAGATCTGTTGGTGTTGTAGTGTTCTGAGAAAAAAGGGAAGACTCATTTCTAGCATGTAGAGGACCCACATATCAGTAGCTTGTTAAGTCTGTTATATGGAATTTGGTACATTTATCTGTTAGATCTAGTAGGTGCTAGTAATTTATTTTTGAAATTTCTCTTACCAAGTTTATCATGTTTTTTTTTTGTGCCACTCAGCAGACATTTATGGAGTGCTCAGTATGTACAAGGCAGTAAGAGAGGAGAAGCCTAAAATGTTTATAAATTCTTGAACGATGCAGTTTAGTTGATAAGGTAAATCTAACACCTACAGAATGATTTTGCAACAGGCACTTGAATAGCTAATATTAACTAAAGTAGACTTTTAGAAAGAAAATAGTGAGATGGTAGAACTGTTCAAAAGGTATCTCTGTGTGTGTGTGTGTGTGTTTTTGTCTCATTCACTCTAGACTGGGTTCAAACTTACTCTGTAGTGGAGGATGACCTTGAGCTTACGATCTTTCTACTTCCACCTTCTGGGGGGGGGGGTGGTAGTTGTCTACCACCACGTCCTATTTTGACCCTGCTGGGGACTGAACCCAGGGCTTTTTGTATGCTAAGAATGCACTCAACCAACTGAATTACATCCCCAGCTTTTGAGAAGTCCTTCTCGAAAAGATGGGTCTTACAAGGTGTAGGTAGTGATTGTTAGATAAGATAGTAGTGGAGAATGAGAGAGCTTTCTGAAGAGATATTGAAGGCAATGCAGTAAGAAGGCCAATTAGAAGACATTGGGTGATGAAGACCAAAGGCCAAGGATGGCTGTAGGAATGAGTACAATAGTAGCCAACAAGTTCTTGATAGGTGACCAGGAGAATCACCAGTCAGACTTAGCCTTTCTAAGTAGTTGCATGTGTCTCCTTGGGATGTCACCTTCTCCCTCCCTCCTTCCTTCCTTTCTCCTCTCTCTCTCTCTCTCTCTCTCTCCCTCTCTCTCTTTCTTTTCTTCCTATTTTTTGAGACAAGGTTTCTCTGAGTAGCCTTTGCTATTCTGGAACTTACTCTATACACCAGGCTGACCTTGAACTCACAGAGATCCGCCTGCCTCTGTGTGCTGAGATTAAAGGCATGCGCCACCAAGCCTGGCCATTACCCACAGCTGTGAACTGCCATGTGGGTGCTGGGATTTGAACTGGGGTCCTTAACCACTGAGCCATCTCTCCAGCCCTGGATGTCACCTTCTTAAAGCATCCTTTTCCTCCCTCCTCTGTTAGTGAAAAGATTGACATTAGGTTATAGTGAATAAACTCAGGCTGGAAACCTGCTTTTTGCAGGTTTTGTGTAGATTTTATTTCAGACTGAGGCAGAGTGATCAGTTCTCAGATACACTTTAGAACAACTTGTTCTGCCAGGTTTAAAGGTCTTTATTATATGAATGTGAATTTTGATTATCAGAGGAGGAGATGCAGTGTGCCCTATCTCCTAAATGGCTCTGGCCACATGGCATTTTAATTCTCAGCATTGTATCCATAAATCAGTATGAGACATGGGTTAAGGTCTCAAGGAACCCATTCCAGGATCTTGGAGTGTGGTGATCTCTGAGGGTCAGGTGATTGGGCTGATGATAGATGTACAAAATCAGCCTCAGAGGCTGCTATACAGGAGGCTGCAGTGGGAATGGCAGGTGAGGGTGAGATGATATTACTAGAGGACTGCCTGCTTCTTTTCCTGTTCCCCTTTCTGCCCTGTGTCAGCAGCTGTCTTCCTGATTTTTCCTAACCCCACCAAGAGGTGAACATTGGTGAACGGTTCTCACTGTTAGTTCTTTCTCATTGTGACAGCTGCCTGATTCTGATGCTACCACGTTGCCCTCCAGCCAATGTGTTTTATCTTCCCTGGTCCCTTCTAGTTTCATGTATTGCTTCTTTTTAGCAACCTGGAAAAGAAGGCTGGACGAGAAAGGAATTTGACATTGGCGTTAAAGCAAAGGTTTCCGGTTAGCTGGTGGCTCTTGGCTCGAAAAGCATGAAGTGGTAATTCAGAGAGGGTCTGAGCAGAGCATCTCCAGTGCTGTTACAGAGTCAGGGAAAGGCGTGGATCAGAGTCTTTCTTGCTTGTTTCACTTTCTGTCTGGGGAAGTTTGGCTGTGAGATTATTGAAAGAGGTCAAGTGCCAGCATTTCAGTTCTGAAAAGTGTACATAACTCCAGGATCTGAGGACTTTCTGAGTGATGGAGGGGGAAAAAAATTAAGAGTGTGAATTGCATGTGTGTGTGTGATCTCAGGTCTTTTACCATACTTACTGACCTGTATTTCACTCTATGAGGCAAAGCTTCACTGGAGGAGTCTCTATGTAAGGAGAATTTGAAGGCCCTGGTCGGATGATTCCCTGTGGCTCTTGTTAGCCTTGGAGATTAACTACTTAGCTATTTTGGGCAAGATAGAAATGAATCAGTAAAAAGTGGACCATGAATTTAGTGATTGGTTCTGAGAGAGGTGTTCCCTTAATACTTAGTGGGGAAAAGGTATAAAAAATGGAATTTTGCGGGGCTGGAGAAATGGCTCAGCAGTTAAGAGCATTGAGTGCTCCTCCAGAGGACACTGGTTCAAATCCAGTACCCACATGGCAGCTCACAACTGTCTGTAACTTAAGTTCCAGTGGATCCAACGCCCGCACACAGACATACATGCAGGCCAAAATCCAAGTGTACATAGAAATTAAAAAAAAAAAAGGAATTTTGGGTCAGAGTATAGCTTAGTGGTAAAGCACTTGCCTACCGTGTGCAAGGCTTTGGGTTCATTCTTCCAGCACTACTCTAAACAACAACAAAACAAAAGCATTTGGCTGAGGGAGTTAAAAAACAAGCCCAGAGTAAATTATTGTGTTAGAGAGTCTGGGATGCTTGTATATAAAACTTTGTTTTATACTGTCAAAAATAAGTGGTGATTATTTAGTTTGAGAGAATATTAAGATTTGAAAGTCCTTTAACAGAAAACAACTGTTGTGATTAGCTATCGTGGAAAAATCTAGGTCCAGAGGACTGAATATGGTTTGGAAGTCTTCTGATGAAATGGTTGATAGTCTTTTCTGATAAAAGGTGTGTGTGTGTGGGGGGGGTGAATTTCAGCCATTTTACTGTGTGCAAATAGGTGTATATTTATAATACACTAAATGTAGTTTCACTTTACTGAAGTGAAGAAGCAACATCTCTTTAACACTTTTCCTGCACCCCCGTCTTGGGATTACACCCGGTATGCTGTAGTTTTAGGTAAACCACCTGGTAAAAGGATAGCAATAGCTTATTTGATGACAATCTGAAAAGTTGAAGTAGATTCAAAACTATTGAAATTAAAAAGATAACTGCAGTAGTTAATTAGGTTTAAAAAATCAAGAGTGGAGAAATTAAAAAAAAAAAAACAGTTTGGAAGATATTGTTAGCTAGGGGAGAAGTATGTTCTCACACATAATCTCAAGCTGCTCCATGAATGTAGATCTTGTGTTGGCCCACCCCTTCTGTTAGAAGCTGGGACTTAGAATTTAAGAGGGAGGCTGTAAGGTATGTCCTCTTTCCCCATCTGATGTGACTTATCTCTTCACATCCTCTGTCTCCCTGGGGAACAAGGGGGTAGTTTCTTGGTTTTTTTTAATGTCTTGGTATCAGTCAGTAAGTACCATTGCAGGGTCACAAAGAATAGGTCTTTTTTTTTTTTTTTTCTTTTAGAGACTGCAGGTGGGAATGAGTGGTTTTATATTGCCTGACAGCTTTTGCTTACTTAGGAAGGGTCTGTGTCAGCGCAGACGTCAATGTTTGTCCCGTTTAAGTCTCCAGTTTCATGTGTTTTTAAGGGGACCTGGACCTTGAACTCATGTGAAATGCTTATTTCTTTCACACACTCATTTCAGGATCCAGTTATATTACCTACCACCTCCCCACTCCCTACCTCCCTGCTTCTAGCTTTCTTCCCCTTACCCAAAGAGTTATCGAAAGCAGTGGTGGAGATAACAAAATGGGAACTATTTGGGAAGTTGTTACTGAAATGTCAAAACTTTATTATTCCTAAATTTTCATTATTTGGGCATTGATGATCTGAGGTGCTTGTGCTGTTTATGATCTTGTAGTTCATATCTAAACACTAGTTAGAGTTTGCCCAAACTAATATGTGCTAAATACATATAAATATCTATTTAATATTTTACTGTTATTTTGGCTTGTTACATGTATTTCACAGTGGCATATGTTCTTGGTGTCAGAACCTTGGTAAAACTTGCGTGCAGTAAAAACTAGAGCCATAAAGGAGGATAAAGTTTACAGTATACATGAGCGACAGTAATGGCTAGTAAGGGTGAGGATTGACTTTCATCAGAAAAGCTTATTTTTAAAAGTACTCTGTAGTAGCCAGTAACTGGGCCGATGCCTACAAACACAGCCTGTGAACCGTAGTTGTGTGAGCGAGATCCGATACTTCCAACTGCGGCTGAATTTTGAATCCTAAAATAAACCATTGCCAGGGTCAAGTTGTAGTGATAAGTGAGAAATGTCATTTTCCTTGTTGTCCCTACACATACCCTTTGCAGCTACAAAGCAAGCCTTATATAAGGTATTTGTAGTTTTTGATGGTTGTGATATTTTGGAACTTAAAGGAATTATGAGACCATCACCCAGTACTGCAGTGATCCCTCAATTGTTATACTGAAATAATGATTAGCCCTCTTTCTTTTCTTCCTCCTTCTTTCTTTTCTTTCTCTCCCCCCATCCCCTTCTTCCCCTACCTTGTTTTTCGGACACAAGATCTCACTGTATGGCTCTGGCAAGTCTATAACTCGTGGAGAGCAGATTGGCCTCGAACTCAGAGATTCACTTGACTCTGCCTCTCAAGAGCAGGGATCAAAGGTGTTCAACATCATTCCTGTTTTCTTTTCTTCTTTCTTTTTTGCTTTTTCTTCTTGCTGTCTTGCCCTCTGTTGACTAAAGGTTGCTAATTAAGCATCATTTAGTGAGCCATTTCCCATAGTTAAAAATGAAGGGGAAATATAAGAAAATGAAGATGTAAAGACACTAGCTTGTCATTAGAGTATGACTTGCTTCCAGCTAAATGATGGAAATGACAGTGACTTCCACTCATTTCTTCTGTAGTTGACAACAATAATGAAGATCTTGAATTGTACTGTTCTGAGAAATGTTCCGATATATATTTTAAGTGAAAGTAAGCCTTTTCTGGGGCAAAAGAGAGAGACGAGATTTTGGTAATTGTGTATGTAAATTCTTTACTTCTTGTTACAGTGTTCTCTGTGGTTACTTGAAAAAAATTAGTTTTAGGATTAATGTGCAGAGCTTAATCTTTAGGAGGGATTATCCTAAAATTAGGACCTAAACTTCTCCTGAGTATCCTTTGGATCCGTTTCACTCTGCATCTGGAGATGGTGCTTTCTAAGCCACCATCTTGGTGTTCTTTGCACAGACATTGTCCCTGGTTGTGTAGTTTTTTTCTGACCTCCATTTTGCAAATGGAAACAGTCCTCAAGGATTGACTGATCTGTTCCAGATCACACTGGGAGTTAGAGGTCCCGACTGTTACCAGTGAAACTAGATTAGTTCCCTTAGTGCTGGTGAGTGCAAAGGTTGGGACTTACTGAAGAAGAAAGTTCTATGTTTTAAGTCAGGGCCTCTTGTAGACACAGCTGGCCTTGAAGTTTCTGTGTAGTCTAGGATGACCTTGAACTCCCAATCCTCTTGCATCTATTTTGAGTTGAGGCATTACAGGTGTGTACCAGCATCCCTAGTTTATATACTCTGTTAGAGATTGAGCCCAGGGTAGGGCTCTGTGAGCTCTCTAAGCAAACATTCCACCAACCGAGGCAGAGGGACATCCGTAGCCCAGGAGAAAGATTTTAAAAAGAAAAATCAGGAGGAAAACCATGGAACTTCCTATTTTTTCCTTAATAATGTTGTTTGTTATTTAATATCAAATACCTTTAAAAACATTCTTTCCCCATCCCACATGTAGTATATACTACCTTGAATTTAATTGTCCCTTTCTATAGATGTATTGTAAAAAAAACCCTTCCCACCCTTAAAGTATTAAAAAAAAAAACTATTTCAGTTGGTATTGTGAAGTTTCTCATTCTTGAATGCCCAGCAAAGATAATTACTTGAATATAAGATATGATTGTGTCCTACTTAACATTTTTTTGGAGTGGGGATTGAGTTATTTTCTTCAGATTGGTACCCTGGGGAAATTTAGAGCAATTTCACCAGTACTGATAGCAGAATATATGCAACAGGAGAACTTTGGAATGCATTTAACATGAAGATTGAAACTTTCTTCTGAAGGACTCAAAATACAAAATTCACATGATGTGCTAGCTAAGGCATCTTGTCTGTTTATTGCTGAATGAGGAAATTTATAACAACTGCTTGTCATGCGTATATGTTTATAACATTCATATAAAGAAAAGAAGTTTTCAAGGGATTGTAATAACATATCAAGATGGATGTAATTAAAACAGAAGCAGATTGACACCCCAAATTAAATGCAAACCAGAATCCAGAATACCTGCGCTTTGAGCCTTTCGTATTTGCTGCAGGGGCAGTCAGCCAGATATGCAAATAAAAAGACATTGATGAATCTCTCTGGGTGTGTATGTGGTTGCAGAGAGCCCAACTATTTTATTAATCTTTTACCAAGCCTTGTTTAGATTTGCAGCCATGATGGAATGTATTAATTTGGCAGACCAAATAGCCTAGGACCAGAATGTAGGAAATAATAAGAGGAAGATGTGATTGATAGGTTGTCCCATAAATAACACATGCGGCTGACAAAGGGGCTGAGTAATCTTTAGATCTGTGCTTAATGTCATTAATGGAGTTGTTAAACCAGGATGTTTGAGTTTGAACTTCAATCAGAGAGGCCTTGCCTCCCATTTAAAATGTAGAACTATCTCTAGTCATGCTCCCTGGACTGATCTGTTGACAAAATTGGTATAAATCGAATTTTTGTAAATTGGATCAGATGTCAGGGGGAATCTTACTGTGAAAAATGAGTCCTTTTTACCAAGCATAGTACTTACTCCTCCTCTCTGCAGGGAAGCTGGGATTTTGGTTTTGTGTTCTAGTTTTATTTCTGTTGCTGTGATGAAACACCCCTGTCCAAAAACAACTGGAGACTGGAGAGATGGCTCAGCCGTTAAAGGTTAGGCTCACAACCAAAATGGCAAAGAGCAACCTCGGAGGAGAGGATTTACTTAGCTTACAACTCCAGGTTACAGCCCATCATCAGGGAGGTCACAGTGGCATGAGTTTCAGAGAGCTAGTCACACCACATCCACAAGAAGAGCAGAGAGAAACAAATGCACCCATGCTTTCTCTACTCTTCTTCACTCAGGACTCCTAGCCTAGGGAATGATGTCACCCACATTCAATGTGAGTCTTCCCACAGTCCATCCTGGTCTAGATAACTCCTCAGTTGAGGAAACAGGAGGAAAATGTTATTCTCAGGTGATTTCTAGTTTGTGGTAAGTTGGTAGTTAAAAAACTTAACAGTGGGGAACTGAAGGGATGGATGTCTTTTATCCGTTAAGAGTGATTGCTGCTCTTGCAAGAATCTGAGTTTGGTTCCGCCAGCTCCAGGGGACAGGGCACCTGTGGTTTCTGAAAGCACCTGTGCACACATGCACATATCCAGACATATACTTATAATTAAAAATAATAAAAACAAATCTTAAAAAAAAAACAACCGAACAAAACAGCTAACCATCACATCATGTTTGCTGGGCATGGCTTTCTCTGCGGTACATCTCCCATCTTCATGATTTCCCTGCACTTCTGGAAAGAAGTGACTGTGATAGTTTCCTTTTTCTGTTGAGGTTTTATACCTTACTTGGTCTTGGTGCTTCCAGCAATAATTGATGGTGATTAGAATAAGCCTAAGTCCTTGTCATTCAGATCTCAGAGCCTGGTTTTCAAGTACACGCTAAAAAGGACTTGTGGCTATGAATATGGAATAGGATTTCCATATCTGTTCCACTGGGGAGTCCAGGCGGGCATGTCATAACCACTTCAGAGTCATGATTGTACAGAGACACCCTAGCTGTAATTTTTCTATGTGACAGTTCAGCTTTAAAATTGTAAGGATGCCAAAAGCAGGGCTGTATTGTTATTAGGAAAGTCGAAGACATCTGTTATATCTTGTTAAACAGGGGAGGAAAGTGCTCTAATCAAAATGTCTAATTATGCCCTCCCAACTGAAGGAAATACCCTTTACTGAATTTTTGGAATTGGTCTAAATGGAAGAAGCTGGCCTGTAGAAGAAGAACTGATGTAAATTTACTCTGTTAAGAAAAATTGCCCTTAATCGAGGTGACATAAGGGTTTCATTTTATCAATTTGCTTTTACACTGTGTGACAAACAAAACAAAAACAAAAACAAAAAACAAAACAAAAAAAGAAACGAAAAAACAAAACAGAAATTGTCTACACCAGCACGGACCTCTTGTTTTTCTTCTCCCTTTCACTCCCAAAGCATAAGAATCCCCCAGAGGGAGTTTTTACTTCCAGATGTGAGCCTCAGAGGATATGTGGTGGCTGAGAGCTACCTAGGGGAGGGAGCCCATGATAATTGCTGGTGAGAGGCAAGGGGATAATTCAGCCAGAGTGCTGGGAGGTAAGATTTCACACCTGAATGTTGAAACTTGCTCAAGCAGATAGTCAGATTGTTTAATTTAAAAACATTTCATTAGTCTAACACTGATATGGACCAGGTTGTTCTAGTTGACCTCCTGTGCAAGGAAGACAATGGCTTAAAAATATTAAAATATGTTGTATTCCCATGTTTGAAAGTTGTCTTATGTAATATCTGAAAGTATCGCTTAGATATAGCTCCCCTGACCACTAATTAGTTAATTTGTGTGTGTGTGTGTGCGTGTGTGTGTGTGTGTGTGTGTGTGTGTGTGTGTGTTTGCTTGAATTTGCACACAGAGATTAAGAAGACAAATTTCAGGAGTCAGTTCTCTCTTTCCACCATGTGCATCCTAGGGATGAAATTCAGGTCATTAAGCTTGGCAGCAAGTGCCTTTACCTACCACCTCACTGCTTCCTGTCTTTTGATCTGTGTTTCAAACTATGATTAATTAATTTAACTGAACTATTACCTGTGTTCAAATCACAGATGGTACTAATGTTATTGTTAGGGGCACTGTGTTCCTATAATCTGAAGACCGGGACGTGGGATTAAGTCAGAGAGGTGCATTTATTTACTTAGCTTTGGTAACCTTTATTTCACCTTTCTGAAATGCTGTTCTCATGGATTGAGATCTTGGGGCCTAGTCTAAGGGAATCTTTGGAGTGTTAACTATGACAAGATTTGACAAGATATGCTTTATGTTTTCTTTGGGAAAGTTCAAGTGCCACTAATTTTTTCCCTTGGATTATTCTGTGTGCTGTAATGAGTTACTGGGTGTCACTTGGGAGTTACTGCTGGAGCCTTGGAAAAGCAAGAGCCAGCACTTTCTCCCTGTATTTCAAATGTATTGCTTCATTTCTCTGTGTTCTCTGTCTTTAGCCCCTGTACTCTCCCCACATATACCCTTTAATATTTTAAAGCCCTTAAAAATTACTGTTTTGTCTGCTTGCTAATCCACACAAAGTAGGCATTCAGACCATGCTTATTTACTATTGACCTATTTCATGACAACAACAACAACAACAACAAAGATCCTTGAAAAGACACGTCTGAAAAAGGAACTTCTCTAGTGCCTTGCTCTGTCAGGTGTTGTGCTTCCAGTTTCACATTCACCCCGCCTTAGACCGTTGCTGCTGTGAACAAAGGGATGATGTCTGTTTTACAGCTGATGCAAGAAAAGCTTGGAGAGGCTGTCAACTCATCCAAGACCCAGGAACTGCAGCAGTTTATGGCAGACTTGAGGGCTTGGGCTCCCCACTCTTTTACACTCCTTTTAAGAAAATGGACTCATTTTGTGAGTGTCTCAAGTAGGTCTCTCTCGTAGAGACCACATTTGGTTCTCTTGCTGCTGATGAAAAAGTACCCTGGTTGTAAAGGATTTTCTATTTAATAATAGGATTCATGGTTGGGCAAGTACCATACCTAATTGTTCCAGGAAGTTGTTTTCTTTCTGTCTTCCTGACTGTCTTTCTTGCCACTCTCACCCCCCTTTCTGAGCTAATGATGGAATCTAGGGCCTGCTGTATGCTAGGAAAACCTTGGGTCACTGATCATCCCCTATTTTCCTTTTAGATGTTGAAGTTTGTGCTCTGGGGTTATAGTGCTCTTGATAGAATGCATGGCTTGCACGCAGAAGGCCCTGGCTTGGATCCACATAAATTGGTGTCATAGTATACACGGTAACCCAAGTACTCTGGAGGTGGAGGCAGGGAGTTGAAGTACATCCTTAGCTATGTAGCAAGTTCAGGACCAACCTGGGATACATGAGATTCCAGTCAAACAAACTAAAACAACATAACAGCAAAGCCCAGAATATTACAGTCACTGCTTCATGTAGTTTGCCTGTAATCTAGTTGGTGGTGTTATATTCCCTCTCTGTGTGTTTTGTGTGTGCACTAAAATCTGGCCTTATTTTAAATAACATTAGCAGGTAGACATGAAGCCTTCCCAAGAGCGTGAGGTCAGGTTCTTGAGACTGAGGCCACTATGCATGTCCTTGATTTCCTAAAATAGCCCTCTTTAAGAGATTTGTGAGATTGGAGAAGGAACTGGTGGCCAGTCCTAGGTTTCTGTTCATATAAACTTATTTTACTAAGAGAGGCCTATGCTATTTTGTCTGCTTTTAAACTACTGTAGGAAGTGGCACTTACTTCTCTTGGGAAGATAGTCCACAATAAAAGAGATCTTATTACTGGTGCTAGGTTTTATTTTATTTTATTTATTTATTTTTAAACTGCTGGCACTCCATTCTTCCCTCATGAAAGATCGTACTAAGTAGCTCTTTGCTTTTCTTGATATCTATTTCTGGAAGATACCTGGTGACAGAGTCCATTATTTCCTTGTCATTGTTTCCTTTCATTATTCTAAGCACATTTTCAAATTGTTCTCTCTCCACCCAGTTGAGGTTTGTTTATACTACAAAGAGTATGCTAATGACTCTGGCTGTTAGATTGATTCTTATGGAAATCCCAGCTGCATTTAAAGTACTGTACATTATTGAGAATCCCTTTCCTTAGCTCCCCTGGGCTAGCATGCACTTCCACATAGTTCATTTTCTAGGACTGAAGGATTCACACCTGGCTAAAGACCCTCAGGTTGGAGACAGACTTTAGAGACAACCTGGTCTCATTATTCTCATGGGGCCTGATTTCAGAGGAGTATTTCTCTTTGATAAGAAGCTGGTTCTTCCATCATGTTCCCAGACCAGCTGTCTTACCCCCTCTCTCCAGTTACCTCAGTAAACACTGATCCTTTTCACATCTAAAATCGGAAGACAGTGGAATTGCTTCTTTAGACATTGTAATCGCAGGATACCTAAGCTAACCTCTGAAATTTAACTACTGTCAAAATCTGGTATAGTAGGAGCCACACCTTTAGGTCTAGGGTTTAAAGATGATTTCATACCCTTTGATTTTTATGTGCGTGTAAACCACAAATTCTGCCTCACCTCTACAGTCTGACTCAGATTTAAAACTGTGCATTCTTTTGTTTCTCTTTGTGCCTTTCATGGGCTCTCCTGAGGATATGTCTAATTAAGGAAACTGTGAAGTTGGGCAGCAGAGATGGGTGTCAGTCTGTCTTAGGGCAGTGGGGATTCTCTGATTACAGATGAACATTACTGTAGCATTGTGTAGATTTCCACATCTGCCACCCATATTTCAGATGTACTTTTATTGCATTTAGTATGTCATACCTGGGATTAGGAACAGAGAGAAATATGTACACTTGTCCTGATTGGAAATTATGTTGTTGAAACATAGCCCATATGGCCATTGTAAAATGGTTACTACTGCATATAATTGCCTTCCTAACGATGTGCTTTGTCGTTACCTCCATTTTCCAAGAAGTGCCCCTGTAGCATGCTGACAGCAACAGCATCATTAGAAAACGTGACATGCAAAAACACTCAGTCGTCTAGTTTAAGGATTAGGTCACAGTGTCAGGGGATAGGTCACCATGCTTTGTATCCATGGCTCTTGCTTGGATCAGCTTACTGGTAGACTGGGTGACAGATTTGTAAAGGTTGTGTTTACTTGTGTTTCTGAATAATTTTATAGCTTTGCTGCTGCAATTATGAGCAAGCAGTGCTCAGGAGTGTTTTTTTCCAGTTTTTCATGTTTCGTGTAGAGTTATTTTTCTGGGATATTCCCTCAGCCTCTGTTTTCCTGAACATGAACACAAAGCAACATCACTGTAGGGATGATTTTGTTTGGGGTCATTTAGATGACAGTAAAAGGAGAGTGGAAGGGGGTGGAGAGACAGAGGGACAGAGACACTAACTAAATAGTAAAATGAGAACACCGTGAGGTACCCGGAATTTGGTATGTATCTTTATCCATGTGTAGTCTTTGCTCCACATGGGTTCCTACTCCACTTCCATACCATTTCTTTCTTATTAAAAGGAGTGAATGAGAGTGAGGGGGTGGAGAAGATTACCACATGTAGGGGTCAGAGGACAACCTTTGTGTCATTTTTCACCTTCCACCTTGTTTGGGACTTGGTCTTTTTGTTGTTTTTCTGCTGTGTAAACCAGGGTAGGTGGACTTCGAGCTTCTTGGATTGTCCTGTCTCTGCCTTCCATACCCTGGTAGTAACGCTGGGGTTATAGACACATGTACTGTACATTCAGCTTTTAAATGGGATCAGGGCATGTGAACTCAGATTCTCAAGCTTCTGTGGCAAGCACTTTACATCCAGCCATCTCTCAGGTCTCCAGGAATGAGTTATTTATAGCCTAGAGAGGGCCAGTGTCAAATCCTAGAAAGGCAGATGTGATATGGGCCATGGCGAGATAAAGGTATATCAAGTCTGTTGGGGGTAACTTAGGCGGGCAGCAGTTATGGGATGTGGACTGCTTTCAGTTTTTGGGCTCTGTTTTGGAGCTGCCAAGCCAGTAGGAGGTAGGACAGCAGAATGGAATCTTTCATGAAATCTAGTGTTTCTCTTTGTAGCCTCACAGAAATAGATGGACGTGGAGACATTCTGAGTGGTTTTGGACATTGGAGATCGTCATTGTCAGGGGTTTTAGTTGTGGGTTACCCCTCAGCTTACCAACCAGAAGAACCTCATTTTCACCTGTTTTCTAAATTAGGGTGAGATTCTTTGGGAAGAAGGAAAAAATTGTCTGGTTTCTTTTCTTTTATTATTATTGTTATTTTAAAAATTGAGTGCATGGGTATTTTGCCTGCATTTATGTCTGTGCACAGCTTGCATGCTTGGTGGCAGAGGAAGGCAGAAGAGGCTACTGGATCTCCTAGAACTAGTTTATGATGGTTGTGAGCCACCATAGGGGTGCTAGGAATCGAACCCTGGTCTATTGAAAGTGCAGTAAGTGTTTTTAACCACTGAGTCATTTCTCCAGCCCCTAGATTATGTTTCTTATTCTGAGGGTTTTGGTTACTAGTGATTTCAGTGAAGTTTTCTTCAAAAGATGTTAAGTATGGGGCACTAGAGCTTGAAGTGACGTCGGGAACTGACTGAATTTTATGTTGTCAGAGTATGATACACAGTTAAGATTCAGGCTTAAGGAGGCTGCTGAAGAAATAATGACATTTGATTCTCCATGAAGTATAATCTCCTACTTTACCTGCATGCTCAATACATTTGAGGAAAAGGAAGGCAGAAAGTGAAAGTTTGTAGGGCTGTCTTCTGGGCAAAGCTGTTAGGTTACTTTCATTGGGAAGGTTTATTTAGAAGTGAAGCTTACATCCCTCTCAGCCTTCCACAGCAGTCAGGGAAATTGGGTACTGGTGAGTTCCCCTGCAAACCTGATTAGAGGGAATGCCTGAAAGGTGATGATGAGTCAGTCAGTCAAATGGATAATGGGAAGAAAGCAGAAAGTTAGAGGGAATAAATTAGTGAAAAAGCTCTTAAAGCTTTTGGCTTAAATGTATGAAGTAGACAGCAATTGATAGAACTTTCTTTCTGGATCTTCCTTCAGACATAGCGGGGTTTTGCTGTTATTGTTTTTGGTGGTGTGTATGTGTCTTTGTGTAGGTCAGTGTCAGCTTTTCTTTCTCAAGACTACCTTTGGGCACAGTGATTTTCACTTTCAGCTAGAATTCACAGATAGAACCAGACTGGCCAGCCAGTTACCCCAGGGATCCTCCTGTTTCCACTGCCCCAGTACTGGGATTACAAGTGTGCTTGGCTTTTTAAGAGTTCTGGAGATTAAACTCAGGCAAGCACTTGACCATCAGAACCATCTCCCCAGCCTTGGACATAGCTGTTGACTGAAGGGGAAAGACAGACCTCATAAAAAAAACAAGAATATGTTTTTGTTTTTATCGGCTTTTGGGTTCCTGAAGTAGCTTTTGAATTCAGGATGTAGTAAAAGAGAAGGTGCCAACCCCCTTGTTTTCATGATTTAAAGCAGTGATTCTCAACCTGTGGGTTGAAACCCCTACATGGGGTCTTATATCAGATATCGTGCATATCAGATATTTATATTATGATTGGTAACAGTAACAAAATTACAGTTATGAAATGGGAATGAAATAATTTTATGGTTGGAGTTCACCTCGCATGAGGAACTGTATTAAAGGATGGCAGCATTCGAAAAGTTGAGAACCACTGATTTAAAGGAATGAACACATTCTGTTTTTCTACTTTTGGTTTTCTGGGTGGAGTTGGAAATCTATGAATCCTAAGGGACTGTTTATGCAGGAGAACAGAGTCCAGTACTTGGACTAACACCTGAATCAACAGGCTTGGGAATAAGGGAAAGGAGTCTTGGGACTCATGGAAGAGAGGATTGCACCAGAATTCATGTTTGAAATAAAGATCTGTTTCCTCTTTGATCATGAGAGATAGGGCATGAGGGCACTTGGCCATCTTTTCTCCTTGCCCTCAGCCCAGAATAGATGCCCTTATGCTAATAACAATAGCTAGCAATGAACTGAGTGCTTGCTGAGGAGCAGGTGTCACTCTAACCGCTGATTTCCATCCACATCACCCTCATAAGGAATTCATGTTTACATGGAAGAGAAACAGGTCTCAAAGTTTACACCTAACGTACAAAACGCCCAACATGTTGCTGGAGTCTGTACATTTTTGCTACAGAGTCTGATTTGAATGTTTACACTGCATTATGGAATTTAAAAGAAGTAAAACTTTAAAGAGTTTTGTGATTAAAACCAACTACAAGGGCTTTGCCCACATTCCCTGGATTTAAAGGTGGCAATACACTTTAGGTTGGTACTATATTGTAGACAAGAAAACATATTATGTTCTCTAATAGTTGTGGGTGACCTAGTGAGTTTTTGGTAGAGGTAGGGCAGAGCTGCAGAGGCCAGGCTTTCTATAATATATAGGCCATTGCTTTTCCCACTGGGCTCTACTGCTGCCATTTAAAAATATTTCAGAGATATAACTGAAACTTAATTTTATAAACTTAATTGTGTCACCTGTACCGTTGTGGGGGCCACTAGATTAAAATAGCGAAGTCTTTTATTTTTTTTGTTTTATTTTTGCCATAGAGAAGAAGAGGTGCTAGAAAATTTGGTTATTGGATCTCCTGAGATGTCGTTCTAGTCTTTAATAGGCTTTCTTAAAAGTAAGTAAAAGGTATTTAGTTAAAATAAGAGTCACCCTCAGGGTGAGTAATTTTGCATGGGCTCATCAGTTATTGTAATTTTATTTTTAACTTGAGCGTCCTTTAGGATACAACTAATTGAAAATTTAAAAAAGACAGTGGCAGCTATTTGCAAGCTCCACTTGCCTGTCTAATAAGATTGAAAGGAGGGGAGGGAAGAACTGTCCTCATTTCTGGGATGTTTTAGAGTCTCTTATATTCTCGCCTTTTTGTTTTTGTTTGTTTGTTTCTTTTTCTTTTGATTCCTTTTGTTGTGACCTCTTTTCTTGGTTAATGTTTTGTTTAAAAACAAGTGCTCTGGTATTCTAAAACAAATTATCTTGGTTTAGCGATTGTGCTCTCAAATAAAAGGCCCCAGGATAGGGCTCTTTCTTGCCTTTGAATCCTTGTAGCCTAGGTCTGCCTGAGAGCAAAATCCAGTTTACAGCGTTGCTTCCTACCCAGATTAGTGTGGCTATCTAAAAGAGAGAGTCTGAATCTGAAAGGGAGAGTTGTGGATTGGATTTAACTCTACCTGCAGGCCTTAATGGGAACTGGGGAGTATTGTGGATTTGAGTTTTGCCTCAGGTTAGAAAGAACCCTCTGCAGTTTCTTTCTGAGTTTTTTTTTTTTCTCCAGTCTGGAAATCAAAACTCTCCACAATATAGTATGATAATGAAAATAGAACAGGCTTTCAGGCTGTGTTGTGGAAGAGCTCTTGCTCAGGATTTTGCCAATGACCCAGAATCCCATGTGGCCACAGACAAGTAATTTGATTTCACAGTTTCTATTCTTAAATTTGCAGGAGGGGGTTCTTGTAGGAGTTACATAGTGATTATAACTTAGCAGCTTCCTTTTAGGGTAGATGTAATTGTGAGACAAATACCTCCTGAAAGCCGTAGCCAGGCATTTTGTATTTGGTGGGAGAATACCCTTTCAGTTATTAAAGCTGCTGTAAAACTTTCCCACATAATTTTGCTCCACATTACCCATTTTGGGCATGGAGAACCTGGATTGGATGGTTTCACACTTTTGCAAATTACAGTTTTTTTCTTTGTGCAGTGATATTCAAACGCATGCACAGATCTGTGCCCCAGTATATTAAATATACACATGTCCCCAGGGCTTCCCTCACATTAGTCAAATGCTTTGTCCACTCTCAAGATTTCTTGCAGAGCAAGCCTAGAGAGGAGTCATTATTTGTTTTGGAATCATTGTAGAAAATAGTTTTGAGTGTGTCTTAAGACAGTGGTAATGGAAGTGTTTTAAAATAATTTCCTCTGTGTGTGTGGTGTGCATAAAGTTTGCCTATGAAATGTGTGGGTAGAGGTTGATTTGGGCAGTCTTCCTCAATTGATTCTCCACTCTTTATTGAGGAAGTATCCCTTTCCGAACCTGGAGTGTTATGCTTCTGTTGCACTGGCTAGCCAGCAACTCCCACCCCCACGCACGTCTTCCTTTCTCTGCTTCCCAGTGCTGGGCTTTTATGTTATGTCATATGCCCAGCTTTAACGTGGTGATGGGGAGACAAACTCATAACCTCATGTGTGTACAGCATATACTTTACTCAGCCATCCCCACTCTCTCAATACTTCTTATGTAAACCTCAATAATTTTTATGAAAAGAATCACACACATTAGTTCTTAAAACTGTGTGTGTGTGTGTGTGTGTGTGTGTGTTAAATACACCTTGAAAGAAATTGCTCATATTCAGCACAATGAATTATTCTAAACTGAACACGTGAGTAACCAGTACCCACAGAAAGACAAAACTTTGTTGGGGCTGGGACAGTAGTTTGCTGGGTAAGGAAGGGAGCTGCAGCACAAGTGTGAGGATGTGAATTTGCATCTCCAGCAGCTGAGTACAAGTCCAGGCATAGCCATGTG
This sequence comes from Lophiomys imhausi, assembly GCA_907164525.1. Lineage (NCBI taxonomy): Eukaryota > Metazoa > Chordata > Mammalia > Rodentia > Muridae > Lophiomys > Lophiomys imhausi. Next base: position 2,544,516 of record CAJQZJ010032849.1, read on the forward strand.
TGTCTGTATCACAGAGCTGTGGTGGGCAGAGACAGGGCATCATTAAACAGTGGGCTGCCAACTTAGCTCCGGTTTG
>CAJQZJ010032849.1:2544601-2559911 GCA_907164525.1 Lophiomys imhausi
GCCCTGTCTGAAGGGAGGAAGGTGGTGTGTGATAAAGTGGGACACCCCATGTTCTCCTCTCTGTCCTTTGGTCATGCTCACGCAAGTGCATTCTTCCAAACACACAGACAGACACAGACAGACATGCAGGCAGACAGACAGACAGACAGACACACACACACACGAACACATTTCAAAAACACTTGGATATATATTATAGTCCTCAGATTTCCTCTTTTGCTCCTTGCATTCCAAGAAACCAGGACTGTATGTGTGAGGCGAACGTGATAACCACTACACTATGGAAACCAGCTAACCAGGACTGTATGTAAAGGCTGATAAAATAGTAAACTACAGTAAGGCACATGTGACAGAAACAATTACTTTTTCTGCACTTGGTACTTAATCACTCTTGTGAGTGCGGGTGATGTGAAGTGATTCTGCGGTTTGTGTTTTGCTTCAGCCTTCTATTTGATCCCAACAGTGGCTTGCCTGTTAATGCTCAGGGCCTATATCAAAAATTTGCTCCATGATTTGTCCTTTTAGAAATCTAATTCACTGAAAATATCCACGTAATAGCTTTGAGAAATATGTAAAGACAGATAACCAGCCATGGCAGCTATGGCTTTATTAAGTAAATGAATCTTATCTTTCCTGCCTGGGTAACTTAGTAAACATGTCTCATCAGTCAAGTGTCTTTATCTGGTACACGATGAAAGGTAGATTCTTGGCTAACAAAAATGAAAGAATTTCTTCCTGATCTCTGTCCATCCCCAAGTAATCTCCTTTATTCTATTCCACTTTGAGCACTTAAAGCCAAAGGTAATGGAATTTGCCTGAATTTCCTTCCTAATTTGTTTTTTCTTCCCCTGACTGAAGAATCATCAGGTTCTCAGGGGAAGAAGCTGTAGCTGTTATTAAATAGCAGGCTTGCTTGTTTGTTTTCTTCGGAGAGGGATGCTCTCCATAAATGAATCACGGCTAAACCCCTGTCCTTGAGCTCTGTGCCAGTGCAGGGAGAGTGCTGGCCACATCTGCTGGCTGTGGTGACTTGACATAGTACTTGTTGGCAGCCGGTTTGTGAGCTCTGCCAGTGTTAAGAGCGTTTCCTCGCCACCCCACCCCCATGGTGGTGATGGCCAGTATTCACTAAGCAGGTGACATGACTCCAATCACCCCTGTTCTGAATGGCTTTCTGTCTTTCCAAAAGTACACCTGAGGCTTGTTTTGTTACAGTACATTGATTAAATAAATATTCCTGTGTGCACAAAGGAACTGAAACTGGTTATAACACTTGGCAGTTAGCTGTCCATTAGTATCAGAGCAACTACTGGCTTTTCTCTCCAACGTGAAGGTGACAGGAATGGATAAATTGCCTGACCTCTGCTTTCAGGCATGTGTGAGGCAGGGGTGTAGTGTCATGCTCTTTGCTGGGGTTCTCAGGTTGAGGCAGTGCCCAAGGTGGGGAGATGAGAGGACAGAGAGAATCATATAGAAGGTTCTTTTTTGCTTTGGGGTTACCAGGTCTTTGTTCTTCCCCTTCAGCTCTTAGGACAATCAGACTTAGGAAGGTCTCTCAAATTAGTTTGTCTCCCTTTTAGATAAATAAGGGGGTGCTTCTGACCTCCAAGTACTGTGTGTTGCTGTTAGGCGTGGGGACCACTGAAACCATACTGGTGTCCATTCACAGATTCCATTCATGTGGCACTATCAGCAGAGAGACCCTTACAATTGGGGCAGAAAGACAGGATTTCTAGCCATAGGCTGTGGCGGAATTTTTTTTTTTCTCTTGGAAGGATTTTTCTAGATGTACTAGAGATTGAGCCCAGGTTTTGTACAGGATAAACAGCTGTACTTCCAGCTCATTTCTTCTTTTGGTTGAGGGTGGAGGACTGGTTGAAGTGCTAGATAAAAAATAAGGATGATTTACAGAGTGTTATTGTAATTCTTCATATGTTAGCTACTAAGTATGTCAGCATTAAGGAATGATTTATACGTCAAGGTTGAAGTGAACAAAATTCTCCTTTTTCTACAGGATATTAAAAGGTGGTCTTGGCCTGTGGTGGAGTGGGAGAGAATGATAGATAACATTCGTGTGGTGGGAGGGACACTTCAGGAGCTTTTCTGGTTTTTGGTTTGAAGGAAGCAAGTTCTATGGAAGTGTGAGGAAGAGAAGCTGTTCAAGATCTCAGGTCACTCCTGACATCCCCTGCTCACAAGAGGAGGGCCCCTTTTGATGACTTAGAAAACAGAATCCTAGGAACCTTGTGGCTGGCTGTGAGGACTGCAACCCCAGGAGAGCTGCTGTAGTAGTAAAGTGAATCTCTTTGTGCGTCTCTTCCAACTGACTGTGGGTAATTAGTTGGAAATGACATTAACCTGAGCTTAATTGTAATTTTGCTTCGTAACAACATACCAGCTGTTCACTGTATTCTTTCCTGGTGGTGTGATTTAATTATTTTTTTTCCTCCCCGCGCTATCTCTTAAGCTCTAATTTTCAGTTGTGTTTCCTTTTAACCCCTCCTTGTTGCTGTGTGTCCACAGCCCACACAGTTTAACAGGCATGTCATTTCTTTGGCTTTTTGTTCTCACTCAGATGAGGGCCGATGCTGTTGGGTTTGTGAATGACTTGCCTATTTAAATGAGGCCACTTTGGAAAGGCACTGAGATTCGCCTGGATGACTGGAAACGTTGCTGTATTTAGGGCTCCTCCACCAGGTTTTAGCTTATTGTATAAATAATATGGGCAATCGTAGGCCTATCAAAGGTGCTGAAAATATCAACTGAACAAGCCAAAAGAGAAGTTAATTACTGAACAGTGATTGCTCTGATATAACCAATTATTGGATCATTAAATGTTTATTACCTTTTATATGCTCTTTCCCCCATAAGGGCAGTTTCTTTTTTAAGTCATTAAAACAGAAATGAGATCTTAAAAAAAATTCTGCTTAAAATTTTCCACAAGACTGAAGTATTAAAAAGGTCTTGTGTGATCTGACAGCTGAATAGCCTATTTTTCTTTGGTCTGTTGAATTAGTAATTAATGAAATGTATTGCTTGAGCAGAGAAATTAAGATTAGTTTTGCTTAGGAAATAAACAGAAGCAAAGCTTTACTCTCCATCTACTGCAGGTTAACATTAGCGAGCACTGTAAGAAGTATAAAAAAGTCCTGTCTGTGTTGGGACTTGGAGCACAGCCTGAGCTACACAGAAGGACCCTTACTCAAAAGCAAGCCAACTGGAAAACAAAACAAACAAAAAACAGTCAGGTCTCTCTGAATGACAAGACAGTCTGTTTAACACGTGTGTGTGTGTGTGTGTGTGTGTGTGTGTGTGTGTGTCAAAGTGGGGTGCGAAAGTTGATACTGTGCCTTTATCATATCTACCTTATTTTTGGGGACAGGGTCTCTCATTACACATTAAGCTCACCCGTTCTGCTAGTCTAGCTGGCCAGGAGTTTACCTGCCTCTGCCTCCTCACAGAGGATTACAGCAGGTACATAGACACGGCACTGTTGCTTGTTTTTTTAACTTGTGTCCTGGGGATCCAAACTCCAGTCCTGATACTTGCACGGCAAATACTTTAATGACAGCTGTGTTCCCAGCACACTTGAACTAATCCATCATTTTCTTGAGCATCAGCATTAACCCTACAAGGGGCTTTCTGTCCTCAGAGAAACTGCATATGATGAGCAGTTATGCCAGCCAATAGTTCAGTATCCATTAATAAAATGGAGGAATGATAGTGCTAGTGCTGGCTGTGTCTCTGTAGGAAGGGGTGGCTATGAAGAATGAAGGGATAGTTGGCTGTGGTGGCACTCCGTGGTGGCACTCCAGAGTCTGATCCGGTGTGTGCATTCAGCTCCAGGCTAACCAGGGCTATGTACTGATACTCTATTTCAAAGACCAAAACCAAAAACAAAACCAAGGTGTGCTGCAGATTTAAGATTTAGTGCAAAGTGAGTGTTGTTATGAAGAGAAGTGCTGCTTTTGGCAGCCACTGTGACATTCCTTGGGTTCACAGCTCAGCTTTGCCACGTGTTAGCCAGCTATGTGACATGTTAAAGTCTCTGTTTTTCTCTCTATATAAAATGGTGGTATACCCTTCTTAGGCTTGTGAGGACTAAATGATTTACTGAAGTGCTATGACAGTGTATAACATGCAGCAAACTGGGTCATAGGGTGTTCATAATGCAATATAATTCTTCCTTAGGGGAGATAGTGTTTGATTGGGTGTGGAGGGTTAAAGTGTTGTTTATGACATTAAAAATTTTTTTCTAAGAAAACACAGTATGTAAGTGCATTCGTGTGTGTGTGTGTGTGTGTGTGTATGAGAGAGAGAGAGAGAGAGAGAGAGAGAGAGAGAGAGAGAGAGAACAGAAGAGGGCCCCTGGAGTAGGAGTTATAGGAAGTTTTGAGCCTCCCCTCCCCTAAGATAGGTGCTAACACCCAACCTCTAGTTTCCTACAGGAGTAGCAAGCCCTCTTAGCTGCTAAGCTAACTCCCCAGCCCTTTTTCTGGTATGTCATGGCATCCTTGGGTGTAATCCCTTAATTTATAATGCGTACAGTGGCTGTATGCCTGTGTGCAGCCCGTGGTCAAGTGATTGCAAAGGGTGTGCTTTTCTGAGAACAGTCTTCTAAGGCAAGAATACTGTTTACGTGCATTCTGTGGTTGTGGGAAGCGCTTTGGAGAAGTTTGTCTGCTACAACTTGCTGCATTCATTGAAGTGTGTTTGGAGTCTGAGTTTCTTGAGGGTACCTTAGACTAAGGGCAGAAAGATTACAAGCTTTTTAATCTTGTAAGTTCTGTTTTTAAGTCTTAGCATAAAAATTACAATTGTGCACATTTGTGATACATTTTAAAATTGTTTTCTGGGATTTCTAGCAGTAATGGGGCTTGTTTATTCTTAAGGTAGATACCAGGTCACAGACAATTGGATTTAGAGGCACTTAAGAAGAAATATAATAATAAGGAACATTTATTGAGCACTTACTGTGGATTGTTATGACTCTGAAGTTGCCTCGAATATCCTGAAGTCAGCAGCAGGACACATCAAAGGCCTGGGCTTTTTGATTTTGCTTGTTTGAGGTAAGGTCTCATGTAGCTGAGGTAAGACTGGATTCGAATTCTTGATCGTTCTGCCTTTACCTCCCAAGTGCTAGGATTGCAGGTGTCCACTACCATGCTCTCCTAAGAGTCCAAGCAAGCTCTTAGCGGTATTGTATAAGCTATTTCCATTTAGGTGTATCTGATCAGCTCTCTGTCTTTCTCTGTTAATAGAGAAAGAAGCAGTGTGTGGGAAGCTAATGGGGCATTGTGGTGAGTTTAGTTTTGAGTGAAAACCCTTTTACTATATGAAAGAAGAAGGGAGAGAGAAAGTAAGAGAGAGAAGGTAAAGAAAGAAGAAGGAAGGAAACTTACTTAGTTGCGGAAATAGGAATAGGAGAGAAATTGTGGTTTTGTTTGTTTGATTTTATAAGCCAAGTCATGTTATGTGCTCAGGCTAGCCTCTGATTTCTGTACTCAAATGATCCTCTTTTCTCAGCCTCGTGGGATTACAAGTGTGCACGTGCTTGGGAGCAGCATTCTAAACATTGCAGCTTTGTGAGAAAGATGCACCTAATCTGGCAGGTTAGGCTTAGTCTCATAATCACCAGGTCTCACAGAGGGCATAATTTTGTACTCTTTGAGGTATCACATGGCAGTTCTTCCTGATGCAAGCATTCCCACTCCCAGGACAGTCTCACTTTGTACTTCCTGGGTAGACTGGTACTTGCTCTGTTGTATACAAAGCAGGACTTAAAACTCATAAATGTCTTCCTGCCTCTACCTCCTGAGTGTTGAGATTAAAGGGACTGACTATCATTACCAGTGAGAACACGATCTTATTGTGATGAAACATTTTATTCAGGTCAGGAATCTCTTTTAAATTAAGAGTATGATTGGTACATCCATTCTTGTTTGGTGATTGAGTCTGTGGAGCGAGCACTTGTCAGGAAGTTGTGAAGCTGAGTTTCTGATGGTATGTACATCTCATTGGGAGTGTGCTAAACTCCTTGCTGTAGATGTCTGACTATGCTCATCATGACCTTTCAGGGAAAAATAAAACAAGCAAACCATGAAATGCTTGGATAAGACGTGCTTTGCTGTCGGAACCGTCCAGTACGTTGTTGCAATTCCTCAGGCCCACGTGAAGCCAGTGAGATAGATAACTTTTCCAGCTTCTGTTGGAGCAAGCAGCTTTGGACGTGTTATTCCCTCCCTTAGCAGCACATCAGGAAAAGAGTTTTCATCCTCTCAGTTAATCTTGGTGCTCTAATCTCTTGGGAACTTGACAAAAAGTAGGGGTGGGGAGGTGAGGAGATGGCTCAGTTGAGCAAAAATGAGGATCTGAGTTAAATCTGTTAGAACCCATGTAAAAAATCAGGGTGCTCATATGTCACTAATTACAGAGCTGGAGAGAATTCCTGGGGTTCACTGGCCAGGCAAGCTGGTCTATCCAAGGTGGTGAGTTAGTTTCAGGTTCGGAGAAAATATCCTATTTTCAAAAAAATGTGAAGAGCCATTGAAGATACATATTGACCTTTGGCCTCTACATGTACACACATATGCTCATAGAGGAACACACATAATTAGATTTTTACATACCACTCGAGGCTTAATAAATCTAAATCTCTTGGTAGTGACACTGAGAGATCTATTCTGAAGAGCACCCCAAATTCTAGGATTACACAGATTTGGAAACCAGTAAAAAAGAAAAAAGATTGTGTTCCATAACCGCATTTATTTTTCTTCATTTATTTGTGTCATGAGAAGATTAGAATTGGTTGTCCATCATGCAACGGTCATTTACGAACTGACTGAAGAAGCAAGAATTAACACAACCCTTGCCCAATGGGGGTTCACTGGCAGGCCGAGAAGTCTTTAACTTCGTGTTGGATTTTAAAGGATTCGCAAGCTTTCCAGACTTCACGTGCAGAAGATTTGTGTATGCTGGTTTTTCTAGCTTTCATCAGATTCTCTTAGGGTTCAGTGACCCATAAAAGGTTAAGAACCAAGGTCTCAAGCATGCACAGCTGTTCAAGGAAATGTGGACAAGAAAAGCATTTCTATTGCCACTTAGCATGTTTCTTGACCTTTTGAGAGCCTATGGCAGTTTGAGGCTTATCTGTTTTCTGACCCACTTAATGTATCTTTAAAAGAAGGGAAAATAGTTTAGCACTGGGTTAAGGTCTGAATAAAATACCTGTGTGGAGAATTGCATCAAATATAGTGTTGAAGAGCTACCTGCAGTGAAACAGCCCACTGGTCAGTCTGATGGAAGAAGGGCTGCTTAAGCAGGGCGGCATAGGCAGGGGTCACTCTAGCTTTCTTACAGTGTATATATAATTAGCCAAATTGTGGATAATAATTTTCACTCCATGGATATACATAAAGACTAACTCTTATTTTTGTTGCATTCCAGCCTCAGCACGTCTATTGAATTACTTAATTCTGAAATAACTTTGCCAGCTGTACTGCTGTTATGATCTCCTTAAATCCTCAAATGACACCATCACAAGACAGAATTGAATATTAGGGGAAGTCCATCTTTAATTGCTACAGAGAATTCACTTAGTAAAATGCTGGAGCCTAGTATATATAGTAGTCTTATTTATTCATATTATTATTTGTTTTGTTCACATGCATGTGCTTCTGCATACATGTGGAGGTCAGAGGACAAAGTGTGGGAGTTGATTTTCTCCTTCCACCATGTGTACTAGAGTTTCACTTAAAGCCCTTTCTTCATCTGTATGATGATCCCAGAGAATTCATGTTTTCTTTGAGGAATAAAAATTCTCTAAATACTGTAGTGTTAATAATTGTTGCCACATTTTTGGAGTGCATTGGTGTGTTAGTTACTTTTCTACTCCTTTGACCAAATAGCAGACAGGAAGCAGTCCAGGGAAGGAAGGGCAGTTTGAGGATCCACTCCATCCTGGAGGGAGGAGGAGGCACGGCAGCAGGGGCAGGAGACTGTTTCCTCACATCTGTGGTGCAGCAGGGAAGCCTTGTGGACTGCTGACCGACTGCTGACTCTCTCTTGTTTCCGTTCATATTCAGTGTGGGATCCTAGCCCATGGAATGGTACCACTTGCATTCAGGATGAGGGATATCCTTACAGACATGATTGTGTGGTATTTGTGATTCTGAACCTAGTAAGGTTGGCACTGAAGATTGTCACAATAAGTTTGGAAGAAGTGGAAGCCTATGAATTTAAGTATCTGTGTGTGTTTTTGTTTTTTGGGGACAGGGTTTCTCTGTATAGCTCTCTCTGTCCTGGAATTCTATCTATAGACCAAACTGGCCTTGAACTCATAGAGATCTCCCTTCCTCTGCCTCCTGAGTGCTAGGATTAATATACTGTGATCTATGCACAGTGCACCACCACTGCCCAATGGGTCTAAGTGTTATCTATAGGTCAGTTCTTCATCTTTTGAAACAGTAATAGCTTGGAGCTGGTTGAGAATTAGAAGTTTATATTATTACTGATATCTTGCCATGTCTATTTAGAGGTTCACATGTCTGTTCCACTTATTCTGAACTTTAAAAAAATTTATGGATTTCAGTTTGCAGTCCATTTATTTTTACTTATTTTATAAATTATATGTTAAAAACCAATGGATTTTAATTTGTAGTCCATTTATTTATTTATTTTGTAATACCCCAAGTTTCTGTTGTCATATATTAAAAACAAAAAATAAAAAATTTAACAGCAGTGAGCTTTTGTTTTCTTTCAGGAGTCTAGAGTTTCTTGTTGCTTGCTATTTTTCCTCTTTCTTTTACAGGCAGGAAATCTTGCAGAAGATTTGTTCATAGATTACACATCTGCTAATTAAATAGATGTCAGCTTTAATCAGCCCTAATGCAAAACAGTTTTATCAATTGCTTTACTGTATCGGGAGTATTGGATGCTTTTAATGAGACACTAGACCTTCAAGAGATCCAACTTGTTAAACATTTCCTGTGGTAGCCCCCTAGGCCTTTTCCCCCCAGAGGTTGTGTAAGAGGGAAATGGTAGGTTAGACTGGGCTTAGGCAATTTGGAACTACAGTTGCTCACGCTCTGCATTTCTTTCAGTGGGATTTCTTGAGTTTTGCAGCTTTTCCCAAGTCAACCATGTTGTGTGTGTGTGTGTGTCTTCAGAGGTGTAGTTTCCTGTAAGTTGTCCAAGGTGAATCTGCCCAGTGGGGCAGCTTTTCATGACTTTCCCATCCTGTGGTAGCACTCACTCTTCATGGCCACATCTGGTTTGTCTTTCATGAGTCTCTCATGGGATACTTCTGTGGTTTGGCTCTCAGAACTCATCTAGGAGGCTTCCAAGTAGTGCAAACATCTTGTCAGTTGCCCGTGTTCCTGTACACGACCTCAGTAAATCCAGCGGTTTCACCAAGCTTGATTGTCAGTGAGTTTGCTTAAAGTGAAACCTATTGACAGTTTCAGAGCATTTACAGAATTGATTTCAGGGAGAGAGCTGAGACTCAACTTGGCAATCCTGTGCCTGTGGAGGACACAGTTTGGGGCGGCAAAAAGAGCATAGTTTTCCAGTAGTGCTGTCTCAGGTCTCCACTTCCAGTTGCAGTCAAACCTACTGAGCATTCTCCTGGGTTATTGTTATTGGTGCAAATGACACTGCTAATAGTGACCTCTGCTGACTCTTCATCCTGAAGAGAGAGTGCTTATATGATTTTTCAGGGGAGAGTGTTCTGAGTGATCTCTACACAGTTCAGAGTTCAGAGCTGCTCCTTGTGAATGTCTCTTTTTCTTTTTAAACTACTCAGATGTGGGTGTTGTTTATTTCATATTTAGTTCATGATCACCGTATGCTTTGTTATGCTGGTTGGTTTTTGTCACCTTGATGCAAACCTATGCATATCTGGAAAGAGGGAATCTTAATTGAGAAAATGCCTTCGTAAGATTGGCCTGTAGGAAGTCTGTGGGCTATTTTCTGGATTAGTGATTGATGGGGAGGGTGTATACCATTTAGGGCAGTGTCACCCCAAAGAAGGTCGCCTTGGGTTGTGTAAGAAAGGCTGAGCAAGCCAGTAAACAGTGTTCCTCCATGGTTTCTGCCTCAGTGCCTGCCTACATTTTCCTGTCTTGATTTCCTTTGGTGATAGGCTGTCATATGGAAATGTAAGGGAAATAAACACTTTCCTCCTCAAGTTGCTTTTGGTCATGATGTTTATCACAGCAATAGAAACTCTAAGACACTTGGATTGGAAAAGGCTACCCTTGTTTAGTCTTCCAGGTCTCCTTTGATAGTCTGACCTCTTAGATTTGAGGAGAATTACTGGTAGTGCCTTGCCATTTTCCTTGGAGTTTGCCTATGTGTTTGCAACTCAAAATGGGAGCTCAGCTCAGTTTTTTGGGATGTAATGGTTTCCATTTGAAGTCACTTGAGTGATGCCCACATCTGTGCCTTCTGTTCATGGGCTTTGCAACCTTGTTACTTAAAAATACAACCTTCGGACTGACAAAATGGCTCAGTGGGCAAGAGCATTTGTTGCTAAGCCCAGCCACCTGAGTTGCATTTCCAGAACCCACATGGGACAACCCCCTCAAGTTGTCCTTTGCCCTCGGCACAAGTGCCACCCCAAATGCTCAGTAAAAAGAGAAATAGAAATATAAATAAAACTTCAAATAGCCTATTCATTTTAAGAATCTGAAAAGGTGTTTTTTGAGATGGTTGAAAGTATGTGTGAGAATAATGACAAACTTCTTAGTTAAACAAAATTATACTAGATTAATCACGTCTCATTCTAGTAAATAATTTTTTTTTTTGTTTTTTTCAAGACAGGGTTTCTCTGAATATCTCTGGCTGTCCTGGACTCGCTTTGTAGACCAGGTGGGCCTCGAACTCACAAAGATCCGCCTGCCTCTGCCTCCCAAGTGCTGGGATTAAAGGCGTGCGCCACCACCGCCCGGCCTCATTCTAGTAAATAATTTATAAGAAGATTTGAGAGTTAGAAATAGAGAGTAGAGGTGTATATGTAGGGGTCAGTTGTACTAGGATGAAAGTTTAATTCTCTAGCCCTCTGTCTAGTACCAGAGGGCACTGTGGATTAATGTTCCCGGCTTTAATTCAGTGTCCTGTCTAAGACACTTGGCACTGATTCGTTCATCTCTGAAGATTCAGAAGAGAGAGTGGAAATGTATCATGTTCTCTGCCAGAGGAGGTACTTAAACCAGAAGGAGGAGGGGATGTTAACAAATCAAGCCTTGGCAAGGGAATCCCTCGTGAGTCTGCAATGACTTGGAAAGTCTCTGTCGCCGTATTTTTATAAAACTAAACATTTGCTGCCGCTGAAGATTCCTCTTGCTAACTTTTAGGGTCAGCTTCAGGTTGCACTATAAAAGGAATGACCCCTCCCTCCCCACTTTGACAACATTAGGTAATTAATTTACAAGTAGCTCAATTAGACTGCAGCCCTTACAGTGTGTGCATGGCCTTTTGAAGAGGCTTTGTTTTGATGCTAATTGACTGGTTGTAGCTGAGACAGCCAAAGCATTTACATTCATCTTTGGCAGGACAGAGGATTCTCCCTTGGTGTGGATGACCGTGTTTTCTTTTCCTTATACCAAGGATAGCATTTAAAATGCTTTGTGCCTTTTAAAACTATATAATCTGAGGACTATGAAAAGTGACAAAAACCATATACTTCAGGTTATCAGGCTTGGTGACTTAAAGTGTCTTTAGCGGCTATACCACAAATTCATAGATGTGAAATTAGATGGCTAGGATTTTGCATTTTTAAAAAAAATTGTTATGTATACTGCCAGGTTAAAAGCAGTTTTCACTCTCTGTAGCTGCATATGAGACGTTTATAGCCCCTCACCCCCTTTCTTTTTGAGACAGGGTCTTGCTTTGTAGGCCAGACTCGCCTTGAATTAACTACATGGTTGGGCATGACCTTGAACTCCTGATGACCCTACTGCTTCAGCTTCCCAAGTTAAGATATTACTGGTGTGTGCCACTGTGCCGTTGCCCACTTTTGGGCCTGACTGCTGGAGATGGATCTCAGAACTTCCTGTGTGCTAGGCAAGTACTCTATCAATGAGCCAGAGCCACAGCCCAAGTTAGTGCTGTCTAAAGACAGAGCGCTTTTGTCTTGTTTGCTCCAGGAACGATTCAGAAACACAGCTTTTCGAATGAATATGGACCAACCTAAACAGACAGATTGAGATGAAAGTGTGTGTTTTTGCCTGCCTAGTGTATGAGAAAGGAAACGCTCGGACTTTCTTCAGCTGGTAAAATCTGTTCCTATAGGTACAGGATGAACTGATGTCTTCATGGGGGTGGCCTGACCGAGTCTGGCACACAGTTGCCTGAGCTGCTTTCAGGGTCCCTACTTAGTTCAATAACTCCCCTCACCTGCTGTAACACTGGGGCGAAGTCTGAAATGCTGTTGCTCTGTCTCTGTTTGCAGTGTTGAAATGTTCAGAGCAAAAGCAAGCACTAGTGGTTGACCGAAGGAACAGATAGCATAGATGTGCTTCAGAATGAGATAAAGAAGATCTTCCGGGTCATCTAGGATCCATCTATCAATATCCTTTTTAGAGCTAAGGAAACTGAAGCTTCGAAAGATTAAGTGACATCTTGCTCTAGAGCAAATTAATTAATTAGTCTCAGCAGATGTTGGACTTCTCTTTATCAATTGTATTTTGTAGATTCTTAGAGAACAGAGTGTGTTTTCCTTGTGATTATATTTAAAAGCACAGGAAATTCTCATTTCATAAGCAGCACTTTCCCAATGTCTCTTTTTCCCTTTGTGTTTGTATTGAAATAGCCTCAGTTTTTGTTACAGTTCAGTGTGCTTTAAGCTCATATTTCTTTTTTCCTTTCCCTTTTACCTATCCAGGATTTTAATTAATTTTTTTGTTTTTGTTTTGTCAGTGGACGTTTGGTTTACTCTAAGTAGCATTGTCTTATGAATGTCTAAATGTTTTGAATTGACTTCTAATCTGAAGCTGTTAAGTTAAGGGGGTCTCTGGCCCAGAAAGCAGAGATTGAGGCAAGAACTAAAGCAGGCAACACTGAGGCCACCAGGAAGGCCCAGGTGCTGCCTGTGTGCTTCCTTCTTTTGATTGACAGTGGGGCACAATATGTCTACTTTCCTCCTGGGTCTTGCTTCTGAATATAGTTTCTGTTTCGGATATTTCAGTTTGACAGTATTGTATTAAGTTTGCAGTGAAAGTCCTTTTTAGGCTAAGCCAGGAGGAATGGGAAGTTAATGAGCAGTTTTAACAGTTGTGTGTTTTATTTTTTTTTTCATGTGACTTTTAGCTTTTCCCCTTTTCTTACTGAATTATTGGAGGATTTTATTAAAAGTGTAAGTTCTGGAATGTGGACACCATTGTAGTTAGAACAACATGGGATACTGTACTCATAGGTTCCATAATATTTCATACTACTGCTCTTTACTGTATGTTAAATGATAGGGAAGTGTAATAAAATCTGCCTAGAGAGCACTTATCTATTTTATGTCCTGTAACATTCAGTACTTTATGCAAGTCTAGCAGATCTGCAATTCAGACAGCAACAGAAGTGGTCCCATCCCATGAGAAAGGACTTTGGCTCATCTGATGAAAAGTTCCTTGTGGTAGAATGTGTTCAACACGATCACAGAATATAAATCTTTTTGGGGCCTTCATAGAACCTCCACCAACCTTTTATTTTACAGATAAGGGAAGAAGTTGTCACTGGTCCGGGATCACTGGGCAGGGTAGGGAGAGAGCTTTGGGTAGGATTTAGGATTAACACCTGCTCTAATGATGCCTTTTCATTCTGGAATCCTAGTTGAAGCATTCAGTCTAATCTCTCTATAAAACAGCTTCTTGTGTGATATTTTACCTGCTGGAAACCTTTGAAATACCACAAGGCACCTCAAGCCTTCTTTTGGGACACTTTTTTCCCTGTCCTGTTGCGCTTCTCTTGTTGCAGGGAGGCTGGATGTGACTGAAGAGAAAGCTGTGTTATGACAGTGCTTAGAGAATTGCTTTTGATAACGGAACTCCTCTTATCGGTGAGACAGGAAGAGACAGGAGAGTGGGCCTGAAGAGTGGTAGATGGTCACAACCATCTGCAGTTGCTTGTGATTTTTTGCAGCCGTACACATGTGACAGTTTGTGGCTCTTAATCTTCATGTCAATTCCTGGGTTTACTATATTATCTTGGTCTAACGCCTAACTTCCCCGGGGTTCACTTTTTTCTTAGGAGCTTCAGGGGGTTATTAAATGAATGATTTCTAAGGCACTTACTTTCCAGGCCCTGAATTGTTTATATAAAAGTTTTTCCATGATATCAAATGACTGAGCATGGAGTTTTACTACCGTTTTGATTGGTTTGTGTGGGGATTTGGAAAATGCCTACTAACTCCTGTGAGCAAACTGCTAAGCGGTTTATTTACAGAGCTCCCCCAGGTGCTAAAGGTCTGTAAAAGAAACAGTGTTCAGAGCCTCAGGGAGACCAGAAAGACTTCTTTATCTCCCCAGCTGGAGGTGGGGCATTCTTCTTTCTCTGGGACATAAGCACTGTGAGTGAAGGGACTTTGTCGTCTTAAGTAGTATAACGCATAGTAAGTGGTTGTCATAGTGTAAGAATGAATCTGCTTGTCAGCCTTGCTTAATAGTTGCAGATGTACCACTGAGGCTTTTCATTTTTGTCCACTTATACATGCCATTGACATGAATAATTTTCTCAGAAAATGTGTATTCCTCAACTTCCATAGAAGAATGGAACTAAAATGTTCTGGTGGTGGTGGTGGGGAAGTCATTATGTTATTACTTTCTTGGAAATTTACTTTGATATTTGCAAGTTTCAAGATGTCTGTTCAAATAATATGTTTTAACTCCCATTTCCCAACCTCATCTGACCTCAGAATACTATCCATTTCACTCTTTCATGGAATAGTTATTCACATTTCTCAGAACTTTGACTTGAGAAATAATGCACAGTAGAAAGAGTGTCATGTGGACTAAACAGAAGGGTCACCATTAGCCAACAATAATTAGATCTAACACTCTCATAGCATTGTTTCCTAGTAACTCTGTATGAGAGTGCGGTCACTTGCATGTCTCTTTCTCTCTCTCTTTTTTCTAAAAATGTCAGTTGCTTATTCTGCATTTAAAAAGGTGACCTGGCTGCTTCATTATCTGATAGTATAATGGTGGACATCTGATAGTGAGTGGTGGATTCTCTCTCTCTCTCTCTCTCTGTCTCTCTCTCTCTCTCTCTCTCTCACACACACACACACACACACACACACACACACACACACACACACACA
>CAJQZJ010032849.1:2559921-2575174 GCA_907164525.1 Lophiomys imhausi
ACACACACACACACACACACACACACACACACACACACACACACACAGACAGAATGTGTCAAGTGTTGCCCTGTTAAATACTGCAGTGAAACAGTAAAAGAGATGTTTGAGTCCAAAGCTAGCTGTCAGTTCAGGAGACAGACATATAAGCAGATTATAGCAATGAAGTCTCAGATGTGTAGCAAGCCAAAATAGAACAAAGGAAGAAATGGTATTTGTGTAGACCAGGCTGACTTCAAAGTCATAGATACATCTGTTTGTGTGCTGGAAAAAATAATGTTCTAGTACTTCCTATTCTAGTTTTATTCTGTTGCTTTGACAAAATATCATGACCAAAAGCAACTGCCTGTGCCTTCCGAGTGCTAGGATTAAAGATATGTGTGATCACACCCAGCCTTGTTCCCAGTTCAGGGTTGCTGTTTATATGATGTGCTGCTATCACATTATCTGGATCCTCTAAACGAAATTTTATTCATACACCAAGAGTCAAATCTTTACCTGCTGGAAGGTGTCCTAGTTAGCTTCAATTGTTAACCCGACATAACTTGAGACGTCACCTGAGAAGGGAGTCTCAATCGAGGGATTTTCCAGATCATACTGGCCTGTGGGCATGTCTGTTGGGGGATTGTTTTGATTGTTAATTGGTATTGGAGGGCCCAATACACTGTAGGTGGTACCATTTCCTGGGTATGTGGTCATGGAATGAATCTGAGCAAGCCAGCAGGTAGCATACTTCCATGGTTTCTTTGGCTGTGAATGAGTTTCTCTAGTCAAAAGTAATACTGTGTGTAATTCTAAGCAGTCCTGTCTTGAGTTTGTGTCCTGATTTCCCTCGATGAACTTTAACCAGGAAGTATGTGATGAAGTTAATTCTTCCCTAAGTTGCTTTTGGTCATGATATTTGTCAAAGCAACAGAATGAAACTAAAGTAGGAAGTAATTCCCAGTACACAGTCTTCATTTAGGTGTGCTGCTTGAGGGCGGGATGGTGTCCTTGTTAGGTCCATGAACCCTGTACCTCAGGTGCAGTTTGACTGTTGTTTTGCAAGGAGACAAGGAAGGCATTGGAGGCTTGAAAGCTTTCTTTAGGTAAATTCTGTAAATAAAAAAATCACATTTTATGGAAAATATAGTTAGAGAAGAAGGTTGTATTATTGATATTTTCCCCTTCAGTGCTTAAATATTATTTACATTTCAAGATTTCAATTACAAGGAGTGGAAGAATAGCTCCCTGGTACTATGCTTGTCTATTATTAGCACAGGGCTCTGGGTTCCATCCTCTGCCCTGAAAAGAAAAATCAGTTGTTTTTTGAGAAGGAAATAAAAAAATTCTACATCATGAAATGAACGTTCATTCATGTGAAACACTCCATAACATAAGCATTAGCTTTTATAGTTTCCTTTCCTCATATCCAGTAATTCTATCTGGAATACCTTAAGTACGAGTTGTTCCCATTGACTACTCATGTTTGAGTTCTATAGTTAGGTACTAATTAATGACTCTTTTTGTTTTACATATTTGTATCTATTTGGTATATGGGTAGAACAATTCTCAGGATGTTGCAGGCAGTAACTAAACTGGAAAACAGTCTGATTTTGCATTATAGGTAACTTACATGGTAACCTTGGGAAACCACTTAACCTTCCAATAACTAAGGAAGTTGAACTAGAATTAGTACAGTCTCTTGGAATTTAGATGTTCCTCAATTCTACAAGGAGAATTCCCTTCTAGAGAGAGTTTTTAAATGGCTATATTTCTAGGTTATTGAGTGCTTTGTTAACTAAGGTGTTCCCCCATACTCAATTGGGAGCAAAGCACGCTTGCCTATACCTGTGAACCAGGATAGAACCATTCCAGGATTTTTTTTTTTTTTTTTTTGTGGACTTTACATAATCATATTAAGTTAGTTGAAGAGGAAGTATTTGGTTTGGCTTACCATTCTGGATCTAGAGAGAATTGTTTTGGCAGACTCATTTTCATTAAAAACTGAAGTAAGGTGGCTTAGCAGTTAAGACAGTACTTGTTGCTCCTCTGTAAGACCTGAATTTGGTTTCCAACACCGTGTTGGGTACCTGACAGCCTCCTGTAACTCCAGCTTCAGGGGACCTGATGCCCCCTTCTGGCCTCCTTGAGTACTTGCATATACCCCCTCCTTCAGACACATGCACCTATATAAATACTAATAAACAAATAGAAACAAGTTGCCTTGGTTGGAAAGGTAGTTCTGTCTTTACTGCTTTCTCCCACACCCCACTGGTTAGAAGCAAGTCGAAGACCTTTCCTACTCGGAAGTGGAGAAGGTCACACTAGGGCCTGTACACTGGGAGACAAGGATATTATTTGAAGAGTCTTTCAGCCATACTCATGAAAGCAACCATCTTTAAATTCTTTATTTGTATATTCCATATATGAACAAACATCTTTTTTAGAGAGTCTGAGTCAACATTGACTGACTGAGAACTCTTTATGCACACTTCAAGCCTCTCAGCCCTCAGGTGTTTTGCCATCGGGTTTTATGGATTCCAGAGATCATTGGTGAAGGTGAGTGTTTGGCCTGTTTACTTTTTGTTTTGATTTTTTTGAGACAGGGGTTCTCTGTGTGGCCCTGGCTGTCCTGGACTCACTCTGTAGACCAGGCTGTCCTTGCACTCACAGAGGTCCACCTGCCTTCATCACCCTGGTGCTGGGACTAAAGGCATGCACCACCACACCTGGCTTGTTTACTCTTCTATAGCTGCTGGTTGTTCATTGTTTGTTGAAGGATTGCAGTGGTTGTTCCAATGGGAGCAATGAGCTAATTTGAAGATCCCTGCTGTGGAATGAAATATGTGGCTCTTCCATATCCCCAATGTAGATATTGAAGCTCTAATCCTCAATATGATGGTGTTTATGGATTTGGGAGACAATTAGAGTTAGATGAGATCATACGGGTAGAATCCTCATGATGAGATTGGTGTGCTTAAAACAAAATGCCATAGATCTTACCTTCTTTTTGATATTCCCCAAATCGTGTGTGAGGACTCGGCCAAAGGGTGACCATCTGTAGTCTAGAAAGAGTGCTCCTATTAAAATGGTCATGCTTGGAACTGAACAACTTGTATTTCCTAGTCTCCAAAACCATGTGAAAATTAAATTCTGTGGTTTAAGGCAACCAGTTGGTGGTATTTTGTTAGGCTAAAGTAGTCCTTCGAGGCAACAATCCTTTTCTGTGTATAGCAAGAAGTGGAACTAGTGAGCTGTGTGTCATTGCAGTTACTCTGCTTCACCCCTTCTTTTTTTTTTATAGTGTTGGAAATTGAACTCAGGGCCTCACCCATGGTAAGCAGGCTTCCTACCACTGAGTTATACCCCAGCTCCATCATTCCCTTTCTTTACTTAGCTTTAGCTACAACTATTAGTAATGAGTGTGGGGGGGGTGAGGGGTGAGGGTGGTGGGGGGAAGAGAGACAGAGGGTGAGGCAGGAGGGGGTTGGTGTGTGTGTGTGTGTGTGTGTGTGTGAGAGAGAGAGAGAGAGAGAGAGAGAGAGAGAGAGAGAACAAAATGACTATTCAAAGCATACTAGTGGCTTCAATGAAAAATGTGTGTGTCTGTGGCAAGGAGGGGATATATGCACATGAGTGCAGATACCCACCGAGGGTAGATGAGGGCGTTGGATCCTCTAGAACTGGAGTTACAGGAAGTAACAACTATAGTGACAGTTGTGAGGTAGCTAGCTGCCTGATGTAGGTGCTGGAAATGGAACACATGTCCTCAACAAGAGCACTTAACTGCTAAGCCATCTCTCCAGCCATAACTGGATTTAATCTTAAACAGCTGGCCTACACAAGCATGTTTAAGGCAAATAAAATGTTGCTGTTGAACCCTTGATGATGGGAGGATTATACATAGGATTCATTATTTCCTCCTAATTCTTACCTGTTTTTAGCTACTAGATTTCATTGATTGAGTAACTCAGAAATCAGTATTTGTGGGCTCAATAGCCTCCTTGTGATTTTTCTCCCTCAGTTTGTTGGGTTCTTCTCTGACTTCTCTGTGGTGAAACTGGAAAATGAATGACTATTTTAAAATAGTAGTGTGATTAAAGTTCCTAACGCATGATAGGCACTCATTGAGCCAGACCTTACCTTAGCAGAGGCATGATGTGCGTTACTGAGGATGGAAGTGGTGAAAGGAACAGCAACCATCACAAAAACTGTAACATCTCTTTTCTACCTGAAATCACACCTTAAGTTCTTGAACAGGGCTAACTAACATTCTTTTAAAGAGAAATGTGATTTGCTTTTAAAAACTATAATCAGATTTTTCAAGAAATGTGGGTCATTTTTTGACCTGACATTTATTTGTTGTGGGAAGTAAATGCATGTCACCCCTGGGGATGGGGGGGGGGGAGGACTCAAAAGCCATTGACAGGATGGGGTGGGGGTGAGGGTCTTCATGCTTTCACAGCTCAGGCTGAGGGCTCCCTGCCCAGAATGTGCACACTCGTGTGTGTGTGTGTGTGTGTGTGTGTGTGTGTGTGTGTACACATATACATGCATATCTCTGCGTGGAAGAGAGGAAAAGAAGGGTCATAAATCTTCACTTTTATATGAAGTCAGTATTTTAGTAACTGCATTGAAAACAAGCATTACACGTTTAGAACCTTGAAACCCACAGCCTTGGGTGCGTAGAGCCACATGCCATCTCAATACCCAGATGCCTGTGGAGATAGATGCCTTAGCTGTTTTGGTAGTTCCAGAATGACACCTCTGCACTTGAAATTTGTTTCTGGAGTGAAAGGTGGATTGTGTAGGGCTGGGAGGTGCAGGGGTTGGGGGAGGGGAGGGGCCAAAGAAGAGAGGCTTCCAGCCTGAGGCTCCTGCTGGTCCCTTGGGGGATTTAGAGCCTGTAAAAACACATTTAGGTTCCTGAATGGCAACAGATAAATAGCCTTGGCCCTTAATTGAAAGGGAGGAGACCACACGGAGCAGAGGTCAGAGCTTTCCCAGATGACTGGTGTCCTGGGGGTGTCAGCTGAAAAGGTCTGGGGCTTTCTCTCCTTCCTCCTCCCACTTTCCATGCTGGCCATCCAGCCAGGGAAGGTGGAGGGACCATTAGCTAAGCAGTGTTGTTTGGATAACTGATGAGGATGGCCCTTGGGTGGGCTGAAACTTTAGGGAACCCCCCCCCAGTCTTCTTAACTGATATATTACAATCTGACTGTTACCTGCAGTTTGCCAATTACCCAATTATGACACAATTTTGTACATTTTTTAAAAAGTAGGCTTGCTCCTATTCTTCCTTATACAAGGATTTTAGTCATTGTACATCTTGTGTCTTTAAATAATGTATTAGGAACATTTTCAAGTCTGTAAGTGCTTTTTTAATGAGAGTATGAAGATTTTAATGGGACTAGATTGCTTTTCATGACATTTCAGAGTGACTTAATTGTAACAATGTTGAGAGGCTGTATTTTAAAGTTTGCTAAGTATGTCTGTGTGGATTATAGTCAGACACTTAAAAGGATGGGTGGTTGGATAGTGGATTCAGATAGCTCCTGCCTTACTGATTCCCTCTAAATATTAGCTGTTTGTAAATATGGGCCCAGCAAATCAGATGCAGGCGAGGGTTCTCTTGAACCTTTTAATTTTCAAACAGGAACAGAAAATAATAATTGAGGATAATTTCCAGGACAGACTCTTCAAAACTTAGTAGCTAGATTTGGTGGTGCTTGCCTATAACCCAGGCACTTGGGAGGCCGAGGTAGGAGAATTGCCAAAGTTAGAGGCCAGTCAGGACTCCCTAGAGAGTACAGGCTGGCCAGGACTACACAGCAAGATCCCGTCTCACAGACAGCCCTATCACACCCCAAACAAAAAAACCAAAACATCCCAAAACCTCAAGCTTATGAAACTTACTTGGGCAATGATGGTGTTTCTGGGGTGTTTATTTCCTCTGCTTCTGCAGAGCCAGGAGGCCAAGCCATTTGTTTGCCTACATGTAGAGATTTTTTTTTTCTGCTTGCCTCCAGCCTTTACCTGCATGCATGTCAGGTTTTCTGGTAATTTTAGTTAGTGGTTCTCAAGTTTTCATTGCTGTTCTCTCACTGTTTATGTTTTTAATGAAAGCAATTTCACACTTGGCATGAAATTATTTTTGTACTTTTTCTTATTTTCTTTTCTTTCTTTCTTCCTTTCTTTTTTATTTTTTGAGACAGGAACTCAATTTCATGTATTCCAGGCTGGGTGCAAAGCCTGTGTTTCTAGAAATGGTTTCTCAGTAAGATCCTAGCAGGACCAAGTGGCACACACCTGCATGTGAGCACCTTGGGAAGAGAAAGCAAGAGGATTGGGAGTTTTAGGCCAGTTTGCAACTACATAGTGAGAGTTCAGTGCCAGCCTGAGTAGTTGCCATCTCTAAAACAATAACAAAAATCAAAATTAGGTTGGATGGTCAGAGCTTGCAATGGATGCTTGTATTTCTTTCCCAAGGCTGCCCTTCTGAAGGGTCAAAAGCAGGGTGGCTTAAAGTAACAATAGAAAAACTCACAGTTTTTGGAGGTTTGAAGTGTGAGGTTGAGGTGATGTCATGGGGGTAACCTATGGGGATCCCTCTTTGCTTCTTCCTGGCTCCTGCTAGCTCTTATTGTCCATTGGCATGGGGGTAACCTATAGGGGAATCCTTCTTTGCTTCTTCCTGGCTCCTGCTAGCTCTTATTGTCCATTGGCATGCGTTTGCTCACAGTGGCAAAGTCTCGGCCTCTAATTTATTGCCCTTTGGATCTTCCTCTACATAGCTATACTGTCACAGACACCAGTCATGTTGTATTAGGGGCCCTCACTAATCTGCTGGGACTTCATTTCAGCTGGTTATATCTTTAACAACACTGTTCCAAAAAGGGTCACATCAGGAGGCATTAGAAGTTACTGTCCCAGTTAGTTTTTGTCAGCTTGTCACAACCTAGAGTCACCTCGAGGAGGGAAATCTCAAATGTGGAAATGCCCACATCAGTTTGGCCTGTGGGCTTCCTGTGAAAGATTATCTGGATTATTAATTGTTATAGAAGGATCCAGCCCACTGTGAGTGGCACCATTCTCTGGACAGGTGGTCCTGGGCTTTTTAAGAAAGCTAATTAAGCTCGAGCCTTTGGGTAATCCAGCAAGCAACATTCCTCCATGGTTTCTGCTTCAACTTTACGCTCCAGTTCCTGTCCTGACTTTCCTCAGTGATACAGATGTAAACCAAATAAATCCGTTCTTCCACTAAATTGCATTTGGTCAGAGTATAACAAATGAAACTAGGATGTTAACACATATTTTTGGGGAAACTCAATTCAGCCTGTGACAGGTATTGTGTTAACTTTTTCTGGGTGACAGAGCAAATGTCTATCCATTCCACATAGGGTGCCAATGACAGATCAAAGAAGAATTTCACCACAGTTTTATATGACAAACCAACAAGTTTATGGGTTTATTTACAGAACATAGGAGAGGGGCTACTTATAGGAGTGTGAGTGACCAGAATGCAGCTCTCTTACCACCGAGTCCCACTTCATCATGGATAACGATCTCATGGGTGCTGCATTGTAGAGCCTTTTTTTCAGCTAACCTGCAGTCTAGCCTTGCCCCAGATCACTTGCAGACAGGGGAAGGTAGGAAGGACTGATGGCTGGATTTCAGGTGAGGGTCTTTTGAAGCTCCCATTCCACCTACCAGGGAAGGTCAGTAGCTCCACTATGATAACCATAGACTTGGCTCTGTTCCAGTTGCCATAGTTACTGGGCCAGGTCCAGGGTGGCATCCTATTATGCCCTGTTGTAAAACAACCATACAACAACAGAGTAATACTTAAAAGAAAAAAAAAAAAAAAGAGGACCCACGAGATTCTGATGTAGGATGCATGTGTTCTGAAACATGGTTCCTGGAAGACAGGCACATATAATGATATCTAGACAGGAATAGTTTAAAGATGATGAATGATTCACAAATGCACACAGTCAGGAGGCAGCTTAAAAAGTAAAACATGGCCAGCCAGACGTGGTGGTGCACATCTTTGCTTTTGCTTTGTTTTCCAACTCACTCTAGACACTCCAGGGTGTTTGAAAGTCTGAAGTGGCATGTAAACAGCAAAAGAATGGCTACTTCTCCAACCCACAGCTCAGCAAATGCTAGGGCAAGGCCTGCTCATTTTTCCCAATGTGAGTTCTGGCTTAGATGCTGATCCCACCTATGGATTTAACCATCTCTGAGTGACTAAAACCTTATCTCAGCCACTAACTTAAATAGCACAAGTTCTTAATTAAAACACACTATAAAAAAGTGAAGAAAAAAAAGCGATGAATAACCAAATTCAGACGCTGCATAACTTATTTACATTTATGTAACAGCTTCCCTCAAGGAACTCAAGTCATTTTGAAACTTAATATTATCTAGTGGATATTAATCTTTCCAAAATTCCCAGGAGAAGGACACAAATATACGGTGTGGAATCAACAATGAGTCCTTTTCTCCACATAAACATATCTTCCTCCCACAAGTCTTACTGTGTAGCACTTTAAGTCTCTGTGGACCACAGATCTAAAACTACTTCAGAAAATCCTACCAAGTGCAGAAAGGTTTTTTCCCCCCTTTAAATATCTTTCTTATAGAAGCAGAGCTAACAAATGTTCCACACACTGAAAAAGAAAAGTTCTCAAACCTTTCATTGCATGTTTTGTTATTAAATCAAAAATTTTATCCCAAGGATAAGATTTTTAAAGGTCACTTTAAAAATACACCTCGACATTTAGCCAAATTCTAGTGTGCATGGTTCTTTACATCGCCCAGCCCTCATTAAAATAACCTGCTGTCAACACTCTGCTAATCAAACACTCTGGGCTTTCCCAGGTTGTGGTGATGTTTTACTTCTTTTTGGGTACTTAGGGCAGGTGGGTGGGTGTACGAGGTACATTAGCTTTATGTGCTACTACAGCCCAATGAGTTGGGTTCCAAAACTACCCAGCTTTGCATTCCAGTGGGTCATAATTCCAAAAGACTATTTAAGAGTAGAGATAAGACACAACTGCTCACACTTAGAGGTTCAGTCCAGCTGTGTCTTCATTCTCTTGCATCCCTGTATCTTCTGGTTCGTCAGTCTGTAAGAAAGGGGGTTAAAGTCTCTTACCTTTTAGACATTATTTCTGAAACTCCTGACCTCCAAGTTGCCAGGAGTATGTTCAAAATGCGCTTTCTGTCTTAGTCAGATCTGCTGAATGAGGATCTTTGTTGTAGGACCTCTGACCACTGCTAAGATCTCTGTTGAGAGACACTGCCATGAAGGCATGGGCTGCCATGGGTCATTGAGAGGACTTTGTCATTATTTAGCCTTACTTGATTCCCCTCTTTGCTGGCTAGTGTATGTCAACTTGACACAAAGCTATAGTCATCTGAGAGGAGGGAACCTTAATTGAAAAAAAAATGCTTTCATAAGATTGGGCTGTTAGCATACATGCCTGCAGGTATTTTCTTAGTGATTGATAGTGGAGGACCCAGCCCATTGTGGGTGGTGCCATCCTGGGCTGGTTGTCCTGGGTTCTGTAAGAAAGCAGGCTGAGCAAGTCACAAGGAGCAAGCCAGTAGGCAGGATTCCTCCATGGCCTGTGCATCAGCTGCCCCTAGGTTCCTTCATTGTTTGAATTCCTACTCTTCTTTTAATGATAGATTATGTAGAAGTATAAACCAAACAGACCCTTTCCTCCCCAAGTTGCTTTTCTTCATGGTGTTTAATCATAACAGTAGTAACCCTAAGATAGCCACCATCACTAACCACCAGCTCCAGCTAGTTAACGATCTTAGTGAAATGAAAGTGTGAGGCTCTTATTGTACATCGTTAGGAGTTTCTAGATGGCGATAGAACATTGAGTCAAGTGTCATATAGTACAGCTACCATTTTCATCAGAGAGGCTGACTACTTGCAAGAGACTCTTAAGATTGGGTCTGTTGACTGTTAATGTTTCCTCCCAGGAGAATGGGTATAGGGAGGGTCACTGGACTCTCACCTGATCATAATTGTTCCCTCCTGCACCTCGGGTCATTTGTATGTAATTCTACTTCAATTCTGTGTGGTCTCTGGGTTTCTGGATGAGGTATGTATGTATGTATGTATGTATGTATGTATGTATGTATGTATACACACACACATATGCTATAGTATATAGACTGGGAAGTTTTTAGGCAGGAAGGTTTATTGAGCAGAGGACCCCATCTTGTGCAGCTCTGAGGAAGCCATTATCCATTCTGGGGTGACACTTTGGTGATGCAGCTGCTTTAGGGTCACTCATACTCTGTGAATAACCTCTCATGAATACTCTTAAGTAAGCCCAGTAAATTGATTCTCCATTAAAAAAAAAAGATTTATTTATTTATTTTGTATATATGAGAGCTTTATCTGCATGTACCTCTGTATGCCAGAAGAGGCTATCAGATCTCATTATAGATGGTTGTGAGCCACCGTGTGATTGCTGGGAATTGAACTCTGGACCTCTGGAAGAGCAGACAGTGCTCTTAACCGCTGAGCCATCTCTCCAGCCCTGATTCTCCATTTTTGACTGTGGTGGATTGGTACTTTGTTGTTGAGACCTATATGAACATAGTAGATGTTTGAATTTCACCAAGAAGAGAGCTTATCTCTTGCTTCTCACCTGGGCGTACCCCAGTCTTTGCACATACTGTGTTAGGTTGACATGGCAAGACCTCTTGCATCGAGGGGCCAGGTCCTCTCTGCCTCATGTTCATTTTCCTCTTTTTTTTTTTTTTTTTTGGTTTTTCAAGACAGGGTTTCTCTGAATATCTCTGGCTGTCCTGGACTCGCTTTGTAGACCAGGCTGGCCTCGAACTCACAAAGATCCGCCTGCCTCTGCCTCCCAAGTGCTGGGATTAAAGGCGTGCGCCACCACCGCCCGGCTCGTTTTCCTCTTATATGTTGTGATATTGAGTGTTCTGAGTTAATACTTTGTCTTCTTGAGGCTGTTTAAGGAGGTTAGGGGCCACTGGGAATGCACATTTGTTTCAGCAAGTGTTGTAGGGAGGTTTCAGGGATGCCTAGGCCTGACAGGTAATGAGACAATAAGGGGAAGGAAGTGTGAGATGAACTTAGAGCATCTGTGGCAAATTACTACTTCACCCTTCATGGTTGACACCTTTGGTGGCTGTTAGCCTCTCTCTGATAACTGGTGTGCTCTGTTTGGATCTCTCATTGACCTCTCAGTTCTCGGGGAATAACAGCTTTTTCTTAGCCACATGCTTAAACTTGCTAGGAGCAGAACCTGGGAAAATGTTTCTTAGGGCAGAATGTGATCATTTTTCTCAGTGGTTAGTATTTGGAACTAGTTAGTCCTGGCTTGTTTGAACCAGTGTCTTCTGGAGAGTTCTCAGAAGCTAGGTGTCCTTCATAACAGGAGCTGTTGCTCTGTAAGCTAAGAGTTAGTCTCTTCTTGTTGAATGTCAAAGGGTTCAGCATACTTCTGCCTTGTAATTGGAGTTTACTATGAGTTTGGAACATTGACGTCTGTGAAATCCCTTAATCCCATGATGCATGCACAACTAAATGTTGAGAAATAAACAAACAGAACAGTCAAGGCTGTTTCAGATAGTGACCGAGTGACTGTCTTCCTCAGGTTTCAGAAAGTAGATAGTTGTTCACTGGTGGACGGCTCATCTGTCGTTAACCTGATGGTGCTGAGAGCGAAATATGGAGGTGCCTCATTTTGAAATAGAAGGGAACAGGTTGTCTAAAATAGTGGTGTTGAATTGAAATGTTTATGTGTGACACATATTTACAGTTTTTTTAAAAAATAGATGAAATAAATTGTATTAGCCAATATAGCAAAAATGTAAAAAAAAAACAAAAACAAAAACAAAACACTTCAACTTCAACATACAGTCAGAATCTAAATAGTAAGTGCTGAATATGTAGCTTGCTGGTACAGTGCTTGCTGAGGATGTGCAATGCTCTGAGTTCCACCCCAGCATTACCCAAAATAAGAAATAAAATTAAAAGGTAGTATGGTACTTACTTCCCTCCATAACTCTTGTACTGGCCAGTAAAGGTCTAGAATATGCCAGCCAATGTATTTAATTTTTATTTTTCTTTTCCTTCTGAGGTTGCTTTATCATACACGTGAGCATATTAATACAGTGATTGGTGTGACGGTACAACTTGGAAAATGGAGGTTATTGGATGAGAGCTGGCTCCCTAGCTTTAGTGTAACTAGTTAAAGGGGTCAGGTGAGCTCAGATTCCTCCTACAGAGATGTGCTGTGGACACTGGCGTTTGTGTTGAACATTTGGAGGTAGTTACTCGAGAACTTTTAGGGTTTCAGAACAGAAACTGCTTTGAACAAGCATAGGGGTTGTCATTCATGGGGAGTTTTTCTACTGTTGGATCAGCCTTCACTTCGACCCTGTTTGTGTGGAGAGCTTGCTCCTGACTTAGATCTTCACTATTCTTAGAGCGAGTTTAGAAAGGAGGGCGTGGGTTTTAAGTGATATGATTAATCAACATGTGAGATCTTCCCTGTGACATTTAATTACAACTTAAGTATCTAGTGCAGTCATTTATTAGCCTAGTATATCATAGAAACTAGCTGGGTAAGGCAGCCTTTCCTTCTCCTCCCACATGAATAGCCAGATCTGTACTAATTTGTAGATAAAGGCCTTTCCTTCATTTTTTTAGACCACTGCACAAAGTCCCATGACAGAATGCAAGGAGACAACCTTGATTAAATTAGGCCAGATTACATTAAAGTGAATGGTTAAAGCCCTTGGAGCCTCTGGTTTGTAGGAGACACCATAATGACCTTCCTAGCATCCCCAAAATCCTATTAGGTGAGTTAATCTTATTGAAGATCTTCCGTCTGCATAAAGAGCATTGTCCTCCAGGTGGTCTCTGGTTACCAAGGTAAGCCTATAGGTAGACCAACCTTTTCGAAGTAGGTTGGTTTTGTTGGCTTTAAATGACGCTGTAACTGGGTAAAAAGATACCTGTACTTGTAAGAAGACAAAACTATGCATAGGAAAATAATCTTCAGGCTGCACATTGACTTGATGGCCTTAGTGACTGTGATGTGGTATTTTTTTTTATTACCTTTCCATAGTTTTTAAATTATTGATCAACCAACCAACCAGTCAAACAGTCACAAGATCTCATGTGTCCTGGGTTGGTCTTAAGCTTTATTATGTGGTCAAGGATGACCTTGAATTCTTGATTCTCTTGTTTCTATCTCCCTAGTGCAGGAATTCACCATCAAACCTGGTTTATGCAGTGCTGGGAATGGAACCCAGGGCTTTGTGCATGCTAGTCAAGTGTTCTGCGGACTGCTGTTACACCTCCAGATTTCCAGTTTCTCTTTGTTAGTCTCAGGGTTTGTAGAAGAGAGTGAGGAGATAGACATGTAATAGTTGTAAAGATTGGCTGTTGCTTCATTTTGGCAGGTGTAGATAGATGATTAGAGGCTCTGTCTTGGAGTTTTCTTTTAATCTTTTTTGAAATTTTGTTTATTTTACATTCCAATCGAAACCCCCTCTCTCCCCTCCTCCCAGTCCCACCCGCCCACCCAGTTCCCCTGAATCCCTCCCATTCCCCCCCCCACCCCTATACTAACCCATTCTGACACATCAAATTGTATCAGAGCTAAGTGCCCCCTCTTCCCCTGAGGCAAGACAAGGCAGCTCTGCTAGAAAAATGGGGCCCAGAGGGAGGGAACAGAGACCAAGTCTGAGATAGTCCCTGCTACAATTGTTAGGGGATCCACTTGAGGACCAAGCAGCCCATCAGTTTCATATGTGTAGTGGGCTTAGGACCTGTCTATGCAAGTTCTTTGGTTGGTGATTCAGTCTCTATGAGCTCTCCTCTGTCTGAGTTAATTAGTTATGAATGCCTTCTTGTGGTGTCCTTAACCTCTCCAGCTCCTCCAAACCTTCCCTCAACTCTTCCAATAGACTCCCTGAGTTTTGCCTAATGTTTGCCTGTTGGTCTTTGCATCTATTTCCATTATGTGCTGGATAAAGGATCACAGATGGCAGTTTGTTGGGTTCCTGTCCAGATCCCTCTCTCCACTTCTGATGTCTATTTTGTCTCTCCTACTTAGAGGGATTCAAGCATCATGCCTTGAGCCCTCCTGTTACTTAGTTTCTTTGGGTCTGTGGATTATAGCATGGTTATCCTGTATTTAATGGCTAATATTTGCTTATAAGTGAGTACATACCATGTGTGGCTTTCTGGGTCTCTATTACCTCACTCAGGATGATCTCTTCTGGTTCCAACCATTTGCCTGCAAATTTCATGATGTCCTTGTTTCTCATAGCTGAGTAGGATTCCATTGTGTAAATGTAGCACAATTTCTTTATCCATTCCTTGGTTGAGGGACATCTGGGTTGTTTCCAGTTTCTGCATATTATGAATAAAGCTGCTATGAACATAGTTGTTTTTAAGTTTCCTGAAATCATCCCTTGTAGCCTCTGTCTGTTTTAGACATTGTCATTAGGAATCGTGGGTTGAATGAATATGGAGTACTGCTGAGATACTTTGCTAGATGCTGGAAATAAAGAATCTTGGCACTCTGGGGGTTGGAACATTATTGGCTGTGATTTTCTGAGCATGTGTATGGATTGATTGTAAAGTCTAGCTGGCTTTTGCCTGTTCATACATGTGCATTGACCCTTTTTTCCCCTGAAGTAATATATACTTTTTGTCACAAGCTTTCCCCCAATTTTAAGTTTATAGATGACTAAGGATTTACAAAGACTTTTTTTTGTTAACATTCAGTTTTATTATAGGTTTAGTGTCTTTTGGCAAAAGGAAAATAAAACGCAAGAAATCAGACCAGGCCACCTTAGTGTGCCTACTACATCCACATTAAAGATTTAAAAAAAATGTGAAAAAGGATGGCACATTTGATAATTGATCATTGTCAAGGGTAATCTGGTTAGGTAGGGAGAACTTGAAGGTACACAAGTGACTATTACATACTGATTTATCTCTCAGAGATTTCTGTCAGAGCATCTTTAGAAATTAGGTTCTACAGTGCCTTAACTAGGAGCGAGCGCCTTAACTAGTAGTGAAAACCTTAACTAGTAGTGAGAGCCTTAACTAGGATTGAGAGCCTTAATTAGTAGTGAGAGCCTTAACTAGAGTGAGCGCCTTAACTAGAGTGAGCGCCTTAACTAGGAGTGAGAGCCTTAACTAGTAATGAGAGCCTTAACTAGGAGTGAGAGCCTTAACTAGGAGTGAGAGCCT
>CAJQZJ010032849.1:2575361-2598039 GCA_907164525.1 Lophiomys imhausi
GGAGTAAGAGCCTTAACTAGGATTGAGAGCCTTAACTAGGAGTGAGAACCTTAACTAGGAGTGAGCGTCCACTACTGTCCTGTGAATCACATGCTCACCAGAGAAAATGAGCCACAGTGGTGTGGCTGGCTGCAATGGGAGCTTTGGCATCCAGGAGACTGGGATGGATGATGGAGGTGACATCCTCATAAATACTTTGACTTTGGAACTTTCAGTCTTTGCAGAGTGGGAGCCTTCAGCACATCTAGGGAGCACACCGGCACTTGGTTTATGCACACCAGGATTGCACAGCTGGATGAGGAGTGGAGTAATGCTAACTGCTGCCCCTCTCTCTCTTGCACCTCCCCTTCTCTGTATGTGTCTCTGACAAAGTCTC
Organism: Lophiomys imhausi; assembly: GCA_907164525.1. Lineage (NCBI taxonomy): Eukaryota > Metazoa > Chordata > Mammalia > Rodentia > Muridae > Lophiomys > Lophiomys imhausi. The sequence goes on from CAJQZJ010032849.1 coordinate 2,575,738, forward strand.
ATGTAGTCTGTGCTACCCTTGAACGTGCTATGTAGCCAAGGATGACCTTGAACTGAGTCCCCTGCCTTTACCTCTGGAATGCTGGGATTAGAGTTGTGCCCACCATGCTCTGGTTTGTGTAATGCAGGGCTTTGTGTATGCTGAGGAAACAATTTACTATCGGAGAGACACCTCAAGTCCTAAGATCAGTTCTTTGCTAAAGAAGATTACATTTATCTATCCATCTGTCCGTCTGTCTGTCCATCCATCCATCCATCCATTCATCCGTGTGTGAGTATGTGTGTGTGCGTGCATGCGTGTGTGTGTGTGTGTGCTTGCGTGTGTGCGTGTGTGTGTGTGTGTGTGTGTGTGTGTATGTGTGTGTGTATGCTACAGCGTATATGTGGAGATAGAGGACAATTTGCAGGAGTCAGTTCTCTCCTCCCACATGAGTCTGAGAATCAAAGTCAGGTCCTCAGGCTTGGCAGCAGGTGCCTTAATCTGATGAGTCATTTTCCTGGCCCAAAACTCAGTTCTTTATTTAGCCTTTGTATTAGGGCAGCCCTGGACCTGTCCTGCCTCCAAAGATGAAAGAGCATTTCAGGTATGGGCCAGACTGGGAGCATTGAATAGTTATAATTGATTAATAATGGCTTTGATTTGCTTTCAGGAAGAAAAGTGTAACTAGCCCACTGGATGAAGATCATATCTCTCTAAGCACTCCTCTGTATCAAGTGTTCTGTGTTCTGTGCCTGTATAGCACTTGTCTTTTCAAGAGCTGGGGTCATTGACAACACACTTCTTATTCTTGAGTTTCAGAACAGAGTGGAGTGCATGTTTGAAGTCAGAAATGTAATTTTCCCTAAGTATAGTGAGAATTACTGTAGTTCTCCCTACATGCATACACATACTCACACAATCGTGGGCTTTTATTCAGGCCCCTTGAGGAGCAGTGGCTCCTTTTACTTTCATTGATTCTTGGTTGTGCACCTTTCAGAGTTACCTTTGTCGGGCAGCAGCTGTGGGAAGAATGTGTGCTTATTTTGTATCTGTAACCGTTCCTCCTGCAGACCCTCTGACCTGAGACTCACCCTGCTTGCCACCTCCTCTTCCTCAGCCCCAGCTTTGTTCTGCTGGGTCTCATGTTTCCAGTCCCCTAAAAATGACCTCCTTGCTTCTTTCTATCTCAGCTTAGAAATTATTTCAGCTGAAGACGTTCCAGGCTTGTGGAGTTTCAGAAGTGGATTAGCGTAAAGAGGAAGAAAGGGACATATTTAGGAGGAATTTAGAAAACTTTTCTAGTAAATCTTACCTGGTACCTGTGCTTTCTTGCTGCTCTTCCTTCCAGTTTATTTTTATTTTTACTTTTTTAATACACACTCTTTGTACTGTCTTTTAATGTCTTAAAAATACTTTTTACTAGAGTGGAGAGATGAAGGATGAAAAAAAAAAGCACTTAGTGCTCTTGCAGAGGACCCAAGTTGGATTCCCAGTGCCCTTTTAGTGAGAGTGGTTCACAACTGCCTATAAGCTCTAAGGGATCCAGTGCTTCTGACCTCTGTGGGCACTTGGACTGAAATGCTCATTCACACACATCGCACACACGCTCATGTGCGCGCGCGCACACACACACGTGCAATTTAAAATATTTTAGTGTGTGTGTGTATGTGTGTGAGTTTGGATGCGCATGTCATGGTGTGGTTGTGGAGGTCCAAGGGCAACTTTTAGGGGTTGGTTTTCTCCATTGTGTGTGTCCTGAGGACTGAAGTGTCCTCAGACATGCATAGCAAGCACTTTCACTTGCTGAGCCATCTTGCCAGTCCTTTTAAAAGTCTTCTTGACCTCTTCTCACACCAGCAGCTCCGAATCTTGCTTGGTTGCTTTGGGGCAGATGAGAAGCCATCCTTTTTTCTTGGTGGCACTCTGATGTCTTCAGGGGAAGGGAGGGTTCAGATCCTTCTGTGTACCATACACATTCTATGTATGTTCACCTTCACAGATGGCAATGGGAAAACATATAGTATTGAGTACTTGAAATGTGCCCAAGACTATGCCAAGCCCTTCATGTAAATTATTTCTTACTCAGGCTAGCCCAATAAAGTTTATGAACTATTGTTGTCTTCATTATATAGACGAGGAAGTTGGTGCTCAGAGATTTTAATAACATGCCATTATGTATGTAGCTTGAATCAAGCAGCGGCAGTCAAGATTCAAACCAGGCAGTCTGTGCCAGGGACCAGATCCAACTGCTCAAGGAAAGGCTGTGAGCTTACAGCCAGGATGGTTGGCCTCACGGCAGCTTTCTGACTGGGAAAATTTCCCTCTTACATCAACAACCTAAACACTTACTGTCTTCATATTTTCAGATCACTAAGAGCAGTGTTCTGGGTTGTTTTTTGGTGACAGAAACTGCATGTTTTATAGCACTAAAAAGAAAAAAAAATTCAAGTTGGGCTCCAAGAGTGTTGCAGTTCCTGTTTGACTGTACAGTGAAGGAAGTAGGCCAGTCGTGCCCCTGCTTTGGAAAGATTAGATAATTGGTAGAGGTTGCATTTCTGAGGTTAATTTGTGTTCCAGTCTCAGCAGTAGGTGAGTGTGCAAAGGCAGCAAACCTGTCCCCCAGCAGCCCCATAGACAAGGCTCTCTCCAGCCCTCACATCAGTTGGCACACCTGAATAACAATGGGGAGCCTTGTTGACCATTTGGCACTCCACAATCCAGTAATTAGAAACTGTAAAACAATAATACAGACATGAAGCAAATCCTCCAGTTCACGAAAAAAAAAAAAAATCTGTGATCCTGCTTTGTGGCTGAGTGGAAAATCACAACCCGCTGCTCAGACAGCAAAGCAAACACTTCAGGATTTTGGCAGCTGTTTTGTACATATAAAAAGCTCTAGGCTCTATATTCGTTTAGAGGATGTCATACTTTCGTAAAAACGGAAAACAATTGCCCCACTTCCTTGGTGTGCCCCTCCCATCCCTATAATTTTCTCGAAGTGAATCTCAAATTATGATCCATAGACCAGCAGTATCAGCATTATCTGGGAACTGTGTTGGAATCTAGAATTTAGAATCTGGGTTCCCACCCCACACCCTCTGAACCAGATAACTCACATGAGGCTGAGTGATTTATGTTTTAATAAATCTTTCCTTCAACCTCTCCTACCTTCCCCTCCCCTTTTCAGGTGATGCTTACCCTGTGTAAAGTTTAAGATACAATAGAGGCAGGAGCAGGTAATTCTGGGGACAGAAGTGGAGTGCATTCCCTCTTGCCCCATCAGATCCATAAAAGCTCTCTGCTGTGTCTGGAAATGTGTGTGGTTGGCTGTGCCCTCACAGCCTCTGGGCTTCTCTAGGAACTTGCTTAGAAGGTACATGAGCAGAGTCTTAGTCCTGGTCTTCTAGAAATGATTCCTTATTTCATTCATTCTGGCCTGTACTTCACTGTACAGGACAGAGAAGGAGAGGCATGGGACAAAACAACACCCCCCCTCCAAAAAAAAAAACAACCAGCCAAACAAAAAAGAACTTTGGCAGTATCATTGATGTGACATGTTCATTAGTCTGAACTGTCACAGAGTTAGGCAGGGTGGCAACTCTTGTGTAATCCTAGCACTTCGGAGGCGGAGGAGGAGAATTGGTGGTTCAAGGTCATCCTGGGCTACATAGTGGGTTTGAGGGTGGCCTAGGCTATATGAGAACCTACCCGTCCAAAAGAATCCAACAGAGACAGGAAGCTAGCTTGGTTAGTAAAGTGCTTACTGTACATGTGTGCACATAACCATACATGCATACACACAAACACACAGACAAAAAGGATCACAAAAAACTAAAACCTGAGAGCTAATCTGTGATGAGTGCTTCTCTACATGTCCTTTCTCTCTTTGTTATTTCATTTTCTCTGCTTCAGTGATTTTGACAGAAGGCCCTTATGCCCCTTCCCCCCTCCCTTCTCCCTTGTGATATGTGCAACAATAGCATGGGTTCATTCAGACCCATTCTAAGTCCTCCCACTGCTGACCACCAGATTCCCTGGAAAGGCCTCTTGGGAAATAAGAACTTGCCATTAGCGCCCAATGAGTCCACAACCCGTGTTCTCTTAAAAGGCTCAGGTTCCTTACAAGCTTTACACAGATACAGTCTCTCTGAGGCTGATAGTCTCTGTTTAGGAAGAGAACCCCTGTACAGACAGAAACACCTATCCTGTGGGGTTTCCTGGGTTTTACACAGATTTGCTAATTTTTGCTTACATTTGAAAATGTGTTTATTTTGCTCTGCATTTCCTCCTGCCTTTCTGAATGTCAGGTTTTCCTGTGACCTTAAAAATAAAAAGAGTAATTGGCAGGCGTGGTGGGGCAGGCCTTTAATCTCAGCACTGGGGTGGCAGAGGCAGGTGAATCTCTGTGAGTTCAAGGTCAGCCTGGTCTACAAAGTGAGTCCAGGACAGCCAGGGCTACACAGAGAATCCCTGTCTTGAATCCCCCCCCCCAAAAAAAAGAGTATGAGGTAGGGGTGTGGCTCAGTAGAGTGCTTGACCACTTGACCAGCATGTGTGAAGCTCTGGGTTCCATGCCTAGCACTGCATATAGGGGGTGTGGTGACACACACCTAATTTCCAACATATTGGAAGTGGAAACATGAGGTTCAAAGGTTCAAAGGTCACCTTCACTACATAGAAATTTTGAGGCCAGCTTGTCTCTGAAAACAAAACCATCCATAACCCTCCCTAACAAAACATGAAGCTTAGGCCATGCTGGCTTGTGAATGTGTATCAAACTCTTTGTCTTTGTCATCTGACGTAGCATGGTAAGGCTGCAGAGATCAGTAGGTACAGGGTACAAATCTGTGTCTTCTCTGACGTTGACTAGACTGAACAAGAAATGAACCGTACATATAGTGATCTAACTTTTTGTTCTTTCTGCTCTTGAGTGGGAGAACCTGCTTGAATTTCCAGACTTAATGTTGGGGTCATTACAAGCCCAACACTAGGCTTCTGTGGGCCTAGGTAGTTTGGGGATTTTATTTAATTTTAAGGGTTCTGGTTCCTCTTAGATTTAGGAGACAGGGGCAGCAGATACTCTGACCATGTGATGCATTGTGAGTTGGAGAAGTCAGGGGCTCAGACTGTAGTATTTACCTGCCTGGATTTATGAAACATGTCATTTAGGAAAGATGTCATAAGAGGAATGGGAGCAGCCAAGCTGGTAGTATTTTACCAGTGTGGTAGCCGATCTGCTGCCCTCCCCAGCCTGCTTGCTCTTCTTTGTGCTTTTAATTAAATACACAGCTGATGATATCAGCTTGGCTCCTTGCTCCTTAAGCTTCCCCTCAGAACAAAAACATCCTGGCAGACAGCAGTGACCATTAAGTCTCAAGACCCAAGCTTTTGCTTGTTCCGAGGTAATTAAAATAAATCTGCCTAAGCATCACCAAATGCAGATAAAACCTAGGGCTGATTACAGTTGACCCTCTAATAAACCTATTTGATTAGGCAGAACCTGTGGGGTGCAGGGAAACATTCAAGACTCTGGCCATTGACCTTTCAACTGGAGGTTGGAGGGATTGTTTGATTCTTTCAGTCACAGGGTATTTTGAGAACTGTTACCTGAGACCCCTAAAGAAATTGGTTCAGATAAACAGGGAGGACCCGTGGGCTTGCCATAAGGGTTCTAGTCAGCCACCACTTGGGATGTGCTGCTTCCTGGCTGATCAATGGGGAATAGATTTTGCTGAAGGTCTTGGCCTAGAATGATAATTAAAAAGGACATTCCCGAACACACCCAGGAACGTTCTGATGAAGTCACACCCGAAGACTATTTTCTTTTTAGTGAAAGTGTTCGCCTCTTTATTTATGAAGGTGACTTTTGACACTTTTAGAATAGCCCGAATGATTTCTTATCAAGACTGCAATTGGTCATTTAAGAGAAATTTTTCTTAATTGATCCATCTCTGGGTCCTGTAACCCTAGACACACTTCTCTTCTTGGCTTTTATCACAGGTTCCTGATATAATTTTTATTATATCTTAGAAGGCAAGCGTTTTTTGTTGTTGTAGTAATAAATATTATGTGTATGTTGCATGATGTGTGTGGTGAGTGTGTGCATGCTGAAACCAGAGCAGAGAACAGGATGTTCTGATCTGTCAGTTCTTGCCTTATTTCCATCACACAGAGTGTCTTAACTAGACCTGGATCCAGGCTGGCAGTGAACCAGCCCCCGTGATCCTCTTGTGTCCACTCTTCTTCACACTACTGGGGTTTCTAAAGGGCACGGTAGCCATCTCATTCTTATATAGGTCCTGGAAACTCAGACTCAGGTCTTCATGGTTGTTCAGCTCTTACCCACTGAGCCACCTTCCTAGCATCACCAAATGCTTAATCCTTCTCCAGAAATGCCTAAATGAATAAACTCCCAGACAACTAAAGGAGGTTGGCAAACAATGGGCCATAGATCAGACCAGGTCTTTACCTGTTTTTTACATTTGTGAGCCTAAGAGCAATTTTGACATTCTTTTTTTTTTTTTTTTTGGTTTTTCGAGACAGCGTTTCTCTGTGTAGCCCTGGCTGTCCTGGACTCACTTTGTAGACCAGGCTGGCCTCGAACTCGCAAAGATCCACCTGCCTCTGCCTCCCAAGTGCTGGGATTAAAGGCGTGCGCCACCACTGCCCGGCAATTTTGACATTCTTAAATGGTTGGGGGAAAAAAAAATCAAAAGAAGACTGTTTCATGACACATGGAAATTATATGGAATTTAAATTCAAGTGTACATAAATAAAGTTTTATTGGAACACAGCCACACTGGTTCATTTATGTTATTGTCTTTGGCTACATTTTATGCTAAGACAGCAAAATAGAGTCCTTGTAACTAAGACCATCTGGTCCCAACAGCCTAAAATATTTACTCTCTGGTCCTTTTCAAAAGTGCTCTGCCTATCCTTTTCCTATTAAATACTACATACGAAGCAAATGCTTACTATTTGAATTATTTCAAGTCTAAATTTGAGTTTTTGGGTAGAGTGCTGATCCTAAAAGTGTTTGGTGAATATAAAACAAATGATCAATAGGCTTGTTTCTCTGGTCAGCCATTTGTGTTGGTGGTTCATCCCCCCCCCCCCCCCGTGTCTGTCTCTCATGTATATGTGTATGTGTGTGTGTGTTCATGCCAGCACACATGCATCACCTCCTCCAAGGCTCGGTGAACACTGTAGAAGAGACAGCAAGTAGTAGGAAGGGATGGAGTCTGTGAACCTCTGCCTCTGGTCGTGGTATGACCATTGCATTCATGAACTCTCAGCAGGTGTGATCACCGGCACAAGGCTGGAGCTGTCCGCTCTTTCTCGTATAGCTGGTGCTGGCCTGGAACTGTCTGTATAACTGATGATGACCTGGACCTTCTGATCATCATGTCTCCACCTCTCAAGAGCTGGGGTTACAGGGGTGCACCCTGTATCCCTACATGCATCACACCCTGGGTATGTGGTGCTGAGGGTTGAACCCAGGGCCCTGTGCATGGTAGCAAAGAAGTCTCCTAACTGAACTATGTCCTTGGCCTTGTTTGACTTTATAATCTCACTTGTGCAAAGGTAGATAGCATCTCTTGGGTTCCTTACAGTATGGAGAAATAAGCCTCCTTTTCAAAGTGCTTGAAGGAACAGTGTGGGAAGGCGATGGTTGCTGCAGAGATTCTTAACCTCAGCTCATAAGCCATGCTAGCATATCTGGAAAGATTTTTGTACATACAGCCAGTCTTTTTTTGACCTCAGAAAATTGAGAGGAGTAGACCGAAAGCCTGAAAAGATTGATTGGTGAGCTACAAAGAGTGAAAAGACATTTTCTTCAAGGTGAACTCACCTTATCAAAATATTATGAAAATTCCAAAGAAAAGTTGAGCTGGGTTACCAAGAAAAACGCCAGGAGGTAAAAAAAACAAAACAACAACAACAAAACCAAACAAACAAACCAAAAAACCTGTAAAATATAGAATTTAAAATGGAAGGCTAGTCTTTCCCATAGTTTTCCATTTTGTAAGTTAAGGATGTCGCAGTATGTGGGGAAAGGTTTGAAACCTCCTCTGGCTATAATCCCTGACTGTGGCCTCCTTCCTCCAGTTCTGTAACTGTGGGTATTGTTCAGCACCTTGACCACCTGGCATTGGTAGCAGCTCATTCATACAATCTGCCAGTACAAATAAGCCATATATAACCTTATCCATGATAGTGAGCAGTCTGATAGTTTTGTTATATTCTTCTGTGGCCTAGGGCCCATAAACAGGGAGAAGAGAGCTTTTTTCTAAAAAGCCCATCATTCATGTTTTGAGATATATATATATATATATATATATATATATATATATATATACTTTATTGCACAGAGTGTAGGGGCATATGTGTCTCACATGTGGGTGGGCAAATGCCATCGTGTGTGTTTGGAGGTCAGAGGACAGCTTTGTGGAGTTGGTTCTTATTCTTCTACATTGACTTAAGTTCCAGAGGTCAGAGTTCAGTGCTTAGACTTAAACAGTAAGCTCTTTACAAGCTGAGCTGTCTCACTGGCCCCCTGCTTTGGATTCTCATAGTGTCAAATAAGGCAACAACATTCCATAGTTTAAGATGGCTTAGGGTGCTCTAGAACAGGGATGCATGTGTGATTGAAAAAAATAGATGCAGCAGCCTTATATACAGTAATTGCGTTTTCCATGTGGAAGCCATTCTGGGCTAGGACTGCCTTTTCTAGTTACTTATCACCTGTAATGGTGCAGCAAGACCATTTCCCAGCTGTGTAGTGCTAACTACACAGAATAGCATGGAATAGCATGGGGCTAGGAGACCATTCCTCATGATCATGAAGGGGGGGTCTCCTGACTGTATACAATTGCAATGATTTGAAATGTTTTCACAGATTTGTCAGAAGGTGACTTTTTCTTCTTTGCTCCTTGTGTCTTGTTCTCAGGCCAGAATTGTCTTCCCTTGCACTGTCCAAATATACCTCTTATTTTAATCTACCTGTTTCTCTTTTCCCGTTAGTGGTTGAGAGATAGGATCTTGAGCATGCTTCACTCTACCACTGAGCTATTACTGACCTCTAGTCTTTTTGTTTCTGTTTTTTTATTTCTTAAAAATTTTAAAACAATTAATTTAATGTGTATGTGTATATGTATGTGTGTGCCATGGGTGCGTGTGTGGGTGCCAGAGGACCCTTTAAAGGTGTTGGGGCTCTTCTTTTACTATATGGGTCTTGGGAATTGAACTCAGGTTGTCACACTTGGCAGCAGGCACCATTAGCCTGTGACCCATCTCACTCCTGGTGTTTCGTGTTTGATTTGAGTTGGTCTCTGTTAAGTTGTATAAGACTCCCAGTGTAGCCCAGGTTGGCCCTGAACTTTGATCCTCTTGCCCCAGCCTCTTTAGTAACTATACCTACGTCTCTTTTTAAAGAAGACTGTTCCTCGTAATAGTCAAAGACATTGGGGTGGGGAAGGGGTTTGTACGAAGAACTTGTTTTCTATATTTGACTTTTTAGTATTGTTTAGGTGATAGAAAAATAAATCCAGGACCATTTGAAAATAATTGCTTTCCTGAACAAGTCTGCCATTTATTACATGGGACAAGGATGCTCTTAAACCTGACTTTCTGGTTCCAGATGTGTTCTCAGGGTCTTTGGTAGTAGCGATAACCTCCAAAGCAGGATGCTGTGTCCTGTTGGCATGCTGGACTAGACAGCTCATTGTGTGGATTATACTTTGCACTGTAGGGTTGTTGAGCAGCATCCTGGCTCACTTAACACCGTAGCAGCCCCTAGTGTGTTAACCACAAATCCATCCAGACCTGGCCATGAGGACAGGCTTACCGTGGCTGAGAATTACTGCCTTAGAGTGTAGGGGATAGCCTTAAATCAGAAGTCAACCATGAGTTCTGCAGTGTGGAAGTCTGCATTCATATGGTTTGACCTTTTAAGAACACCCCTCAATCAGTGACTAGAGAGTGTTTGGTTTGTTGAAATTCCTGTGTAATCCTTAAGTACCTTCTTAGCCTCGACTCACACTAAAAATGTAGGTATGTGTTTGTAGTGAATGAGGTTTGCAGTAAAACGTAGTAACGCCTCAAGTCTCTCCCAACCCTCACATTTTATGATTTTAGTTGTAACAAGTATCTTTATAGAATTATACATCTTAAGACTGAAAGTTTAGGGCTGCAAGATGGCTTAGCAGGCTTAAAAAAAAAAACACTTTTCATGGAAGTCTGACAATGTGAGTTCAGTCTCCAGAACCCATGTTGGAAGAAGAGAAATGAGTCCTGAAAATTATCCTCTGATCTCTAGCTTTGGTATATGTATACCTGCGTGTGTGCGCACGTGTGCGCGCACACACACACACACACACACACACACACACACACTCATACATTACATACACAGGCACAATGATAAGTAATACAAAATTTGTTTAAAAAAGCTGAAAGTTTGTGGTTATTATGTTACTCTTGGTTTTATCCATTGTGATTTCCACAAATAGATCAAGTCAGATAAAAATATTTGTTTTTTTTTTAAGAACTGGATATTATTAAATGGCTTTATTTACAAAAATGTCTGAGAGCATACTTTTATAAGACCGTTTCCTTTGCTTGCTGACTGGATTCAGGTGACAGCTGCTTGCCCTCTGAGTATGTCTGTTTGGAATAAGGCTCATGCTAGTATTTATTTTAACATTTGCTTGTTGCTGCGGGTACTCTCTTTGCCAAACATCTTCATGCTCTGCTTCCTTAATTAGGGAAACTGACCTTCCAGAGTGCCTCGGTTGATATATTGGGGTTAAATTAGTGAGCTTTCTATTTCAACTGGTTTTTAATCACAAATCAGTAGGGACTACTATTCGTTTGGCTGGAGAAAGAGGTGGCTAAGAGAGAAATGTAATAACTTTTATGGGTTTATGTGCTTTACATGTGATGTGCCCAACCAGAAATAACAAGATACACAGCAGATGTGAAGGTACCAGCTAATATAATTACACCGGGGATCATTTTCACCATTTGAGTCGGAATTACATTGAACTTGTTTCTTCAGCCCTAACAGGATTTGGTAGAGTTGCTTCAATTTGAATTGAAGGCTGAGATGAATTGCCCACACTTGTGTCTTTTCTGCAAGGTTGGATTGTGGGTACCTTCCATATTTCATAGTTTGATAAACTGTCAGGTTCATATTCAGATTCAAGACGAGGCTCAGCTGGATGGGAAGTGTTGTACTTTAGTTCAAATCTAACAGATTAGTGTGCTAGGAAGGGTTAGAGGCTTTTGGCTGGAAACCAGATCTGAAGGTATCCTGTTTAAACACAGTACTAGACTTAAGCCTTATTGGAAATAGCAGGTCTATTAGCTTGAGCTAAAAAGATTATTTTGTATGCATGAAAATATTTGATGAAGGGAGTGAACTGTTTTTTTTTTTTTTTTTGTGTGTGTGTGTGTGTGTGTGTGTGTGTGCCAAACAAGTTGATCCCAGGATGAATCAAGCATATTTCAACATGGAACAAATTGAAATACTTGAGGCTTTGTCTTAGATACTTAAACCTATATTTTATACTCTATCTTCATAGAATACTTAGGAAGAAAAGAACCATTTGCAATGCTAGTGACAGCGCAGTATCTCATACTACAGTTGGGATGGTAGGTCTGGTCTGTTTTTGCTTTCATACTCAGTCCTGTTACAGCAAAAAGGTGTAGTGAAGGTGTTTATTTCACTGGAACATTTCTATAAAGAACAGCTTTAAATGAAGCCCAGCACATAGAACCATTATCATTTCTAAGGCAGAGAACTCGTTTTCAATTTTGCTATCAAAGAAAAATGACAAATAAAAAATGCAAGAAAACCCAGATGGACTAACTGTATTAAGAGCTTGCTATGCATATTTTGTGTCACATATTAGCATTCGTTAAGTCAAAAGGGGGAAAAAATGAGCTTTTCCTACATGAATTAAACCAATAAGGCTGGCAACGTTCCAAGCTAACTCTTGTGGATTGTTTTCTAACTGTTTTAATTAAAATTGTTCAGTATATGATTAACCTAAAAGTTTTAATTTCTACAAAACTGTTGAGCAAATGAGACATTAATATTTTACATTAACTGTAGTGATACTGCTGTGGTTTCCAAAGTGATGCTCATTCAAGTAAAACATAGCATGTGGTGGGTGGAAAACTCCCGGTGCTCATGATGCTTTACTAAAACGCCATGGTTCAGGAACCCTGTCTGCAGGTAAGCATTGGTATAGTTACCCACTGCTGTGTTCCAGCTACCAAGGAGTTGCTGGTCATCTGTCAAGATTGTCATGATGAGGTTAATGGAATAACGTGCCAGGGGTCTACTCCTTCCATCCCTTTCTCCTGTTTGGTTTAATAATAATGTTGGCATAGCACATAAGATCCTAAGATTAGAAGGGGCTGGTCAGGGTCAGGCTGGGGGGTGGGGGCGGGACAACTTGGATTACTGACATTAAATTCTGTGGTCTTGGCTTATGTGACAAGGGCAGTTGTTAACTGTAATCAAGGAGGGGAGGATAAGGAAGGCTTGAATGGATAACCACCTTTATTTGCCTGAGGTTCTTTAGATAGTTACCACTAACTTTGGGGAAACCACAGCCTATTTTGCAAATGGCACAATTGATCCCAGTGAAGTTGTGTTGTGAGTAGCTGTGTGTAGCTATGGCTTCTCAAACACAGATTTGAATTCCCTCACTCATCAACACGCCCCCACCAAATGCCTTTGGCCTGATGTTCTTTATGTCCTCAACTAAGGAGAAAGTATTTCCTTTCCTTCCTTTAAAGACTTGTACCATAGAAATTCAAGATAAATGGTGTTATTTGAACCCTGCAGGAGGATGTTGGAAAAGATAAGATTAGTGGTGCTCTGTGGGAAGGATTATGATAAAGCTTAGGCTGTCCTAACTGTCCAGATAGTGATCAGTCTGTATGGTACCAGGCTGAGATCACCTATTAGACCCCGAGATGCTTGACACAGGTCTTCCTTGCTGAGATAAATCCATGGAATCTGGGATGTAGCTTCGGAACAGCAGAAGTGTATCTGCTTTGCACTTGCAGTCCTTTCACGGTCATGAGAGACCATGACTGTCCAGATGCCTAGCCATTGCTTGATTCTGTCTCTTCTTTACCTTGTCTAGTTGGTTTTTTACATAGAATCACAGATTCTTTGTTAGCCTTCCTTTCTGTTGTGTATATTCCCTCTCTCCCACAAGTTCCTTCTGCTTATCTTTTAAAGCACCAGATTCCTAATAAATTATTCATATATTCAGTATTTATAAGTAGTTGATAATCAGAGTACAATAATAGATCTTGGTCTTGTACAAGCTGCTGTATTTGGCAGAAACCTGGCTTTGCACAAGTGATTTTTGAGATAAGTAGTTTATCAGGTGTGTTGCTATCCACTCATTTCTTTAAAGGTTCTTGAGTTCTGTCATGTGCATAGAGTTGGATCATTAGAAAAGCACATAGCTTGGGAATAGTATCCCCATGATGGAGTTCAGAGTGCTGTGCTTTTAGTAATACAGAAGAACAATACTCATTCTAAAGTCAGCGATTTCTTTTTCCAAAACCTTAAAAGGAATCTAGTTCTCTCTCTCTCTCTCTCTCTCTCTCTCTTTCTCTCTCTCTCTCTCTCTCTCTCTCTGTGTGTGTGTGTATGTGTAGTGCCGGAGGTTAGCCTTAGATGTCATTCCTCTAGAGCCATTCACCTTGGTTTTTGAGACTGGAGCTGTCCTTGGAAACTGGGACTTGATTAGGCTAGGCTTATTGGCTAGTGAACCCCAGAGAGAACCCCCCTGCACCCCCAACCCCCACCCCGTCTCTATTTCATTTGCATTGGGATTACAAGCCCATGCCCCAGAACACTTTTGTATTCTCGTTCTGGGGATTGGACTTGGTTCCTCAGGTTTGCAAGGCAAGCAGTATACCAACTCCAAATCTGCTATCTTAATGAGTCTCATAATATCCACATATGTGTAATGCATGTGTATATACACATGTATACATATGTACAACACATGTATATATGTACACACATACATAGAATATACACATAGACTAAAATGCCTACACATGACATAGTTTATAAAGAGTTCCTCTAAGAAAATGGTGCCAGAAAAAAAAACTTTCTGCAGAGCAACATGAATACATTTTTGCTTTCTTTCTTTTTGTTATTTTCAATTTTATGTGTATGGGTATTTTGCCTGTCTTTGGAGGACACTAGATCCCGTCTAGAACTGGATTTACAGATAGTTGTGAACTACCATGTGGTTGCTGTGTATTGAACCTGGGTCCTGTGCAAGAATGAACAGCTGGTGTGTTTAACTGATGAACCTTTTTTCTTTTAAGTGTTTGTTGACTAAACTCATCTATAATAATAGAACTATCAAATTTTCAAACAAATTATGAACTTCATTAACAAGCTTTAGATCTCCTCATAACTTGATCAAGCATTATTATTCTTTCGCTGAGTGAGTACTAATTTTCACCTGTATTTAGCATTGTTTCTTAGGTTAATAACTGACTTCTAGACCACTATGCTGCATGACCTACATAGACCTGGTACCCTCTTTCCTCTTCTCATGAGGAAGCAACAACAAACTACAGATTTTGTTCTTGCTCTGTAAAATCTGACCTTGTTGATAAGATCATGTATGTCTGACAAGGAAAATTGCTCAAATCAGGAAATTTCACTAGTACTTTATGAGTAGGTAGTTTGGGACTTTTCATTATTATTTTTAAATTTTTTGAGCTCTGTTCTCTTGGATCATTTCCTTTCTTTCTTTTTTAGGTTATAGTTATTTTTATTGTATGTATTTGAGTGTTTGGCATGCATGGATGTCTGTACCATGTGTGTATCAGGGAACTGGCAGAAAGCAGAAGAGTACATCAGATCACCTGGAACTGCAGATATGCTGCTTGAGAGCCGCCATGTGGGTGCTGGGAATTGAACACATGTCCTGCGTAAGAGCATTCAGTGCTCTCAACTATTGTCTCTCCAGCCCCAGGTTTCCATTTTCAATCTAGTAATAGTGATCTCTGTTTACATAATCTGTTCAGTTGTGAGGGTGGCTGATTGATTTCCTGACCTTTGTGATACATTTCCTGGGGAGACTGTTTCTGTTCATCCCAGATAGAGGGCAGTAAGACGTCAAACCCCAGCTTGGTGAACCAGTGAGTTTAGTGGGGTTACATAATTTTTGCCTGGGTGACTACAACAGCTGTATCATTAAAATGACCCCTGAACTGCATGGATGAGGGCTCTTGAACGCTGCAATGCTAGAGTTTCCTGTCCACTGTGTACAAAGCTGTAGCTCTAGAGTCCCCTCTCTCCCAACAGTCTCTGCTTATATAACCTTGGTGAGGGGCCATTGAGAGGTGTTTCTTGTGCATTTCATGCACCTCCAGGCCTTCCTGGTCCTTCCAGGTTGGAATGTTTTAATCTTGAAGAAACAGTTCCACAACCCCGCCTGTCTGTCTGTAGTCTGGAGTGCATATCTCTCTCTCCATAAAAACTGCTCGTACTGTTCATCAGTGAGACAGCTGTACTTTGCTCATTTGTTTTCTGATGCCGTATATTGCAAGCTTCTGAGCATGCCACCGATGTGCAATACTCCTCTTGCTGTTCAAAAGTCTTCTTTTGTCTGAGGCTTAGTTACTGCTGCGGTTGATGGCATGACAGTCCACAGCAAGCTACAAATGAGTGTTTAAATGGTGTATGATTCAACAGGTGCACTCTTCCAGGTGGGCACAAGAGTGGCTGCACATTGGGTGGAGGGACCAGATGTCTCTAGATACTCTGTTGTTTGCTCAGCTCTTTCCCTGTGACTGTTACCTGACTTATGTTGCTTCTGTTCAGACTTTGTGACTCTGTTTTATTTCTTTTTTGAAACATGCAAGTAGTGCAACTTCCATTTGGGAAATGTTAAATTTGAAATCATGAAGGAAGCGGTGATTATAGGGTAGCTTAGTAATTCCCAGTAATCATCACCAAATAATATTTTCTGGAAGTCCCCTGTGTATAGAACTTACCTTCTAAAGTGCATGGGTGGCATGCCATACACTCCAGGAAAACAGTAATCATTGCTGGCCCACTTTAAACACAACTCAAGAAGCGGGGATTCCGATGATACAGAACATAAAATATACAGGCAGTGAATTTCAGTGCATGGTGATCTATGTAAAGATTCACTGCCCGTCAATATAAGCACCTAGTAGCCAATGTGTTTATAGTTCCTCGCAAAAGCATTTCGATTACCTTGTGACTGGTGATTACATTTTGCTAGAAAGTCAGCTTTTAAGTTTTTTTCTTGTCCTACTTATGTAAAATTACGGGATGTTTAAAACAGATGAAGAAAGAGGCTTGACTTGATACATATTCAATGAAAGAGATATCAGAGTCATGTTCTACTTAAAATATGAATTTAAAAAATTCCCCCCTCTCCCATAGTTTTTGTGCTTTTTTCCCCCTGATAATATATGTAAAAAATCAATTTTTGGTAAGTAGCAATAGAAATCAGGGCAGTGTCTGGGGACACACTGGGAAATTTAAGGGAACCTCTTGAGGGGAGTCTCTTAAGATATATTTGCCATGGCTGTTGTCACAATACTGTTCATTTTTTTATTCTGAAAAATAGACAATATACGGGTGTATACTGTTCACTGTGGGTGGGTATCTTAATGTGTTGTATGGTTGCTCAACAAAAATTCAAAAATACCCTAAAATAACAAGGTAGAAAAAAAACTATTTGTTGGCTGGGTAGTGGTGGTACACACCTTTAATCCCAGTACTGGAGAGGGAGAGGCAGGCAGATCTCTGTGAGTTCAAGGCCAGTCTGGTCTACAAAGCAAGTTCAGGACAGCCAGGGCTACACAGAGAAACCCTGTCTCAAAAAAAAAAAAAAGAAAAGAAAAAAGAAAACCAAACAAATAAACAAAACAACAACAAAAATGCCATTTGTATTCTACACTGAGATAATCACTGTTTTACATATATCTTCCCAGTATTTGGGGACATATACTTCTTAAATATATATTGTCATGAGTTCTAATTTTGATAAAACTGTGCATTCATATATATGTATATGTACATAAATCTGAATTTTTGATTTGTTATATTTTGGCATAGAGATTTTGAGATTCTGAATTTAATAGCTGTTTAAAATACCATTGTTTGAGCATACCATAGTTGTATTTTTGCAAAATCCTCTTTTTAAATATTAGTTTTATCAATACCTAAATGTTATAAAGAACTTGTTTGCCCTGTAAGTATTTAAAATAAGAAAGGCTGAATCGACCCCATCTTTATATAGTAAAATTAGGAGATAAGACATCGTTGACTTAAATTATTTGAAAGATGACTTTTTCATTTTCTTGTGAAAACTGAGGGAGGCACTGTGATGCATATGTGTAATACTAGCATTTGGGAAGATGAGGCAGGAAGGCAGAGTTTGATGCCAGTCTGAGTGACCTATGTAGTGAGAACTTGCCACACACAAAAACCCAAAACCAAGAAACAGCTGAAAACAGTTTAGCTTTTCCTAACACACTCCTGTGCGATAGAGACATGTTTTATAAGTGAGAGTTGGTTCTCACATCTTTATTGTTGACTGAGAAAATTTTCTATCCATTTATGGAATGAACTCGCTTACTGAATATTGTTTATATGCAAGTTCTTTGTTCAGGTCTGAGGGACGTGGCTGTGGAGACCTGGTTGTCTGCTCTCTCAGCCTGGGGCCATGATGCATCATGGTCCTGACACATCCTTAGCCCACAGACTCTTGTTTATGGATCCTAGTGTTTTTGTTTGGATCATGTGACTGGGATTTATGTCATTATACAGGTGATTTAGAAGCTCATGTTCCATAGAGGTTTCTGTATCACCCACCTTCCCCAGGCAGTAGGTTCTTCAAGACTGAGTCCTGGAATTCAGAGCTTGGTGGGAAGGATCTGTTTGCAGCCAAAAGGGAAATGACCTTTTCATTCAGTGTGAGTGCTCCGTGTGAGCTGTGCATTCACCCTGCTCTCATATTGCTAAAATCTCTTCTAGCTGTAAAATTCTTTAATTTTTTTTCCCTTTGTATTTAGGCCTCTGGAGATCCTAATACTGAATCCTTTCTCAAACATTAAATTTCTAGTAAAGGTAAAAGATTGTATTCCTCTTTTTGATATGCCATTTGACTTTGTGGTATAAATATAGACTCAAGAATGAAAGACAGAAGCAAAGTGCACTTGCTCACTCCAGGACAACAGATGGGAGTTGAGAGTGTTTCTGTTCATGTCCAGTCCACAAAACTAGTCACAGGATGATTTTTATCCACTCATTTTTTCATAAAAAGAAACAAAAGATTTGTTTTATGATTTTTATTTGGAAAGACACTTACTGTGGGTCGAATGTCCAGATGGGAATATGCTTGCATAGAAAAACCAAAAACAATGGGACCCAGAAAACATCAATCATGATCTGATCAAAATAAAGAAAAATTATTATTATTATTATTATTATTATTATTATTATTAGGTAGAATGTACTGCAAGTTCATCTCTAGGAAAATCTAAGAAGTCTGTGGATAAAGCAGATCCCCCATGTTGAACATGGATCATACTCAGGCAATCTTGCAGTCTATTCTTCTCTTACATCATCTTCTGGTGCCTCAGGGACATCTGTATGTGGGAGATTCTGGCTACAAACCAAGAGTCATTATTATGCAACATTGGACAAATCACTTAAGAAACCCATTGTTTTTGTTCTTCTGTAGAACAGAGCAGTAACTCCTGTCTACCCTCTTCTATGACATTACTGCAAAGATTAAAAATATATGTCTGATAAAGGTGATGCCGAGGTCTTGGTATAACAGGAATGACCACAAAACACTTAACTCTTTGGCTGCTGCTCCAAGTGTGTGGGCATATGTACATTTGTGTGCATGTATTTCTTTATGACCTTGTACACAACAGCCACATATCCAAGTGTATAAGTGTTTGAAAAAGGCATAGATTTGTATGACCTAGAGAGAAACTGTAGGGTAAGAGTGTAGGGTTGGCAAAGTTCTCAATCTCTTCCTTCCTCCCTCCCTCCCTCCATTCTTCCCTCCCTCTATCCTTACCCCCTCCATCCCTCCTCCCTCCTTCCCCCCTCCTTCCTTCCCTCCCTCCCTCCCTCCCTCTCTCCCTCTCTCCCTCCTTTCTTCCTTCCTTTTTTTTAAATTTATTTTTTGATTGACAATAATGAGTGATCCTCTAGGATTTTTTAAAATCCATCTTCCTTAAGGTTCTTTAGATGAAGACACAGTTTGAGTAGAGAAGCGTTTGTGATACTTAATTGCATTTTAGTTTATACTGACCCGTTGGGTTTAAAACTTAAGTTGGTTTACAACACAGGAACAATGCATCTCAAAAAGTAACAGTGGGAACTCAGGGAAAGGAACATGTACAACAGCTGCTAGGTATGATGGCCCACATTCATAATCCTAGCACTTAGGAGGCAGAAGCAGGAGTGGTGCTAAGAGTTTGAGGCCAGCTTAGGCTACAGTTTCAGTTCTAGGCTAGCCTGTGTTATGAGGTGAGACAAAATGTGTAAGGAACATCTGATAAAGCTATATGAAGACTTACTAGTGGAAGCAGGGCAGAGTAGGGTCTTCTGCAAGAGGTGAAGATTGTTCATAGCCACCAAAACAAAGAGGGAACTGTTCAAATTTCCTTGAGAAATTTTACTGGTGAGGATGAGGCCATAAACTCTACCTCCAGTATACCCATCAAAACACACAGAAGTGATTTGTTAGATGGTTGTCTGTCAACTGTCACAGCATAGTAGTAACATCGAGACAAACCTTGACCCCAGAAAGAGAGACCACACAGGGTCAAAGTCATGTGTTGCGCATAGGCAGCCCTGGAGGGCTTTCTGAGAGCTAAGGATGACATTTAGAATGGCAGTGGGGAGGGTAAGCCACCTGTCCTCAGGCAGTCTTGTACAAATGCTCTTTATCTCAGCCGGAGCTGGCATCATGTCCTAAAAGGGTTCCTGTGATATTTTGTGCAGTTAACTGGCCAGAAGCCCAGGGACCCAGGGTTGAGGTTCCATTGTCTTCAGAGTTAAGTGTCTCCTCGCCAGGCATTGTCTTTTTCTTGGTTCTGGCAGGTCTCATGCAAGGATCAGTTGAGAGTGGTGAATTGATGCAGTTCTTTGTTGGAGAGGGCAGCTAAATGTCAGTTGTGATTTTTGTTCTCTAGCTGTGCTGGGAACCACAGGGAATTTGTGCTGCCAGCAACTCATTTTGCATTAGCTACTAGGTGACTACTCAGTGTGGCTGTTACATCATCCAGAACAACTGAATTGAGATCCACCCTATCTTTAGAATTTGTTGTTAGAGAGTTGAATAATTGGTAAGTGCTTTCATCAGGTAATTCATTTTGAGCCCTTAGTTTACTTTTCTGTGTCTCTGTTACTGCGCTGTACATCCTTTAAAAAGAAAAGTCCTCTCAAGGACCATGTGCTTTTAGAAGCTGGGACTGTGTTTTGTGCCTTATTGGAGCACAGAAGGAGACTGTCTGGTTAAGGCAAGAGATTGTAGTACTAAAAAAGGAAATTGGCAGGTCGGTCCCTGGCATTTTTCGTAAGAAAAGCAGAGGAATGACAGGCTGGCTGGGGATTCTATTAAAGGGAGACCTGATCCTCGCATGACCTTGTTCCCTGAACCTAGAAGGATGGTCTGTCTGCATGGCAGTCACTTTAGGGAGCTAAAGACAGACTTGCTCTGCTTTCTGCCACTTGTGTTTAGTGGCTTAATGGAGAGACAGGAACTTGTTAAAGGATAATCATGAAAGCTGTGGCGATTACTTCCTTCACTTAGCCAGAAGCCAGCCCCACTAGCATGTGCCGCCAAGTTTGTGTCCATACAAATTGTAAGGAAAAGAAAGATTCTCATTACTAATTTGGCCATGGAATTGGTTTAGAGTAAGACTGATTTTGCATTTCTGTCCATAGCCTTACTGGTGTGAAGGTAATGAAGTCATTTCAACTTTTTTTTTTTAATATTACTTTCTAGTCCCATATTAGCTCCTACGGCCAGAGGGACAGATACAGTGTTCTAGGCCAAGAATGAAAAATCTGTGTTCAAACCCACAAGTCCAAAGTAACAAGGGTTTTATACTGGTTGCATTTTGCATTGTTTAGAGCAGTTTTCAGAGATCCTTTTTAAGTTAAGTAAGTTCACTTTTTTCCTAAATATGAAATATTTATAATATACTGCACATATTTTATTGACATACTCATTAAGTGACATAATGAAACAGGATCAGGAAGTCTTTTTTAGTAGTATTTTTTTATTCTTTGAAAGTTCTATACATTCATATAATGCATGTTAATCATATTCATTCATCATTACCTTCCTCTAATACCACCAACCCTTTCTCACTCACAGCTTTATGCACTCTCCAATTTTTTTGTTATTAATAATCCCCTCAGTGCAGTTAGTGCTACCTATATGCACACGAGTTTATGATCATACACTGAGTCATAAGCAGTCTGCCAATGGCCACATCTTCAATGGAGAATGGCTGTATCCAACTCAGCAGTGTGCAGCAGTAACATCAAGTCCTGTAGTTAGCATTTTAGGGCTCTCTCCTCTGCAGCCACTGGCTCTTACATTCTTTCTGGCCTCTCTTCCAGAAAGTATTATTCCTGTTTTGTAAATAGAGAATCAAAGCACGCTTAAAAGAGTGACAGAGATCACCCAGTGTGTCTGGGTCACAGGCTGAAGAGAGTGCCATTTCATCACCCTGAGCAGTTCTCTGGTTGTGTACTTACTGTTTATGGAACTTCATCATGTTATAGCTCAAACACAAACTCATGAACCACTCCTAGAATAGGCAAGTAGAAGACATGTTCACCAAATATCTTGTCTGGAGTTTTTTGTCCCTTTTTCTGACTGCCCCTGGTTTGAGGCACAGCAGTATAGTGGTGAAGGGTTAAGGGCATGGGTTGTAGAAACTGACCACCTGGCTTCAGGCCCTGGGTTGACATATTTTCTGCCCTCAGTTGTCCTCATCTGTGATGGGGGGATGGATGATGGGCATCAAGTCATCGGGATTACCTAGTGTGGTCCCTGGAACACTGTAAACACTCAGTAAATGCTGCTGGTTGCTCTGCTCTGGATAATGCCTGTACTTGTATAACTCAACAGAGGAAAACCTTTCTCTGGTACCCTGACTCCTGTGAAGTAATCCAAATGTCATACCCACCCCCCACCGTGTTTGTGTGTGTGTGTGTGTGTGTGTGTGTGTGTGTGTGTGTGTGTGTGT
>CAJQZJ010032849.1:2598049-2648191 GCA_907164525.1 Lophiomys imhausi
TGTGTGTGTGTGTGTGTGTGTGTGTGTGTGTGTGTGTGTGTGTGTGTGGTGTGTGCGTGTGTGTGTCTTCATCATTAGTGCTAGATGAGAAGCTAGCTTTGCTGTTGGAACTTTTTAGAATTTTGTGAAACATGCAGGTAAGTGCCAGAAGAGAACATAGCATCCCCTGCAGGTTGTTGTGAACCATCCAGTATGGATGCAGGGAACCAAACTCAGATCTTCTTTCTGGAGAAGTAGTGTACACTTTTAACTGCTGAATCGTCTCTCCAGGCTCAGGAAGTGTATGGGGGGTGAGAGGAAGGAACAAGAAAACCTTTAACTAATGTAACTTGCCTTGAGAACCAATAGAATTTTAAGGCTTTCTGTAGGCTAGGCTATATATTTCAGCTCTCCAGGATTCTTTCTCCATCAATCATAATCTTGTATTGTGGTCATCTCTGAGGATGGGTTAATTCTTACATGATGTATGTATTTGTGAACACATGTTGTAGAAGATGGGCATCATCTCAGAAAGACTACAGGTTAAGAGAACTTGGGGAGTAAAATTTTATGTGTGTTGCCTTATAGATTTGAAGACTACGTTCTTTACTGGTTGCAGGCATATTGATGAACTAGAGGTGGATAGGACCACTGAAAGGAGGGGGTATAGCTTCTCTCTATTCCAGTGTGTGCATAGCTAAGAAGCTGAACCAGCACGTCTTAAACTTAGGTTGCAGTGCTCAGCACTGTCTGTACTTACTGTGAAGAATGCCATGAAATTCTGGAAGTATTTCTATTTATATTGATGTATAATACAACCGTCCAGCATACTGAGTGGAGTGAGACATTGAGAAATCAATGTAACCAGGTGGATAGCCTTAGGTGCGGCTTTAGGAACTGCCTTTATAGACTTTAAGTCTTCATCTTGGGAGTTAACATCCCTCAACAAATCTTTTTCTTTCCTCTCCCTTGAAATCACTTCCTCTTGCTCCCCCGCCCATCTCTCTCTTGCTTTTGAGACAGTCTTGATATAGCTCAGGCTGGCCTTAAGCTCATGATCCTCCTGCCTGGCTTTCTTGAATTCTTTGTGCAGCTAGCTATACATAGTTCTTTAAGCTGAAACAAGGCCATGTTCTAGTTTGCTCTTTCAAAACTTACATGTAGAACTGTGTGTGATGACACACACCGTGGTCCTGGTGCTTAGGAGGTAAAAGTAGGAGAATCCAGAATGAAGGCAAAACCAGCATACATAGCACCCCCCCCCCCACCTTACTATACAGCACCCATCCCAACCTCTAACTTTTATTCATTCTTGAAACTTCCTTTTGAGAAGTTATTTTAAAACTTTCTATGATAGTGAATATCTCACTTTAAAGTAATTTTTTAAAGGTATAGGTGTTTTCAGGAAATATCCTGAAATAACATTAACCATTTTAATAACTATCTGGTACAGTTTTGGTGCTAATTAATGAATATTCCTTGAGCATTAAAAGCTGGTGGACAATTCCCAAATAAGAATTGAAAATCTA
This sequence comes from Lophiomys imhausi, assembly GCA_907164525.1. Taxonomy (NCBI): domain Eukaryota; kingdom Metazoa; phylum Chordata; class Mammalia; order Rodentia; family Muridae; genus Lophiomys; species Lophiomys imhausi. The sequence continues at coordinate 2,599,558 of CAJQZJ010032849.1, forward strand.
CTCTATTTTGAGGCTTTCTTAAATGGAGCTTTTTGTTCCTAGGTGGCCTAGTTTACTTTCTGTTGCTGTGATACACACCGATCAAATACAACATTGGCAGGAAAGGGGTTCTTTTATCTCATAGGTTACAGAACATCATCAAGAGAAACCACGTCAGGAACTCAAGGCAGGAGCTTGAAGCAGAACTGAAACAGAAACCATGAAAGAACTCTGTTTAGTGGCTTGTTCAGCTAGATGTCTTACACAGCCCAGGCCCACCTGACTGTGGATGGCATTTCCCACAACAGACTGGATTCTTCTCCAGCAATTAGTAAATAAGATTATTCGTCACAGACAAGGCCATAGCATTCTAATCAGGTTGACTGCTGAAGCTATCTGTGACAGTATGTCTTCTGAGGACCAGAGGGAGCCTGTTAGGTATAGTAGAGTGCCCAAGGGTTTTCTGTATCTTACCTCCATTAGAAATAGGGAGGAGGAGCTCCAGAGAAATGAAGCGCTCTTGGCCCAGTGCTAAAAGTCAGTTAGTGCCATCCTGCCCATCTCTGTCACTCTATTTTGACCAAATAATCGACATTTCTGGAAGTGAGAGAAAGGTTCAGATTTTCCAGGCCTTCCTCACTTCTTCAGAGGAAAGCTACATTGGATTACAGACGTTGATGCTAAGTATCTTTCATTGTGTTTGGAAACCAGTCCAGTCCTGTTGTTAAAAACCAGAGTTCTCAAGTGGAAAGCCAGCATTTCCTCAGGTTTGCCTACATTAGTGTTCTGATTTCATTTCTCTTACTGTGATAAGACACTCAGACAAAAGGCAATGTAGTGAGGACAGGGGTTTATTCCAGCTTACAGTTCCAGGCTCTGATCTGTCATTGTGACGAAGTTAAGGCAGGAACTTCCAACAGCTAGCCACACCATGCCCTCACTCAAGAGCAGAGAGAGAGATGAAAGCATCTCTCTCCACTGGCTTGCTTGTTTGTGCTCAGCTCCATCTCCCTGCCTTTCTGTAGTTCAGAACTCCCTGCAGAGCAGAGGGTGCTGACTGACCACAGTGGGTGAGATCTTGCCACATCAGTTAGCTTAAGATGCCTTTCTCCCAGATATATGTGTTTCTCCTCGGAGACTCTGTTCCCATGTGATTCTAGGCTGTGCCGAGTTGACTATTAAAGCTAACCATCATAGGCAGCGACTTTATTCCTTCAAGCTGCAGGGAGAAAGTTGGTGGTTTGAAGAGTGATGGGAGGAGATGTATTCCTATCCTTAAGGAGACACCCATGTAGTTGTAAGGAGGAATGGTGGCCAGGAAGGTGATGATGGTTTAATGCTGATCCAATCTGGTTTTAATTTTTAGAAGCCACTGGTTCTACTTTGCTGTGTTTCAGATATTCATGTAGCCTTCCTAGGAGATTTATTCTTCTGGAGACATTGCTCACATTGTTTACTCCTCTAGGTTAACTGTATGAAGCCATCTGTTGTTAATTTTCACATTGTATTAAATTCCGTTCTTTGGGTGGGTTGTGTGTACTAAAAGCAAACTTAGGCTGAAGCAGAGGGTTTGCAGGTTGCATAGCTTTAAGCCCGAATGGTGATTTTATATTATTAATTAATTAATAATTAGGTTTTTCGAGACAGGGTTTCTCTGTGTAGTCCTGGCTGTCCTGGATTCGCTTTGTAGACCAGGCTGACCTTGAACTCACAGAGATCCCCCTGCCTCTGCACTCCATGAGTGTGCCACACATGCCTGCCTCTTATTTCATTTTCAATGTTCTTTTCAAATGGGCAGAGAGTCTCTGCTGAGTTTAACAATCAGTAATTTAAACCTAGTGATCATCACCTTTTTTCCTGGGGTGCCTTCTCTGAGACCCTAGACTGTTGTTATTCTAAAGCAAACTCTTGGGGTGAGGCAGACAGCGATACTGATAAATTGCTTTTTTAAGGTGCTTGGAGCTGAAGAATAGCGATTTTGTGATACTCTGTCAGGTTCTCAGGCTGAAGGCTGACCTGTGGAAAGAACTTAGAGGCTTCTATTTTTCAGGCACCGAAAGAGTGGCTGTCTCTAGGAGGATGGATGCCAGGTGAATTTCTGCTTACCCTATAACATCAGCCTCTGGTGAGGTTGCCCAGAACTTTTCAAAGGGAATCTAGGGTGATTCCTCAGCTATCTACAGCCTCTTGAATTGACTTCTGGCTGTTATAGATGGGACCATGGTGTGCAAAACCATAACGTGTTCTATTTGTGTCTCAGCATCAAGTTGACAGTAAATGTGGCTTCTCTGATATGATTTTTGTTGGGAATTGAACAAAAGTGATGATGAAATGATCTTATTGCCTAACCAGATTGCCTCATGTGCAGACAAGCTGAACTAGTGTCTTGCTTGAAGTTGGCCTGGAGTTTTCAGAGGTTCAGTCGCGGCCTTCATAAGGCTGTGCCTGGGGTTGTATTTCCAGTCCCTCTCAACTTTTGTCCCTGTGGAAGGGAGGAAGTGGAGTTGTGACAGATATATTGCCAGATAGCACACAATAGCACAAAGAAGGAGACAGACGTGGCGCAAGCCATTCACAGTGACAGATTTATGCTCTGTGCTGCCCTAAACCATAGATCCATCTATTTCAAAGAAACAACCTGCCCACTGTATTATATTTCAGACAGACACAACTTTGAGGAGACGTTGACCCCTCCTGTTTAGGTTTTGCCAGTAATGCTGCACATTTTACTGCAGTCAGTTACTTTTGTGGGGACATGAAAGTTTATTTGGCAAAGGAAAGCTTATGTCTAGATTAGAAATGGAAAGATGGAGACAGTATTTGGTCCAGCTGGCTGTCGCCTTGGTGAAGTATATATGTGTGCAGTTTTTCTGGGTCTTTAGCCAGTTTTATTATCAAGCATGAGAATGTTACACTTACTTTACCTTCGGGGAAGCAAAGCAGGAGAGAGAGTGACTAATCCAATGCCAGGCTGTTTGGCATTCATGGTTTCTGTTTGGTTCTCTCCAAATAGTCTGTTTCTTGGAGATACAGTAGAGTTGATGGTGTGTTAGTGTTCCTCCCTGATATTATATTACAAGGGAGACAACATTGGTAGTGGGTAATAGCATGAGTTCTGGAACTAGGATGCCAGGGTATATCCACATGCATATTATGTGATTCTCTGCCTAAGTTACCGTTCCTATAAAGCAATTGTTCCAGGTCTGACCTCACAGGTAGCTCTGAGAATTTAAGTGCAATTAAGACATACACTAGTTGTTCATGGTTTTGCCTGTTTTGTTACTGAAATGTGTTGATTTGTATCAAACATGTGAGGCATTCTATATTAAGATTAGGAATGAAACTGCTGTTGTTTAGGAATGAAAAAGTGCTTTTGAAAACAGCGTACATTTGGAAGAAAATCAGGAACTGGAAGGATTATGTGTATAGTTTTGCACTTCTCTGGTGGGTTTATAAAAATACTTGATTACATTATTCAATGTCCATAATTATATATTTGATAGAGAAGTAAGCATTGGTGATATATTGGATATATAGACTAGATTGTTAATTTTTTTCATATTTATTTAGTGTGTGCATGTCATGGCTCTTGTGTGGAAGTCAGACGACAGCTTTTCAGAGTTGGTTGTCTACTTTTATCCTGTAGGCTTCAGGGATTAAATTCAGGTCCTCAGGCCTGGGGCAAGTGCATTTATCCTTACAGTTATCTCTCCAGCTCCAAATTGCTAAATTTTAATTAGTTAATTTTAACTGGACTAGTCATTTAAGTGTTGCCTTTCTCCTGGGAATTTCAAGATGGAAAAAAAAAAAACTTTGAAATCAGTCACCCTTAGAAATAATGTTATTTTTTGTTTATGTGTCTGTGTGTGGATATGTGAACGTGAGATTACCAATGTATCATCCCAGCAATATAAAAGTAACGAAGACAGACATCAATCAAGTTTCTTCTTCATAGCACTAAATCAGACCACTCCAGGACAGGTTCATCTTGGGAAGAAAGGGAATCAAAATCAGCTATAGGATATCTGATAAGTCCAGATTCAATCTGACAAAGCCAAGGGGTGTGGGTGGGATCCAAGCAAATAGCTGTAAATGAACAATGGAGAATATGTGTTGACGATGAGGCCAAAAGAATGTGTTGGATCCCCTGGAGCTATTGTGAACCGCTTGACAGTGCTGGAAACTGCAAGAGGGGTGGACATTCTTATCCCCAGCCTGAGTCACCCTTTCTTGTTGTTTTCGTGTAACAGTAAGAACATTGTATATTTGTCTTTAGATAAATACTTGACTTAGCTGTGTTTTGAAAGGAGATTGATTTTTTTTTCTGTTACGTTGGAAAAATGTAATTGTGGTTTGTTACAATGAAGTGAGCACACTGCCTGTTGCTACATAGAAATTCTATAATACTTGTTCTTTAGAAGTAGTTCACCAAGTCAAATCACTCATTGACTCATCTGCAAATACCTAAGTACCATCACACACGTGGACATTTTTAGATGAAGCTCTTGAGGTTTTTTTATTCACATTTATAAATAGTCCAGGTGGCCCATTAACTGTCTGATTCAACTTGAGTTCATACAAACATGAGTTTACCTTGGACAGGAAAACTGCTTAAGATGGAGATCCTCAGGTCTGTCATTATTATTATTAATTTTTAATTATTATTTTGTATACATTTTGTGATGGTTAGTTTAACTGACACAACCTGGGAAAAGAATCTCAAAGAGGGATAGTCTAGACCAGGCTTGCCTGCAGGCATATCTGTGGGGAATTGTCTTGATTGCCTTACTTTACACAGGAAGATCCATCCTGGAAGTGGGTGGATCTTTCTGCAGTTTTCAGGCCCTGGACTGTGTAAGAGTAGTGGAAACTAGCTGAGTACTATAGCGTGCATCTATTTCTCTCTGCTCTTCACTGGGGATGTGACTAGTTGCTTCAGATTCCTGCCTTGACTTTCCTGAAGTGATGAACTGTGTGTGATCTGGAATTATAAGTTGAAGAAGCCTTCCTCTCCTAAGTTGCATTTTGTCCAGTTTTAAAAAATAAGTGAAACCAGAATGGACTCTCATTATCAAAAATTTGATGGTTTTAAAATTGGATAGTAAATTTTACTATCATAATCCTCAAGTGCGTAGTTCACTAGTGTTGGCTACAAATCACAGTGCTCAGGGCAAGAAGTGTTTAACTCTAGGAACCTCAACTACTCATTGACAGTTCTCCAGCCCTGGCCACAGCTATTATACTTTGTATTGCTGTGAGTCAGCTAAGGGGAATCTCTTATAACTGTGTCATTTTACTTGGCATAGTATCCATAAGCTTTGATATTTCCTTCTAAGACTAAATAAAACTCCATTGTGTGTATATGTGTGGTACATTCAGTTTCTCTTTATCTGTAATGGATGTCTGGCTTGCTTCTCTCTTGGCTGTTATAAATCGTGCTGTGACCGTAAGCATTTAAATCTCTTAGATACCCAGTTATTAAGTCTTTTGTGTGTATTCCTAGAAATAAGATTACTCTATTATAGCCTTTAACTTTGTGAGGATTCTTCATACTGGTTTCCATATTATCTGTAACCTTTCACAGTCTCATCAATAGTGCCTGAATGGCTCTGTTTTTTAAATAGCCCTTTTCATTTTGACAGTGGATCCATGGAGAAAACGCAGAAGTGGTGGCTAAGGTGAGCTGCTTAAATCTTCGCCAGGTCTTGGACTCAGCTTCATCACTTCTGGTGGCCTGTTCTTGCTTGAGGTCATACTCCTTGAACATTCCTATTGGTTGTCACCTTAAGAACAGAGGGTTTTCTTGGATGTTGGGAGACCTAGACTATAAATGAAAGGTTTAATCTCAGGCAGATCACCTCAATATCCTCCTTGCATTTGGACAGCATTAGTCTTCCAAAAATATTATTTCTTGAGTGTTTCTCTATAAGTGGGAAGGGCACATCTTTCTTAGCAGTTAGAGAACTGAACAGCAGAGACTACTTTATATGCTGGTATTAAAACTTCAGTCTCATGATTGCAGCCTGGCACTCTGCCCTGACATCTTGACAGTGAGCGTGAAGTTAATAATCTGTTACGAACACTTCCTTATCATTTTGCCCACTTAAATCTGGGCTGAATTGAATTAGGATTATTTTGAGTTATTTTTGTGGGCCAAAAATTTTAATACTGGTGGTATGGAAATGTGTATGCCTCCATCCTTTTAGAACCATAGTTTGCTAATACTGCCTGATTTTGGTGCTGGTATTCTTCTTACACACTTTTATTCTCCTTAGTGTATCCCTTTAGAAACTGGTTTATGTATTTTAAATGTAGGGAGGTTTTATTAGAGGTGACTGGACCTTTCTCTGCCTGCCTTCTCACAAGTGACAGAGTATGGCAGTTGGCCAGCCATTGGCAGTTCTGGTGGTCGGTCAGTGTAGAGGGAGAGTGGGAGAAGACTTCTCTAGACAAGAGGACTGCTATTCTAGGGGTTCTCAGGATGGTTCTGCACAGTGGGGATGAAGTACACACTGGGACCTCCCTAGTCTCATTTTTTCCAACTGTAGGATGAAGAGCCTGGGCCAAGGGATAGTTAAGGGCCCTCTAAGTTATAAAGGCCAGGACCTTGAGATTTGGGAGTAGCCTAGTAGGTTCTTATTGCATGACAAGGTCCTCTTTGATGGTAAGTACTTGAAGATCTGTATGTCTTGCAGTTGTATGTCTAACATCTGTATGTCTTGTGTATCTTGCAGGGTGAGGTAGAGCCCAGGACAGGTGGTTGTGCGGGCATGGAGAAAGAGCCTAGTTAGGAAGCTATTACAAGAAGCCCCTCCAGAGCACCTGAGGAACATTTGTCCTCTGAATTAGGGTTAAGCCTTTCTCTGAATTGGCAGCTCCCTGATGCCCGAGAAGCTTCTGGGATGAGCCTGCAGCCTTGGTTCAGAGCTAGGAGGAAGAAACTGATGGGTCCATGTGCCCTTTCTGTCTTCTCGCCAGGAGCGTCTTCACACCCTATTGCCGTTTATATTTTTTGATGAATGATTAATTAGAAAAATAATCATTTGTAAATTGTGAGTGAACTAGACATTTGGCCCTGCCTGTAGGGAAATGGCGCCTCCGAGCCGGGTATAGCTTGCAGCCAGTATAGTACATCAGAGCTGTGGTATTCCCAGACCGGTGATGAATTTACATGAAGTTCCTTTTCAGCATGTTAATGACTGCTACGGCTGAATAACTAGCAAAAGAAAAAGAAAAAAAAAAAAGGCAAATGGGAAGAGTAAATATTCAATGCTTCTATATCATTTATAACAGTACAAAATATGTGTTTTGACTTGGGAGAATTAAATGAGTCTTGGACATAATCAACACTGTCTTTTCATTCTTTGTTTCTTTCTTTCATTTATTTAGTTTTTGGAACTTAATTAAAATAAAAAAAGATGAGAGTTGGAGCTGGGGTAGATTTCACTGGGGGAGTAGGTTTTTTGCTTGCTTGCTTGTTTGTTTTTTTCTGTAAAGTTTCAGGTCATAGTTTCCTGGCAATTTGGATCTATATATTTCATCTACATCAATGATTAAATGCCACGTGTATGCAGAGGCTTGTACTGTCTCTAGAATATAGCTTTTACTACGTTTTTGCCTACCTAAAAACTTCAGTGACTTCCTTTTCTAGGATAAAAGCTGGCTTTTTTGGCCTCTTTGCCTTGACCCCAACCTCCTTCTAGCTGTATTCCTTATGGTAACCCCATGTGGTCACTCTACTCAAGTTGGGGTGGTTGACACCTTTCAACTTTGTACCTCTTCTCAGAACACTGAGGTAGGAAACAACTATGCCATAAGTTCTCACCTGACCCAAGGCTTAGTAGTATTCTTTTTCTTCTTTTCTTGTTTCTTTTACTTATTTTCTTAGGGCTGCAAATTGAGCTCAGGGCTTATTCTTGTTATATAGGTGCTCTGCTGTTAAGCTACATCCACACTCTAAGTTCAGTTCAAGGTTATCTTCACTGGATGGGAGCCATGTCAGTTTTGAATATAGCAGAAGTTGAAAGTGGGTCATCAATTTCTGTTCCTCCCATTGGAGATCTCTCTAGGTAATTATGAATGAATCTTACTTTTCCTAATTTCCTGTTAACCATCTTGTCATCCTAGGGAAACTAAGCAAATTGTTACTGCCTGGAAATTTGTTAGGATTGAATTTAGTAGGAAAACAGTCTTTGAAGGTAAGAACAAGGTTTCTGAGAACACAGGATTTCAGTAGGAGATTGAGTTTAAAGAAACGAAACAGAACAAAAACAAACAGCATTCTTAAAAAGTGTTGTAGTAGCCGGGGAGATGGCTCAGTGGATAAGAGCAATTGGTATGCAGGCATGAGGGTGAGTTCATATCCTCAGATATAAATGTGTTCTCATACCTTGGTGGGGGCCCGGGCAGGGCTATGGCTAGAACAATGGATTCCCAAGGCTGGATGACTGCTGGGGGGAGATTCTCCTTGTCTTTGCTGTTAAAGTTCAGACCCAGGTTTACCAGTAGTATTCCGAGGAGTTGACTAGCGTCATCTTGTAAACATAAAGACCAAGGCAAAGCTGTGCCCACTGCCACTGCGTTTTCTTTAGACCAAGCTTCGCCATGTAACTTTTGCTACACTGGAGCTCTATGTAGACCAGGTTGGCCTCATACTAAGAGTTCTGCCTGCTTCCCGAGTGCCGGGAGTAAGTACATCACAACCAGTCTGCTCTTGCAATTTTAAGAGGCTGTCTTTAGGAGAAGCTGTAGAAGATTTCCTATATAGAGCCATGGGATAAGAACAGTGCCGGGTGTGGGTTGCAGCAGGGTGCAAACACTTTTCTCATAGTGTTACAAAGAATTAAACCTTACTGAGAGGCAGCGTGAAGGGATGTGAATGCAAGGGCTAAGAAACCACAGGTGTCAGAGTAGAAGACATTTAGAACAGGCCATTTTCTCTTCTGGGGAAAGATTCAGGAGTAGAAACTTAACAATTTTGACTCTGCCTTAAGAGACAAAACCAAACAACAGAATAAATCCTGATATGGCCCATAAAATATAACAGATACACTTTTCTGAGTTGATAATGAAATGATGGTGGTAACAGTTTGAGATCTAGAGCGAGGGTGTCTTAGCACTGGGTTCAAGGTCCTCAAAAGTAAATGCTTAAGAATGAGGCAAGAATGTCAGGCCCCAGGGCAAGAGGAAGCTCTTAGCTCTCATGTGACTGATGAACTGAGGGGGGTTGATATGTGGTTGCCCCCCACACTGGAGGAATAGGATAGCTGGGAGAAGGGGTAGAGGTTGGGAGGGAAGGACAAGGAAGGGAAAGGGGAGGGGGCTGTGATTGAGATGTAGCTTGAATGACTGCATAAATGTATTAAAAAAAAAAAGAAGAAAGAAAGAATGAGGCAAGAGTTGCAAATTTTGGGGGACTCACAAATGGTTTTTAAAAGCTTATTTGATATTGTCCTTCCCATTAGAGAATTTTGAAAACATCCTGTATTAACTTTACAAAGTAAGATTTTAAAATTTTCTTGGTCTGCTACCAAGCCTGATGCCCTGAATTCAGTCCTTGGAGCTGACACAGTACAAGGAGAGAGAACAGAATCCTGTAAGTTGTCCTCGGACCGCAACATGTGCACAGGGACATAGTCATGTAGACACAAAACACACACACACACACATTAATGTAATAAAAAGGAAATGTGGCTCATACTCTGATTTTTAGTCATGTGAGTATCTTTGTAGATGCTTTCATAGCTTTTAGATTTGTCTCAGTGTCTCTGACTCAGAGGTTTGGAGCTAGTGGCCTCAATATTTTTGGGCTTAAGCCATTTAGACACTTCTTCCCTTAGTAGACTACTTAACATTAAGCCAAGCAAATGTCAGTATGAGCTACGTACAAGTGATTTATTTTTTTTCTTTATTTTTTATTTCTTCAAGTTACATCTCAATCGCAGTCCCCTCCCTATTCCCCCCTCCAGTCCCACCCTCAACCCCCCATCCTCTTCTCCCCCTTTTTTTAAGTTTAAGGTATATCTTATTTCCCCCTACAGTTTCCCCTTTCAGTCCAACAAATGGCTCTTTCTCTTATAATAATAAATACAATACAAAACAACAGAGGTAATTAGGCCACAGTTATGAGGATTATATGGCTTAGCGTACATTCCCAATGTCCAGTCCATATGTATTTGGCACCTGACTTTAACATTCTACTATCTAACCATTTCCATGAGTTTAAAGTTCTGTATCTAACTCAACATTCATACTAACTTGCAACACAATTTTAAAAGCATCTTCTTAGGTCTATAACACTCTCTTGACTCCTAAACAACTCAAAATTTAATTATGAGACTCTAGCTATCTGTTCTTCAACCACCTCAGAGACCTGAGAGGGATAAATATATCTGATTTTATAGGAAATACAGGTCCTGCAGCTTCCAAAACTAAGAAATAACATACCAGTGGCTGCCTGGACAGTTCCCATTTTCTCTCCATACATTACAGCATTGATCTTCAGTCGTTTGGCCCCGTTTCTCCAACAGACATTGATTGTAGAGCAGGAATTATGAAGGACTTGCCTACCCTGTCTTGGCAGAGCTAGGCTGTTGACTTACCTGCTTCCAAGTTTTGTCCTTTTTGGACAGCATTTTGTGTACAGTTGGAGCAAGGGACTTTTCCTACCAAGAGATAGGCTTGCGACTAATTCAATCATCTCCCACTGGAGATTCTTTGATGCTCTTCTTCTACTTGGGGTAGAATGGGGGGTGCTGTCATGAGTTGATATGTCTCGATATAAAAAAATCTAAAGTTACAAAAACATCTTTGAATGCCATATTCTGCAGATCTCTTGAGGTTTTTGAAGAGGTCCTATCTATCTCTTATATTAGGATAAGCAGATGTTGCTTGTCTCTTAGCTTTATTTCTGATTAGCTTAGAAAATAACTATAATAGGCTGTCATAGTAACTAACAGAATGACCGGCTTGCATAACTATTAGTTTGCATTTCTTAATTATCTTAAACAGTTTATGACAATTAGTAGTAAAAGGCCAAAACATCACATTTCATTTTTTTTTCTTTACCTTCTAACCCTTCCATCCCATTTCTCTGGGGTGGGGTGTCCTTATATAACAGTCCCTCATCTCAGTTGAGAGGTCGTACATACAAGTGATTTATAAAACAGGGTCTGTCCTAGAAGGTTGGCAGATGTGGGTTGGGTATTTGATAGTGAATGGCATACTGCCACTAGGTGAGGGTTTTCTAGGGGGTAATGATATTAGAGTGAGGTTTGTTGTATGTGTGTCTCCTCTATCAGTAGGGATTTAGATGAATACTCTTGCCATACAACATATGTGTAAAGTCACTGGGAAATTACAGGATAGGACAAGAGCTGCCATATGTATGTACCTCTAGATGTTTGATATTACTCAGATAATCTTCAATGAATCAAATTTGAGGGTGTTTTAAAGCAAGCAATTTATATTTCAAAAGTGGGAAAAGCAGCATTGCAAAACAGTGACTGATTTAAGACTACCCTGGGGTTATAGTAATAATAAATCGTCCATCTGGAGAATTGTGAGAATTCAGAGTTCTGACTGTCCCTGTGTGGGTACACAGCAGGGTGTGAGTGGGCGCAGCTTTGCAGAGTATTTCAGGTTCTTGATAGACGAGTCCCATGTACTTGTGTTCTCTACTGACTTGATGATTTAATTTACCCTAACACATTTCTAGGGATTTCCTAGCTTGTTTATTAGACCGATAGTATGTATTATATTATATGTAGTTACACTACAGAAAACAAACTTCTGTTTGTGGAACTACATATGTGGTTCCAGGACTCTCCATTGAGAAACACTAATCTGGTGGGTGAATTTGCAGGTGAATTTTTTTTTTTTTTTTTAGATTTATTTATTATGTATACAGTGTTCTGTCTGCAGGTATATCTGCAGGCCAGAAGAGGGCACCAGATTTCATTATGGATGGTTGTGAGCCACCATGTGGTTGCTGGGAATTGAACTCATGACCTCTGGAAGAGCAGCCAGTGCTCTTAACCGCTGAGCCATCTCTCCAGCCCTGCAGGTGAATATTAATAAACATTTTGAGCACGAGTAATACGAAAGAAACCCAATGACTGATTTGAGCTCTCCCCCTAAATGACTAGACCGAATGCTATTGTTCAGCATACCTTCTTTTTAAATATCCTTTCAACCTAGCACTAAAGCAAGATCAACAGCTGTATGTGAATAATTTTTTTCTTGCTATTTTCTATGCCTCTCCTATCAAATTGAAATACTCAGGCACTTTCTTTCCTTTTCAAAAACACAAAAGAGGATTAGGCCATATAATGGACTATTTACGTGTCAAATTAAACGTTTTACACTGAGGCTGTTTTTGAGTTATGTGAGCAGTAAAAATATGTATTAAGCTGCCAAGCCTTTTAAAAATGCATATTATTTAGCTGATCGCTTGTAACAGTCTGATAGACCCATAATGGTATTTTGAGTAAATATGCATTTGAGCAATTTATTAAACTTATGTTTACGTGTGTATTAAGCATTCAGGGTAGGGACTGACCAAAAGTTATTACTGGTTGACAGCTGCTGTCTGGTGACCAGTTTCTAATGAATTGGTGGGTTCCTTCAGTGAGGTTTTCCCGAGGGGAACTGATGGTGTGATCGTAGTGTGTGGGGCCTTAGCTCTGGAGGACTCTTCATAGGTCCATCATTTGCTCCATTCCCCAGCGAATTATACCTTATGCTTACATGTGTGATCTGTTTTATTTCATTTTGTATCTAGGATTTTTTTTTAAACCTGGCAGTGTTCATATAATGCACATCTAACACTATATCTGCTTATTGTAACAGGGATTTTTATAATGACGTGTCCCTGTCAATAATACATTTTCATGTTTACTATCTGAACCATATATGTTTATACACACACACACACACACACACACACACACACACACACACACCGCACCCACAAGTTAGATGAAAAGAACTGATATTGAAATGTACACTTAGATGATCCATTTTTCTTTGTATACCTCGATGAATTGTTTTGGGTATCTTTTGGAACACACAGACTTAACATCAGAGACTGGGGCCAGTGTCCAAACCTTTTGCAGAGGGTGAGGAACAGTGGATTTTAAAGTCATTCATAAGCTTGTTGAAGCCATTCAGATACCTCGAGTTCTAGTTGGTCACGTGTGAAATATGGATTCTTTCTTTGCTTGTAGGTCATCATATATATCATTGATAGTAAATGTCAGGTGTCACTTCAGTGTTGGTCACAGTGTCTCTTCTGCAGAGAGATTCTGTTTGATCTATAAAGCATCTCTTCCCTTCTTGGTCATTCTTCCCCTCTTCCTGGTCATTCGTCCTCTCTCTCCAGTCCTTGCCTTTGTGCTCTGCTTTATTCCTATTTAAACAGCTGTTCACCATCTGAATTAATGTTATTTAAAGATTTCTCTGGATTGAGATTTAAAAAAAATTTTCTATAATGTTCTGTTCTGTTTTGTTCACTTTCATATCTTTAATTTTTAGAACAGTATCCATATGGCACATAGTATGTACTCAATAAACATTAATAAAATTTGAATATTGGTCATTTGGTACTTTATTCATATTACTACGTGCACTGAGTGCACTGCTAGTAGCTGGTTCTCCTGAATAGAGGCAGTAACTCTGCATGGAAGAATTGCTTTCTGGGCGGTTCTGCTAATAGAGAGGATGGAATTTTTTTTCTTCCTCTAAATCCAGTGTGCATCAGGCATGAAGAAGTTAGATGGAACTGAGCCAAGTGTTTGGTCCAGCTGCTTCCCACTGACAGCCTCTTTAGCTCCTTGCATTTGGTCACTGTGCCAGTGCAGGAGAGACTTCAGTGGGTTGTGTGTGTGTTTTAGAGGTTGTGTGTGTTTTGCTACTGAGCCTCTGTTACACCTTGAAAATGCTTTCAACATCTCTACCCTCAAGGTGGGCTACTGCACTGTTCTGACCTGTTCCGGGTTTGAAATGAGGCTGAACCATATTTCATGTTCAGATGACAGAAGGATCTGGAGAGGGGATGAAAACCCCATTACCCCCCCCCACATCTACTTTTTTGTAGCTCTTTGAAATAAATTGTTATGGAAACACCTGTTATTTAAACGAGCACACTTCTGATAGGGCATATTAAGTGTTTAAAGAGAAGTCTTTGGTGACTCCTATGGATTTTGAAAGGGGATCTTTTCAGCAAAAGTGTTTGCCTTAAAAATTATAAAGATCAAAAACTGCCCAGCCTTTTAAAGTTGAGAGAAGAGTTGCATCTATGGGATTTAAAGATCCAGCTTGCCTGGAAATAAGATGTCAGTAGTGTCACCCACAAAGACTTGAGAGTTTTGGAGTTGTATAAACCGTAGTCAACTCTGCTGCTGATTTTCTCACCATTGTGAGTCCTCTCTGCTGCACAAGCCATAATTCCTTTGGTAGGACAGCGATGGCTGCGTTCATCCAATGCGATTGTGGAGATTTGAGCAAACGCATGTAAAAGCCTCTGTTGTTAGTGCTTTTACTGTTGTTTTGGGCAGTCAGTGCATCCTAGCAGCCCCCTGATCCCTTGTAGGGTAAACCCATAGAGCTCAGGAAGATACTTGGTGCCAAAGGGGAGACTCAACTGATGCTGTTGAAAACTTATGTTTTCATTTTTATTTTTGTACAAGAATGGGTTTCTAGAACAGCCCACCCTCTCCCTGTGCTCTGTAGATCTGCAGTTTCTCCCAATGGCTCACAGAAGGGTTGATTTGTTGCCTCTGTATATGCATGTGCAGTTTTTGACTGAGGGTATAACTTGTGCTGCAGGATAGGGTTCTTTGCACCTCCCTTTCATAGTCTCATACCCATTCAGCTTGGATGTGCGTTTTATATAACTCATGAAAGTTCGAGTTAGAGGTGTGCCTGGCATTTCTTTCTCTCAGATGAAGAAAAAGATAAAAGACTTGCTGAAAATGAATGCCTTCAGTTAATAAGGTTGAAATTATAGATCTGATTTTCTTAGTCTTTTTTGGGGGGAGGGTAGGTATATGTTGCTGAAGGATGGAGCCCAAGTTCTGTAGGCTAAACATACTCTCTACCCTCTAGCTACATTCCTACAACATTTCTGTAGCATGGTGGTTTTGGTGTAGTTGTTGTGACCAGTCCCTGCAGTAGGAAATATGTTAGATAGCATATTTCACCTTCCTAACTCACCCCCAGCATTACCTCCATTGCCACCAAATCAAATACTTTAAAAAGCCTTTTGGGGCCCATTCTGATGCCTACTTGAAGCTTGGCCAACACTCCTCTTATCTGCACACTTGCATCTCTTCATTGGGAAGATTCTGGGAGGTTTAGGTAGATTGTCTTGAGTTTCATAGGTTTTCCATTTTATTTTTTTCCTTGACTCCTGATGCCACCAGAAATCTCTATCTTGTATATTGAGGAGAGAGAGAGAGAGAGAGAGAGAGTGTATATATATGTGTGTGTGTGTGTGTGTGTGTGTGTGTGTGTGTGTGTGTGTGTCTTGCCAGGACATACAGACAGATTAAAAAAATTTGTTTTATTTATTTCCCGCTACTAAGTACTGATTCTAAATATTGATCATTACAACTAAATCGAGATTTTTGGGTCTGGCTCAGGGAAAGTGTGATTCAGTGTGGCAGAGGTTATCTTTAATTTTGAACCAAGTGATTTTGATGTGCAGCCATGGCTGGGAAGCACTCGTATAAGAGCAAAGAGCAGGACACTAATCAACCTCTTCAGGTTTTCATAAGTACTTCAGTTTGGCTTTGTTGTTCTGTGTTTGGGCATTCAGTGGGCAGGATTATCCAAAAGAAGTCATTAAAGTTGCAAGGCCAACCCGACCCTCAGAGTTGAAAGTAGACTGAAATTCATTATTTAACAAGGTGCCCTTACTATTTATAGTTTGAGTGTAGGTATGGCAGTCAGAGATAAAATTACTTTTTTCTCGCTTTGAAAAAAGACAAATGTCTTTGAAATTAAGTGTAAATGGGGTTTAAAATATGTGCTGTTTTGTGCAGCAAGAAAGTCCTGCTGTATTAAACCATTTTGGGTGTTTCCAGAAATGAGTTTGCCTTTCATGGGAGGGAAAGTGGTAGCCTGTGTATAAGATATGCTATCTTACACACATGCCATCTGGTTACTTATCCTTATATATTGACACAGAGGTGCAAACTATATTGTTAAGTGGACAATACAGAGGAGATACTACATTTAATTATTTTTATTTTGTAAAATATTTTTAAAAATTTTAGATTTATTTTGTGTTGCATGAATGTTCTACCTGAATACAAAAAAGAAAAAAATACACTGTGTACATGCCTGGTGCCCACTGAGATCAGAAGAAGGCATTGGATCCCTTGTCACTGAAGTTGAACATGGTTGTGAACAAACATGTAGGTTCTGGAAATAAAAACCTGGTCAAGCAGCAAGTATTTTTAACTACTGAGTCATCTGTCCAGCTCTCTTCACAAAGTGTTTTTTAAAAAGATATCTTAACAATTTGAGAATTCCCAAGTCATGACTTGAGTGATTAGATATTTTGGTCAGATTCCACCAAATATACTTGTTGATATTCATTTTAAAACAAATTATCCAGATATTTAGAGAATTATTAACATAAATTTAAAAATATTTTAAGAATCATTTGGTGATGTTCTGGTAATATATGGTTCATACCTTTATATGTCCTTTCAGCATTTTAGTGGTGTGTTTTTTTTTTAATTATGGTTTTCCTGAATCATTGCTAAAATAAACTTACCATGTTGTTACCAGAATTATTTTGATTTTGAAGTGCTTGAAATTGAGCATGGAAATTAGATAGATAGTAGACACATTGCTTTTTTAACCGCTGAGCCATCTCTTCAGCCCGTCACATTGTTTTTTAAAACTATATTTTTCAGGTGTGGTTTCTCTGCCAGAAGGTTCTGCATTATGAGAGAAGATAATAGGAAGCCTCTTGGCTCTCCTCAAATGTTTGTTTTCACTCTAAAGAAAGGAAGGGGATATTTTTGGCATTTTTGTCTTGTGGGCCCTGGGTGAGAGTTTATTATTTGCAAACAAAAATTCTTTTTAAAATTCATTGCCCTCTCACTGCCTGAATGGATCTTAGATTAGAGAAGCAGTACATCTGGGAGAAATTGAATACTCACACACTCTCTGCCTTCATCCCCAGTGGCAAGATCTGTTTTGCAATGAAGACACAGAGCCTAACCTTGGAAGCTTGGGCTCAATTACCATGTCCTCTGGCAGCTAAAAATCCAGGATCCTCCCTTCTTGGTTAGGCCACCCTGCCTTAAGGAAAAAGCAAGGAATTGAGTGACCCCTTTCTGAGTGTTTTATTATGAATGACAACTACCCACTCTTTGCCACTACACTAAGGATGAAACCCAGGACCTCGACTAGTCTAGACAAGTGCTCTAACCACTGAACCACATCCCTAGCCTGGCACCATCTTTCTTCAGTGCTTTGCCAAGCATGTCTGAGCTGGGCTGCTTTCCCTCCAAAACAGACCCTGGCAGGAGCATAGAATTTTTTTTCCCTCTCAGATACAGGGTATAGAAGTATTTTCAGAAGAGCAGCAGGGCAATTTGGCTCGTGGTTAAATCTTGTTCCTCTTTCTTTAAATATCCTTACCCGCTTGTCTAGATATGCCTTTGAGAATCTCCAGCAGAGACCTTGGGATTCTCAACAGGGCACCGTCAGCAAGCACACAAAGAGGATGAAGCCTTTCCTGAATAACTTTCAGTCTGAATGCAGAGTGACCTTTGCTTTGCTCCAAGAGTCTGGCCTTCTTGTCACTTTGTGTAGCATTAATTTTCTAATGTGTTCTGGTCAGTGTGTAATATATATATTTTAGTGTCTCAGCTATTGGCCTACCTTTAGTATTTCCATTGGTAAAATATATATGTCTATATTGTGAGCAGAGAGAAGCAGATTAATAAAACCACTGAACGAGGGTGGCATTTGTAATTAATATTATGAGAAAACCTAGCTCATGGTTTTATTACCATCAATTAAAAAATACTCAGAGTTTTCTTGTTCAGTTTTCTGACCAGTGAGTGGCAGGAGGAGGCTGTAGCATACACACACACACACACACACACACACACACACACACACAGATAAAAATAAAATAAAATAATAATTCTTCAGAGTACGCATTACTAGATCTCCTCCACTGTTTCAGGAGACTTGGAAGGTGCGTGAGAATTTGCATTTCTAGCTGTTCCCAGAAAGTGCTGCCATTGCTGCTCTGTGGTCTCTACTGAGAACCACCACTTGGTCTTTGCTAAGGAAAAGGGAACAGAACTGTAGATGCTCTCTTTTCATAGAACCATGGGCTGCTCCAAACAAGCATTTAATAAATATTTATATTTTGTACCCATGGGGCCATACAGTGAGGTGAGGGAAATTGGGAGGGTACATTAAAAACAACAATAACACCACCACCACCAACAACAACAAAAGTCCCTGCCCTTACGGAACTCACAGCTGAGAGGGCATTAAAATACAAAATCCAACAAATCAAGATTCAGTTTCAGAATGTCAGTGGTGGAGAATGCCTGGTATATTTCCTCTATGTTCTGTATGATCTGCATATTTCCTTGGCCTCATATCCAAGGAATAAATGAAAGAAACAGGAACATTGAAGTCCCATTACTTTCTCCTTTCATCTTCCCAAGCCCCCTGAACTATATACTCACATACCCCAGAATTGACACTGTCTGCTCTCCTCCCCATCTTTTGTGGAAGCAGGAATGCTCCCTTTCCTGTTCCATTTTAAAATTACAGTTTCAGATGTGGTCCATGGTGGCGGCAGAATGTGTAATAATACCATGTTAGATGATCTTGGTTGAACTGATTTTTGTGACAGCATCAAAAATTCATGAGGTACTAGAGGGATGTACAGCAGAAGGATCAGGCTGTCACTCTTTACTTCCTTTCTTCAAGTAGATCAGAGGTTTTGTGATGGCACAGCCGTTTATAGTGGAGCCTTCCAGTCATGACCCTGCTGATTAAGACACTGTAACCAGAGGAGAAAGAACACCGAGAGTAGGATGTTCCACCTTGAGGCTTGTTATTCCTTACCTTGAGCAGTAAGCTTGGGTAAAGCAGTTTGTATGTAACTTTAGTCATGGTTAGAACTGTTGAAGTCAAGTCTTTCTCCTATAGATAATCCTTTATGCTTTTGTTATTACATTTTAAAAAAGATTTCATCTCATCATATAGCCCAGGCTGGCCTCAAACTGACTTTGTAGTCAAGACTGGCTTTGAACTCCTGATCCTCTTGCCACCACTTCCCAGGTGTCAGGATGGTAGGGTCACATCACCATTTTTAAGTGTATGCAGTGCTGGGACAGAACCAGAGCTTAGTACACACTAAACAAGCTCTGCCAGCTGAGTTATATTTCTAGCCTGCTACTGGAGCTTGCATGGAGAAAGGTTTCTTTATTTCTTTTTTTGTTTTGTTTTGAGACAGGGTTTCTCTGTGTAGCCCTGGCTGTCCTGGACTCACTTTGTAGACCGGGCTGGCCTTGAACTTGCAGAGATCCACCTGCCTCTACCTCCCAAGTGCTGGGATTAAAGGCGTGCGCCACCATGCCCGGCTCAAGAAAGATTTCTTATCTCACTAATAATTGTATTGGTAAGCTTTCCATCTTTCTCTTAAAGTTTTATTTTGGCTCACAGTTTCAGAGATTCCAACTTGTTGCTTGAGGCAAGACAGAGTTCAGTGGGAATGGGAAAGTGTGGCAGCTAGGAAGGAAAAAAAAAGGCAGAGATGAATAGGCCAGGAAAAAGGGCAACCCTAGAATAACTCCACTCACTTCAACTAAGTTCCATCTCCCATGCTTCCCCCAATTCCTAAAAGCCCACCAGATTTTAAACCAGTCAGTGGATTAACCCATTGATGAAGTCAGAGGCCTCATGATTGAATTACTTCCTCAAAATGCCCCTCCCAACATTGCTACGTGGGCTTTCAATATGTATAAATCTTTGGGGAAGAACATTCTAGATACAAACTATATCAGTAATGATCCCTTAATTTATGCAGGGTGAGGAAGGGTGTGTGGGTGTATGTATATGTAATACATAGAGTGACATGGTAAGTTCTGCCTGTAAGAGCCTTGTATAGACAGAACAAAGGACATAGCCCAAAGTGGTGACAGGTTACAATGCTCTTCCCATTCTGTTGATTGCTCATTTCTGGTCTCTGACCTTATTTGCTACTTATTGATCTTGGAGAAAAGCAAATAATTTTCCCTAGATAGCACTTAGAGAGCTGGGGTGTGATGACTTTTCTTACAAAGGGTTTTAAAAATAGTACTTACCTTCTGAGTGGCCGCCTCTCTACCTTCTCCTGTTTTCATCTATGAGCTTATGGACTTTTTCCTGTTCAGATCATAGGTGTCACTGGCTAGCTTTGCATTTTGGCTTGCTCTGGGGTTGGAAGCCACCACATATGACTTTTGCGATGGCCACACAGTTAGCATGGAGCATGTGTGTGGACCCCCCACATACCCACCCAAACCCCAAGATCATGTTTGACCAAGTATCTGCCTCCTTGTGGCAGATTTTTATTATTTTACACTAATAAAAGCCAGAATTACTTTGTTGTTGCAGGTTTTCTCTTGAGATTTTAATTCATGCTCTTGGGCTCAGATGAGTTTCTGAGATTTGATTTGCTAGAACTGCTGAATTTCCTACAATCTACTTTGGAAGGAAGGGATTATAGCTAGGGAGAGGGAAGGCAGGTGTAGTGGCCTCATGCCTGTAATTGACACACATGGAAGGAATGGAGGAGGATTGGAGTTTAATGTCATCCTTGGCTACATAGTGTTTGAAGCCAGTCTGAGATATATGAATTAATTGCTTACTCTTATCTCTCTCCTTCTCTCTTCTTTCCTCTCCTTGATGCACTGTGTAGGATCAAGAGTAGGTATTTATCATAAGGGAAAAGTTGCATAGCTAATCTAACACAGGAGGTTAAGATAGCTTCCTCAGTATATCTGTATGTGTATATACACACACACACACACACACGCACGCACTACCTGATGTAGGTGCTGGGAACTGAACGTGGGTACTGTAAAAGAACAGTGTATGCCCTTAACCCAGGGAGTAATCTCTCTGGCCCCATTTATTATGCCTTTTTGGTCAGTATCAGATTAGTATAGCTTCTAAGATAATCTACATTGAGAAGTTTCATATAAACCATTAGGAATTACTCTTGGATCATAGTCATTGATCCTCCCTGCATAATATATGTGCAAATGTAAAAACCAAAGACTAAGTCTGTTACTCTTGAGATTGATGGCTGTGATTTTCAGTTTTCCATTTTTATGACAGAATACCAGAGGGGAACAGCTTAAGGAAGTGTGGATTTATTTTAGTTCATGGTTTCAGTGGTTTCAGACTGTAATTGCTTGGTCTGATGGCCTTCCGGTGTGACAGAAGAAAATGCTCACCTCATGGTGGCCAGGGAGGTAGTGGGAAGTGGGTGTGGGGGAGTTCCAGAGCCCCATCATACCTTCCATGGCTATGCCTATAGTGTCATACTTTCTCCAAGTTGACCCTACCCACTTTCTGAACTTTATATCTTCTCTCAATTGCTGAGCACCAAGACTTCAATACACAATTCTATAGGGAGCAGTCTATATCCAAATTCCTAATAGTCAGTTTTTTTTTCTGATAATTATCCTGTTTATTTCTGTGTAAGTAATACAGTCATACGATTCTAAAAATAAAGCTACATTAAAGAATGTGCAGGAAAATATCTCATCCTTAGACCTCATCCCTGGACCCACATGCTTGGTTCCTTCACTTCCCTAACTGTTTGTTATATATAGTTTCTTATGTATCTTAACCTGTAATCAAGTTGAAGTACTCTTGCATGTACTCTTATTTTTGTCTGCCCTCTGCGGTAGAGTAGGTGCCCAGCTATAAGCTGCCTTTTGCTCTTTGGTAGACATGGAGATGATTCTATCTTGATAAATAGAACCTCCTCATTCTTTTTTTAAGGTGCATGGTATTCTCTTATACAGCGTTATGATAATCAGCCAGTCTGACACTTGAGTTATGTACAGTCTCGGCATTAAAAAACATTGCTGTATCAAACTATTTTGATCACACAGCACTTAATCTCTGGTAGATGTTCACTTGTAGGAGAGTTTCTACAAGTGAAGTTGTCAGCTAAAATCCGTGTGTATTTGTAATTTTGACAGTCATTGCTAAGTTCCTCAGTGGAAGGTGTTCCAGGTCATCCGTGATCCTGCTAAAGAGCAATTATTTTCCCACAGTATTATCAGTAGGGTGTTCTGTTACATCTCTGCTGGTCTGATAGGAGAAAGCTGACAGCTCCATGTGGTTTCAATGTGTGAATCTTACTGTGAGTAATGCAGTACATCTTTGCTCATGTCCACGACCTGTTAGCATTTAGTTTTCTGTGATCAACAGTCTGGTCGTATTCCTTGCTTGTTTTTCTGCTGGGTTTTTGCTGTTTGTCTTTGTAACTTCACAGTAGTCTGTTCGGGAATAGTTTTAGACTTCCAGAGAGGTTTTGAAAACTTTCTGGGATATTCTTTTCTAATGCCACCAACTGGTTGTGTGTGTGTGTTTCCCATGTTTGTTTTCACCTCAGTGCATATGTGTGAGTGCCAGAGGACAGCCTCAATTGCCATTCCTTAGACACCATCACCTTTTGTTTTCTTTTGAGATAAGTGTTTGATGATCTGTAGCTTGTTGAGTAGGCAAGGCTGGCTGGCCATTGAGCTTCAGGGATCTGCCTGTTTCTTCCTTCCCACTGGTGGAATTACAAACAGGTGCCACCATGTATGTTTTTCTTTTTTCTATCTGGGTTCTAGGGCTTGAATTTAGGTCCTTGTGAGTGCAAAACTACTTACTGACTGAGCCACCTTCCTCCACTCGTTAAATCTTGCGTTGTTTTTGTTGGGCTGAAGATTGAACTCAGGATTTTGTGTATGCTAGGTAAGCACTCTGTCACTAAGCCGCACCTCCAGCTCCAACTCTTTTAATTATGCTAGATGACTTAATGAAGGATACTGCTGGAGTTCTAGTGTCTGTCATACGGATGTGTGTTGCCCCAAAGGATGAAAATCCAATTGGTGATGGCTTGCCTGCCTCAGGGATTTTCCATATGGAGTGATAGACTTGGGAGCTCTGCTGAGCTTCGGACTAGACTCCATTGTGAGACGTAGAATTCAGAGCCCATCTTCCATTATTCTTCTTTTACTCTTATCAATTATTAACCGGAAAGGTTATTGAAGTGAAAACCTTGCCTGGAGTTTGTATTTCTAGAGATTTACTTCCAATAATGAATGTGGGTTTCAAGTGACTGAATCTTTCATTGACCAAGTTTTGAGCACATTAAATATTTGGTACTTTTCCCTCTACATCACATGCTAATTGAGAGACTGAGTAGCAGTAATTTTTCTGGAGCTTCATTCTGTCATTCTGTTCTGTTAATTGGTACTTGGAATCGGGAGCTACAATCTGGAGGCAGACAGGCTTTTCTTGGATAGAGACGGGCCTTGAAGTATGTCTCCCAAGGAGCCACGTAACCTGCAAGTTAAGAGCGCTGGCTTTGGAATACAGTCTCATGGATTTAAATTACTGTTTAGTCCCTTCTAGCTGTGTCCCTTCAGACAAGTTACTTAATTCTCTGAACTTCGCTTTCCTTATAAGGTGAGTAATAGAGTAATAAGCCTGTCTGCTTCGTGGAATGGTGATGAGGATGAAATGGGATGTGTGCAGAGGTTTAGTGCAAGCCAGAACACAAGGGTTCAGCTAATAATGGCTGTAGGACAGCATGGAGCTGCAGAGCACCTGCCTATCATGTGTCAGTCTTTGGATTCCATTGCAAACACCCAGACAAAACAAAAGGAAACACACACACACACACACACACACACACACACACACACACACAAACCAAAACAAAACAAAACAAAGATAAATAATAAATAAATAAAAAGGGAGACGGGTATAAGGCAAATGATCCAAGAGCCATGGGGTGAAACGCGATTGTGTTATATTTGACCATTATCAACCCTACTCCCCTGTTTCTTACAGCCTGATAAAGTTAACCTACTACTAAATGCCCTTCACTGCAGCCAGTGTTTGCTTTCCTAATAAATGCCAGACTCTCAACAAAAGCTGTGTGAGACTCTGCAAGGAGCCCTCCTAGAGCTTAGGCTGGATCCCGAGCACCGTGTGCTGAGCACAGTGTCCGATCAGTATAAGCACAGTGTAGCTCTCCTCATTGCCATCCTTGGGGAATCACTGGGGATCCACAGGCTGTACGGTCACTCTTCCCTGCCAGGGGTAATGTAACGAGGACACACTTTATGAAGAGGGTGGGGTCATTTGAGCTGGGATGAGAAGGATGTGTTCTGGCTTTGAGGATATTTCTATAGAAATTTCCAACTGAGGGAGTATTTTACCTCACCTAAATCTGATAGAATGTTAGGAGGTAATGGTATCCCTCGCTTTATATTTGAGGGAACTGAGTGTTAAATAGGCTGACTGACTTAAGGTAACATAGTTCCTCAACTTCACACTGTTCCTTGTGGTACAATTGACCTTTAACTCTGGACCCCTGTCTCTCTCTCTGAAATTTTACAAAATTTCTTTGGGGCAAGGGATATAGAACCCAGGACCTCAGGCATGCTAGGCAGACACTGTACTAACCGAGGCACATTGCCAGCTTAGCAAGAGGAGACTCTTATTAGAAAGAGAACACAAGCAGAATCTGGAGTAGTTCCTAGATTTTTTTGGGTATAGAGTATGTACTGTATAAGAACTAGAAGGAAGCCTGAGATCCACACAGTCTTTTTGACAAGTGGAAACATGGTGATGCTTGTGAGGGACTTGGTCTAAGCTTGTGTGGAAAGGGTAACCTAGTTCCTCAATGTTTGTGAGGGTAGTTTTCTAGGGACTAGATACTTGAGGTGTGGAGGGAACTCTTGTTGGGGAAAGCAGATGGATTGAGAGAGGAGGCATACTGCTTTGAGAGGAAGGCAGATTTCCTGGGAAGCACAATAATGGACTGCTGGTTAGTCTTCAGATGTGAGTCACCTCTGGAGCTACAGGGAAACAGGGTGGGAAGGAAGGAAGACATATGAGCCACTTGAAGGAAAGCCAACTAGAGGTCTTTGTGGCAAGTGTGTTCTGGAACACATGAGAGAACTTTTGGTTGCCAATCCTGTAGGCTCCCTTGGTTTGTGAAACCTTCAGTGGATATGACATCCTTTTTCTTATAATTCTACTTGGAGTTGATTTCCTGTGTGTTTAGAAGATGATGTGAGCGAACCAGCAACATCATTGCCTCCCAGGATCTTGTTAGAGATGCAGTTTGGGGCAGTTTGGGGACCTTAGATCTACTTGAATTAAAATTTCCATGGAGTAGGGTGCAAGGATGTGTATTTTATGGTTAATTTTAAAAAGAATTTAATTGTGTGTATATGTGTCTCTGAGTAGATATAAAGATGTGTATTTTAACAAGACCTCCAGATCATTGCTTTCATTTTAGGTTTGTGCCAGTGCAGGCCCTCTCAAGTATTCTTTATGATTCTCTACTCATGTGATGAATTTGCCATTCACAAAGGATTTTTATTGGATTTCTATTAAATATGTACAAAATAAGGTTCACTTGAACATGTATCCAGTGTGGTAGCTCACAGTCTAGATGCATAAACCCACTTGTTTATAGGTTGCTACTGTAAAGAAAGAAAGTGTTATAGGCCAGCAAGGGAGGCACTTGTGACTCAGGATGGTGGGCATTTCTGTAGGGGTGTTCAGGGGCAGGTGGATGCAAACGATAGAAGAAGCATTGCATCCATGCAGGGTCATTCTAACCAAGGATTTACTGCTGCTCTGGACAGTCTGTGGGTACCTTATGGCTATGCTTCTCTATGGCCAGAGGGCTTTGTACATTCTGTTCAATTTTTCTAGGTAACTGTCTCAGTCTACTTTATTGGCATGATAAATGGTCTAAAACTGGGCATGGTTACAAAGGCAAGTCAAAAAAGAACACTCCCAGCATTTCCTCTCAGATCCATTCTTCCTAAAAGTCTGCATATCAACCATTCTGTAAAAGAAAAAAATTGATTTATCACTGATTTTTTTTTTTCATGCTTCAGCCTGAGAGAAATGTAAATGTTGTACTGGCCTTTAGTGCTCTGCCTTCAAGCCTAGATTTAGCGCTGGTCATTACACTTTTAGAGTAGGTTAGGTATGAAAATAGCAGCAGGTTGAAGAGTCAGAGGAAGCTGTTTGCTCTCTTCTGCTGATTTGTTCAGAGTTGAAGTACGAATATTAATGCAGTCCACTTAAACAATAAAATCACTCCTAAGGAACAAGAACTATAAACTTTAGTAAATACCAGAGATGTTACGATGGTAAAAATAAAAGGCCTCTGCTATTGTTTGGCTCTTTACAAATTGTTTGGTGTTAAGGGTGGAGGTGGGGGCTTGCTGCTTCTTTCTAAACATGTAAATCCTTAGAATATAAGCTAGGTATTTAGGCAGAGCCTTTTTTTTTTCTAGAATGTGTAAATGGTAACCTGGCTAGCCAGCTTCATTAAGTTTTTTTGTTTTTTGTTGTCATTGTTTAACTTCTGAGATATATTCTTGACACTGTTCTCTTTTTCTGCACCCTTCCCCTATTTCCCCTGGCTTGGCAACCCAACTCCACTCACTGTGCTCTAGCTGTTCCCTGTACTATCATACCAATCTTTCTGAAGTTCCAAACACTCTGTATGGAAATGGTGTGTAAGAAACTTTCAGAGGTGGTGCTTGGCTGTGGCTCAGTTTGTAGAGTGCCTGCTTATGCACAAGCCCTTGGGTGCCATTGCCCAATACCACATAAAATGGGTGTGGTGGCATGCCCTTGTACTCCTAGCTCTCTGGATCATTAAGCATTGTAGGAGGCCATGTTCTCTCAAGTGCTATAGCTGGGATGCAAATTCTGGTGGTTAGCTCTTTTAGCTCTGGCTCCTGCTTTTAAGTGCCTGTGTCTTCCTGTTGTTTTCTGAGTGGAATGTGTCTTCCATTCCCTTTTCCTTCTCCTACTGGAAAACAACTGTTGGATATTCCTAACAAAATATTTCTGTAGGTCTTTACGCTTTAATCTGTTCAGCCTGTTAATGTAATTAGTAATAATATTAACATGTTTTAGCACTAGTTACTAGTAGGAGCCATCCCAAAATTTTAATTTCCCCCATAAATAATAGGCTTTTAATTAGTACACAATTGTATAAAAAGATGTCTGATTGGATGTATGGATGGTCAGTCCCAGTGGCTGAGCCCTGTGATTTGAGGAAAGTGTTCCTTTGACACCATGAAAGTGGAATCGATTCAGATAGAATGAATGCGTTGGCTTCAACTGTGTCAGGTTGTACCCATGGATGGTCTAACGAGTAGGAACTAAATAAAAGTAAGCAGTCTGATTTTCATCTGTATCCAGAGTCAGATTCAGCTGATGAATATAACATGGATGTGTGCATAGGAAACCTTTGCTGACTGCTCAGGGGTTCAGGCTCTGCATGAGTCTTGTTAGAGATGCTCAGATAAGGTCTCAGAGCTTTGGTCACTTCCATTTTGGATGCTGCAAGTCCTTGGCAGGTTTGGTTTCTTCTGAGGGAGGTGACGGTCACCTCTCCGTGTGCTCACAGGTTTCCTTGTGGGTCGCATCTGTGTTTAGACATAGACAGACAGCCATCATGTTGGGTAAGGTCCTAACCTTGAAGTCCTTATAGTTTAACTTTACCTTCTTTAAAGACCCTGTCTCAGAGACTATTCCATTCCGAGTATTCCATTCATATAAATTTAGAATTTGAACCTGAATTTTGAAGACACACATTTCAGTCCATGCTAGTAGACATGGAAATTTCTTCACTTCTTTTGCCTCCTTCCTTTTGGCAATTTGGTTTCCCAGGAGAGCATTTAGAAAAGTGATTTAGAAGGAAAAAAAAAAAAACAATTGAGGGTGCCAAACAGTAAGTAACCCCGTGAGCACAGTAGTGGGAGAAACTGAGTGAACGTAGCTTTTTATATCCCCTGTAGATTTGAATCATCCTGCCACGTTATGTTCTGGGTTCAGGGATAGAGGAAATCTAGCTGTGTGTGTGTGTGTGTGTGTGGGCAGGGTCACTGGCCAGGCATCTGTGTTGTTGTGAAATGAAAAGCATAAAATTGGGCAACTTTTTAACCACCTGGAAAGCTGAGAGCTTCTGCTGTTCCCTTTGGCATAGCTCAGACACTTCATGAGCAGAGGGATGGCAGTCTTGGTCTTCTGTAGTGGCTAACACCGTACTTGGCATCTACCAGATGTTATAAAATATTGGTCACATTGAATTAATTAATTTACTTGAGCCAAATTGTTCTTCTCCAAACCTTTTGTGGGTTTTTTTTTCCCTCCTCTACTTTTGTTTGTTAATCCTCATCGTCTCTCGTTCTCGATTCTAGCTTACGGCATTTTTCTCCCATTCTCTTTGTAATTATCCAGTCATTTATTAAATGGAGACAAGCTTAGCTAGACATTAAATAATTGCAGGTGTGCGGCTGAATTGAGCTGCCGTCCTGTGAGTCGGAGCCCACAGCTGCTTTTGTAGTGTTGGGTGATGAGATCATACTTCACCTCATTTGGTTACATGATACTTTGCATATTGCACAGTGAAAGAATGTTGGAACTTTTGCTGTAAGCAGCATACAAAGGGTGGTGTGTTCTCAGGAAACCAACAGGAAAGGCACTAGGAGGTCAGGTTTTCCTTAGAATTCTGCCTGCTCCTTTGCCCTTTTCTTGCTGGGGGAACTCTTGCCCTTGCCTTGAAAACAGCCTTCAGGTTTTGCTTTTTTGTTTTTCCCTTTTGTTGTTTGAGATAGTTTTACTATGCAGTTCATGCTGGCCTTTAACTGACCATGTAGCTCACACTGGCATCTAACTCCTTTCCAGTCTCTAGCCTCCTTCTCCCAAATGAGGTTGTGATTATAGGCATGCTCCAGCATACTAGGTTTCACCTTCCTTTTTGCTATTAAAAGTTACAGTTATTGTGTGTGTGTGTGCATGTTTGTTCTCATGCATGGAGGTGAGAGGACAACTTGTGGGAGTCAGTTCTTTTCTATACTGTGCATGTGCTGAGGATAGAACCAGGCTCTCATGCTTACTGCCAAGCATCTTTCCCCATGGAACTATTTTACTGGCCTCTGACTTCAACTTTCTGTTGGCCATCTTAACTACCAAAGCAGGATTTTCCCATTTCCTCTTAAGAGATAAGCAGTGGGTGGAGCAGTTAGCTCCTTTGCTTTCATGATGAAACTTCAACTCCGCCTGCTTTACGTACAGCTTTCCCCATCTGTAACATACCATGCTTTTTAGGAGTGTGATTTCAGTTTTAGAATTGTGGTGGACCCAGTTTGTTTTCTTTGGCTTATTTTATCGTTTATCACAGCTGCTAGAGGAAGATAGGAGTTAAATGGGAAGTACTGAACTCCATGTCCTGTAGCTATGCAGTCACCTAGTGGCTGTAGCCACAAATATGCAGGATATATGTGTTGAGGATGTATAGGTATAAAAAAATGGCATGCCTGCGTTGGAGAGACGGCTTAACTGTTGAGAGCGTTGGCTGTCCTTTCAAGGGACCCGTGTTCAATCCCCAGCATACCTGCAGGCAGAGCATCCAGATACCTAAGATAAAAATCAGTTAAAAAAAAAAAGATGAATGTCATGCTGCCACTTGTGTAATGTTGAATATGCTATTTAAATCTCAACACACTTTCTCCTCCTTCCCTCCTACTCCTGTGCTTAGAATTGAACCTAGAGTCTTATGTATTACTAGATATGGGCCCCAACCTCTCAATGGGACATTCTAGTTAAGTGCTCTACTGCTAGGCCACACCCATTTACCCTCACCAGAGTATTCTAGGAACACAATGTTCGGCAGAGCCAAGCTCCCAGACTCCCTTTAAATGTCTTAATCTTAATTTCTCCATGTAGGTAGTTGTGAGAGCTGAAGAAATTCTCTATTCATTTGAAAGCACACAGTCTACCAGGCCTCTCTCTGGATCCTGGGGATACACACATGCACAAAACAGCCTGAATTCCATATTCATGTGGGATTACTGTATCTGACTCTGTCTTTTAGTGTCAGTTAACCAGTGTTTTTGATAAACATTAACTAAAATGTTGACCTCAGAAGAGTACACTTGGCAGCTCTAGATCATATCATCAAGTATCACAGACAGCCATCCTTTGTGAGGTTTTGGATTCCGAACCTAGACTAGCACATGTCTGTGTATGTACCTGGGCTTCTGGTCTGAGTGCAGAGCTCCTCCTGTGGGTCACTGCTGTGTAGACTGTCTCTGAGTTTCCAGAAACAGACTGCGAATGAGGGCTGAGTGATGAGTTTGATCCTTTGACTCTCAGTGTGAAAGCCCAGTTTGTTCAAGTAAAGTCTGAAAGGCTCAGGGAGGGCACTGCGGAATTTAACTTAGCAAACCTGTCTGATATCCATGCTTTGTTGCTATCTTCAGAAACACAAGCAGGGAAAAGAAACATCCCAGGACGTCAGATTGATCAGCTTTCCTAAACTGTTTAGGTTTAGGAAACATGGGTGGCCTAAAGAAAAACCCTTCTGAGACTTTCTCTTCTCCTGGATGACTAATGAAAACAGAGACACTGGCAGTATCTCAGGAGCGATGGTGGCAGGCAGAGGTGGGAGTTGGTGTTCAGTCATAGAGGGTGTTAGTGATCACACATCACTGCTGTTTGGAGGGAGTGGGGTGGAAGTTACCGGCAAGCCTGCAGTGAACAAGTCTTGACAGGCTTGGCACTGGTCCCTTGAGAGGCAATGAGGATGTCATTACTTGCTCCCACCCTATGCTAAGCTATTTTAAGAAATATGTCTGATCAGAGTTAATATTCCATCATGCAGCAATAGTTTGTATTCTTTAGTTCCTGCCTTTTCTATTAAAGACGTGGTAAATAATATATGAGAGTAAAGAGGCATGTTTGGTGGTTTGTTAGAGTTTTGATTTAGGTATTGTCCTAGTTAGGTTTCTGTTGCTTTGGCAGACACCATGATCAAAAGCAACTTGGGAAGGAAAGGGTTTATTGGTTTACAGGTTAGGTAGAGTTTGTTCTGGAGGGAAGCCATGGCAGGACCTCCAGGCAGAAACTGAAGTAGAGATTATGGAGGAAAGGTACTTACCGGCTTGTTTTTCTGTAGAATCCAGGACCACCCGACTGGGATTGGCACTGCCACCTGGTCATATGACCACCTGCCCATAGTATGCTGGGGCCTCTCACATCACTCATTAATCAAAAAAAAAAAAAAATGCTGCACATGCAGACTTGCCTGCAGGCCAGTCTGGTGGACACATCTCTTTAGCTGCACTTCCTTCTTTGAAGACGACTCTTTCTTGTTTCAAAAACAAAACAAACAAAGCAAAACAATAACCTAACTGGCACAGACACTTTATGCTGTAGATTTTTTTTATTTCAGGATTTGGAATTTTTTTTTGGGAACCCATTGAGGAGATGAGGTATCTCTGACTATCAAGTAGTCAGCCTTACATGAAGTTTTTTTTTTTTCCATTTATTGCAATAAGGACATGAAGCTTTTTATGGAAGCTGAGAGGAAGCCATTGCATAGTTGTTTATCAGAGTCACTAAATAGCTTAGACATCCCTGGTGACTTAACTGATGGCCTTTGCTACCTGGTTGGGTGCTTGTGCAAGGAGAGTGTATTTGCTTCCCTGCTGCGAGCCAAGAAAGTGTCCCAAAGCCAGATGCGGTGGGAATTGTTGCAGTGAGCAAACTTAGCAAGATTGTGGCACAAGATTGGCAGTTGTCTCGCTTTGTACTACCTTGGGAGAACTGGCTTTGGGGCAGAGAGGAAAGGATTAAATGACAATTGTCTTCCTTCTCATTGGTTTTATCCTTATTAAACGTGATTGAGGCTCTTTTGTGCCTTTTCTACATCTGTCTCTATGTAGTTGGTATGAATCCCATGAGGGGGGACTTTGGGTGGGTGCTTTGTATAAGTCACAAGGCTCCTGTGTACGTAGAGTTACCACTGTCCCTAGAGGAGTAGGGTGGCCCGTGTAGGAGATGACAGAGGGTGGGGTTGTGCAGTATAATTAGGAACTTTCACTCTATACCACCTGTGGCAGTTTGAATAGGTATGGCCCTATAGACTCATGGGTGTGAATGGTTGGCCCATGGGTAGCACCATTATTACGGGGTGTTGGCTTTGTTGGAGGAAGTATGTCACTGTGAGGGTGGGCTTTGGTCTTCTATGCTCAAGCTTTGCGCAGCGTAGGACACAGTCCCCTCCTTGCTGCTTGAGGATCAAGATGTAGAACTCTCAGCTTCATCTCCAGCACCATGTCTGCCTGGACACTGGCCATACTTGCCACCATGATGATAAAGATCTAAACCTCTGAGCCTGTAAGCCAACCCCAAGTTAATGTTTTCCTTTGTAAGAGTTGCCATGGTCATGGTGTCTCCTCAAAGCAATGGAAACCCTAATTAAGACACCATCTTTCCTGTAACTTGTCACCATCAGAGTTGAATAATGATCACTTGTCCATTTTCAGAGTTTTTTTCAGTTTAACACATCTGCTATTCCTTAAAAATGATGAATTTATGAACATCCAGCAGTACAAGCAGCAAGGTGCTCTTGCTTTGAGTCTGTTATGAGGATGCTCTTCCACTATGCCAGGGCCAAAAAGAGATTTTCTTTGTTTGTACTCTTCTTACCATGAGGCTTTTTTTTTTCCCATTAAGTAAAACACCCAAATTGTGAGCTTTATTAAAGGAGGCATTTGAGAGTATTAGAAATGCACAAAATGCTACCCCTATGTATCAGAAAACTCTCATGCTAACTCTGAGCAGCGTCCATTGAACAGATTTAATTCTTTGCTTCAATAACATTACACACAGTGTCTTTTCTTTTTAGTTTCCTTCCTTTAAAAATTTCTGGGAAATACCAGCACCTCCCCAAGTTAACTAAATAAACCAACACAAGTTTGAAATGATTCAGAGTAACCTAGAGGCAATGATTCTGAACTTTACCATTTGGGGGACTTTGTGCTGAAGGACATTTCTCTAAATTGCAGGAAGACCCCCCCCTTCTCCCCATTGTCAAAGACTAAAGCAGAACTAAACTGAATAAACTGTGAAATTTACAGGAGTAATTTCCAAATTGTTCCTTTATATACCTTACTTACACAAGCTTGCAACTGGGCATCACTGAGAGCTATGGTTTGTTAGGGTTTAGCTCTTAATTAGCTTATGAGATTACATCCTTTTGAAGCTGTATACCACAGGTTGTTGGCTAGTTTTCCAAAAGCAATTAAAATGCCCACTGTTATAATTACGCTTGTTACTCGCTGTATGTTCTGGTTATAAAATGTATTGTCAATTAAGGAAATAGAGACTGAGGCGTTTGGCTTTGCTCTGGGGGATGCAGTAGACTAGCTTCTACCTTGGTCCCTTAGGAGAAGGTATAGGTCCCTGGGTCATGTTGGAGTACCTTGAGTATTAATTGTTATATCTTGAATAGCAATAGCTGCAGATTACTGCAGTCAACTAAAGTGTGAGGATGAGCTAATAATGGTGTTCCAACAGATAAAAAGTAGTCAAAACCTCATCTTTCAGATGGCGATCTCTTACCCAAGAGGCCTTCCTGAGAAACATTGCCTTATCTTTAAGAAGATGGCTTAATCCTGACAGACAATTCAGCCTGTTATACTTTGAGTCCTCCACTTGGTGAATTTTGCTTTGGTTACTGAAAGGGAGCTGTGAGAGAATTGTCACAGGTTTAACATGGATGTGTCTGCTGATCATACAGCAGTACAGACAGTCACAGCACAGTGACATGTGGCCTGTGGGAGAAAATGTGAGCATCACAGTCTCCATGGCAATGCACATCTTAGTGGCACATGTTGAATCCCTTCTTTCATCTCACTGACCCTTTGCAGCAATTTTTGGGGGTGTGTGCCTTAACACCCCAGAATAACATGGTGATTAAGCCACGGGACACACAAGTCCTTTTGTGGTCAGGTAGAAATCACCACATAAAGTCCTATTCGTTTTTCAGGCTTATTTTGAAATTACTTCAACACTCATGGAAGAAGACGGACCACTTATTTTATGTGGTGCCATCCCATTGCTTTGGCCTGCTTGTGCCCTTAGGCAATTAACATGAAAATGAAGGTTTAGGAATGAATTTAACATTTAGAGCAGGGCCTGAGCTAGGCTTCACAGGACATTAAAATCAGAGAAGAGAAAAGGGCAGGTGTTCAGTAATTACTATTTGGTTTTGAGGACTATTGGAAAGATTGGGTCTTATTTTAGATATACTTCCACCCAGAGTTCCTCTAAGGTTATGATTAATATTATAAATTATTTTCCTTATTGGTCTTAGAGATTAGAATTATCAGAGGAACATTTTCTTGGGAAAACTACTGTTCATTTGTGGTTATCTGGATATTTCTGTGTTAAGTCTACAATGTATTAGTGTAGAATCAATTTAAAGGCTTGTGGGTCTAAGGACATTTGCTCACTGGTTCTTTTAAGTCTATTTATACAAGCCTTTCTGGTGCTTCCTTTGTGGCATATTTTCCACAGTTTATTTCTAGCCTTTTAAGAATGGAGGGGAAATTATCAAATTATTAGGTTGGTTCCTTATTTGAGTTCTGCCATTTTCCCTCCGTACAGAAACGAAATAAAATCAGTCTTCACTGCAACCCAGTGAGAAAAGATTACAGGTTTTAAGGAAACGACTGTTTTTGAAGAGTGCGTTTGTATTTAGTGTGAAGTACGGATTTAGTGTGGTATTTTATGTTAAAAATACAACATCATTATCCTAGAATCATATACCCAAAAGGAGATGAGACAGTATAGTGAGATTCACTTTTCAGTATTATTAAAAAAAAAAAAAAAAAAGCAAAAAAAGCAGGATTTCTGATGCAACCATCAGTGTTGCTTGCAGTCTCAATGTCAGCTTTGGTTACCTTTCCTTTGGAAGCTATTTTTACTCTTTTCGTTGAGGAACTTGCCGTTTCCTGGTATTCCACAGTGCTCCAAGCTTCTGTCTGCACAGGACTTGTGGTAGTGTTTGATTCCTCTGTTTGACTGTAAACTACAAGAACATAGCAGAGAGGCTGTGTGTGTTTTAAAGGTTTATTTCCCTCCCTCCCGTCCTTCTTCCCTCCTTCCTAGTCAAGGTCTTTGTGCAACCCTAGCCATCCTGGAACTCACTTTCTAGACCAGGCTAGCCATGAACCCGCAGAGATCTGCCTGCCTCTGTCTCCTTGAGCGCTAAAGGTATGTGCCACTTATCCGGCCCTTAATTTTCTTTTACTTGTCTCCCTTAGACTCATAGGTGGGGGGCCTTGTTCAAGTAGGTGTGGCCTTCTTGGAGGAAGTGTGTTACAGGGGGTGGGCTTTGAGGTTTCAGAAGCTCCAGCCAGGCCTGGTGTCACTCTTCTAGCTGCCTGCTAGAATCCAGATGTAGAACTCTCAGCTACTTCTCTAGTGCCATGTCTGCTTACGTGCAACCATACTTCCTGCCATCAAAATAATGGACTAAACTTCTGAACTGTAAGCCAGCCCCAATTAATGTTTTCCTTTATAAGAGTTGCTGTCGTAATGGCGTGTATTCAAAACAATAAAACCCTAACTAAGTCACATACGTACATGTGTCTGCACTACTTGTCTGGGTACCTTCAGAGGCCTTAAGAGGGAGTTGGATTCTCTGGAGCTGGAGTTACCAGCAGTTGTAGTGCTGGGAATTGAACTTAGGACCTTTGAAAGAATAACAAGAATTTTTAACTACCGAGCTATCCCTCTAGCTCAAAGGCTATGCTTTTTACAGAGCCATTTGCTTCTTTTCAATAGAAGCTGAAGTGCATTTGATATACAGAGCCTCAGATTATGTATTGTGCATATGTATAACACAGATTAAGTTCTAACACAGTGTTTATTATGGAACCATTCTACAGCAAGGATAATGAGCATATCTGATATATTTTAAAGTTTCCTCTTTATAATAGTTTTTAATATGTCTATTCTCTATCCTTAACCACAAATCTATTTTCTCTCACTATAGCTATAAAGTGGGTATATTGATACATCTCTAAAATTTTTGTATAAATGAAACCACATAGTTTGTTTTATTTTATTGGAGATAACGTTTTAATAGTCATCCATGTAGAAGTATGTTTGTATGTACATGTGTGTATGTGTATTCATCCATGCACATGAGGATGTGTATACATATCCATTTATGTATTTGTTATAAATAAAGCTTCTATAAATATCCATGTACCCGTCTTTGCATGGACACGTGCCTTTGTTATTCTTGGATAAAAAGCGAGGGTGGAATGGCTTGGTCATGTATATGTTTAACAGTATAAAAATGATCAGTTTCTGAGTATTTTTGCATTTTATTTTTCTACTAACAGTGTATGATAGTTTCATTTCCTTCACATTATTGCCAATACATATGATAAGGTCAAAAGCATCAGAAGCTTTAGCTGTTCTAATAGCTGTATGGTGCCAGCTAGTGGTGGCCCATGCCTTTAATCCCAGCACTCAGAAGGCTGAGGCAGGAGGATCTATGGATTCCAGGCCAGTCTGTTCTACAGAACAAGTTCTAGCACAATCAGGACTACGCAGAAAACCCTTTCTCAATGCCTCCCTGCCCCAAAATGTGGTGAGATCTCCTTGTGGTTTAAATTGCCTTTTCCAAATGACCAATGATATTGAACATCCTTTCATGCACTTATTACCATGCCTCTTTCTTGACAAAGCATCTATTAAAATATTTTGTTGGTTTTCAATATTCTGGTATGTTCATGAAGTTTTATTTTAAAGATTTAATTTTACTTTTTGATTTATGCGAATGTGTGTACACTTGAGTATGTGCAATATGTGTGAGTACCCACAAAGGCCAAAGGAGAGTGTTGTATTCGCTGGAGTTACAGATGGCTGTGAGCCATGTCATGAGAGTGCTAGGAACTGAACTTGGGTCCCTTGGAGGAGCAGGAATTGTTCTTAACTACAGAGTCATCTCTCCAGCCCTTGTTCAAGTGTTTTAACCAATGTATGATTTGTAGTTGTGTCTTCCTGGTGTGTGGTTTGTACTTTCATGCTTAACAGTGTTCTTTGAAGAGCAGGGGTTTAAAAAAAATTAGGGTTAAAAATCTAATTCATTCAGTTAGCCATTTTCTTTAGGCAGAATGCTAGAAATGTTGGCGATGAAGAAACAGATCAGAATTCTTAAACTTTGATGAAGTCCAAATATCAGTTTGCTCTTTTATGAATCATGCTTTTGGTGTCAGAGCTAAGAAATCTGCCTAAAAGTCACAAAGTTGTTTTTAAATAGAATGTTTGCATTGCTAGCTTTTACATTTAGGTCTGTGATTCATTCTGAGTTTTTCCTATATGGGGAACTATGGATTGAAAATACTTTTTTCCCCATATGGGTAGCCAGTTGTTTGAACATAATTTGTTGAAGAGACCATCTCCTTTCTGTGAAGCTGTCTTTGCCCTTTTGTGAGACACGAGCTGTCCATATATGCCTTTGATCTTTTGAAAGGTGCTCTGCTATGCTCAGTCTCCATCCCGTCTTAAATGAAGTCAACAGGCATACCAGGAGTAGAGTGAAGAGAGGCTAAGGGGAACTTCGGAAATAGTTCCCTCAAGGCAATGTTTCCTCAAATAAACATAGGGGGTTCATTTGGGAAGGTCACAGGTATTCATACAGGACAGTACACCATCACATGTAGATACGGATACATTCTGGAACATCTGTAATATCACCTTTCTTTATGTTCGTTAAACCGTGGACACGGGGCTGGAGAGATAGCCAAGTGGTTAAAAGGGCTTGGTACTCTTGCAGTGAACCCAAGGTCAGTTCCCAGCACTCAAAACAGGCAGCTAGCTCACAAACCACCTGTAATTCTAGATCCAGAAAATCCAATGCCCTCCTCTGGCCAGTGCAGGCATTGTACTTGTGCGGCACCCCCACCCACACATACACACATACTTTAAACATAATAAAAAATAAATCCTTTAAAAGATGGTTGACAGGAATGCCTCTGGGCCTGTTTCATTCAGGGAACATTCTTCCATAATGTCCTCCCACCCCTAATCCTTTGCACAATGAATTGTTTACTCTGAACACTTTTCCTGTTTGTCTGTTTTGTGTGTGTGTTGGGAGGCTGCTACTATTTAAAAGCACAGTCATCCACACTGTAATAGATTCTTATCACTTAGTTTTGTAGGATTTTAGTGATTGAAGAAGTCTGTGGTGTTCTTGGCCACCCCTTTTCTCCCCATGGGCTTTCAGACCCATCATCTTCTCCTCGGGGCTGATGTGAAATGGCCTGCCTTGGCAAGGAACTATTCGTTACTAGTTCCTGTATTATAATAAGGGAAGTCGCTTTGTATGTTTCTAGAACCTGTTGGTTCTCGCTCTACTCTCCAGAGTCATATTGAGAAAATATTTCTTTTTTCATACTTGAAGCTCTTGAGTTTTAAAAGACAGCTATTGTAGGTATTCAACTAAATGTTATACGGCACTATTGTGAATATTGCCTACATCCTGGTTGTTGTTCTGAGAGTAAGAACATGAAGGATAGACTATTGCAGTGGTTCTCAACTTTCCTAATGTTGTGATCCTTTTAGTTCCTCATGTTGTGTTGACCTCCATCCATAAAATTATTTTTGTTGCTACTTTATAACTGTAATTTTGCTACTATTAGGAATCATAGTGTAAATATTTTTGGAGATAGAGGTTTGCCAAAGGAGTTGAGACCCATAGGTTGAGAACCACTATACTAATGGAAGTTAATTGGAGCTTTAACTGCCAGGGGAATTGTCCAACAGAAGAAACTGTAAGATCTTCACCATGACTGTAAAAGAAGAAATTTCAGGCTAAGGAGATTGAAGGTACTTGTGTTAAACCCATGGTTTGATGTCAGGAAACTTGTCAGGACCTCTGAGATAGTGTAGTGGACTGCAACAGAAAGATGAGGGAGTTGTTCCCATTAGATACATAAGACGAGCCTTCAACCTCAGCATCCGTCTGTTTTGTTTAAGGAACTCCTCTGAGTTACGTGTTGTGCTTAAAGCATTCCTGTCATTGCTTGTCATATGCCTGATTCCTAGATCTCCCCATTGTGTTGGTTCATTGGAGGTAAGGCATCATCATGACTACTGTTAATCACTGGGGAAGAGTACGGCTCAGGGCTTTATGACAGGAGGGAAACAGTGGTGTAGCACAGGATAATTAATGGCAAATGGAGTGACAGTTTGATTCCCTGCTAGGGACGCTGACATTGTTGAAAAGGGAAAAAAATTCCCTTTATTCTTTCATAGACAGAACAGCTGTAATTTTGGTTGGATGGAATCCAATTAAAAGGAAATGACATGCAAATTGATGATCAGACAGTATGAGCATCATAGTCCAAGAAGACTTCTCGAAGAAATGGCAGAGTTTAGTGTAATTGGGCATGGTAATGTTTGTAAGAAAAATGGAAGAGAACAGGTTGGCTATATGAATATTTGTAGTCTAGTATCTCTGCCAGGAGAGAGAAGAAATTTGTTTTGGAGTCCTTTGAGTTAGTTTTTTTTTCCCCTCTTAATTTTGGAGTCAAGGTTTTATAGCTCAGGCTGCCCTCAAATTTGAGATCCTCCTGTCCCAGCTTCCTAAGTAGCAAGATTAGAGGCACATGCTACCATGCTAGGGTGCTAAACATATTAAAATATTTGAGCTGAGACCTATACTTTAAGAATTACAGCCTAAGAAATTGTAAAGGGACCCCTTGAGTGTTGTATGTTTTCAAGTTGGTGATGATTAAACATAAATTTCTCACGACTATATAGGACAGGAATCAAAAGCTAGCACTTGGCAAAATCTCTTTGTACAGGCATGCTTCACTTGGTCTAATGATGTGTTTTCAAAGATCTGTGTGAGAATTGACTTCAAAATTTAGTATAAAATAGAGACCTAGCCATTTGTAACGCTATTATGAATCATTCGTTAAGGTCAAAAATACTTTCTTAACCAAAGTCATGCCCAATTTATCTTTTGAGTAAATTCATAAGTCCATGTATTAGATATGCTTAAAGGTATTTTGCTTTGAAATGAGATAATTGTAGGGACACATAGCATTTAAGCTTTATAATGATAGGAAAAAACTAAACAGAGTTTTTAAGAGGCAGTATATTGCTTTTAAGGGTGAAAATATTCTGGTTTAGAAATCAAATAGCTTAAAATCTCCATAGCTGTTTCTATGGGGAAAGGAGCAAGCTACATGGTGGAGGGAGATTTATTAGCATTGTCAGTGAATTACAGACAAAATGAGTGTGAAGTGTTTGGAAATCATTCTGACGATATCTTAGAAAACTTGGAGTAGCTCTACCTAAAGACCCAGCCATACCACTTCTGGGTATACATCCAAACGATTCCTCAACAAACCACAAAGACATCTCCTCATCTATGTTCATAGCAGCTTTATTTGTAATAGCCAGAAAGTGAAAACAACCCAGATGTCCCCCAATCGAAGAATGGATAAAACAAAACAAAACAAAACAAACAAACAAAAAAACTGTGGTACATTTACACAATGGAATACTACTCAGCCATCAGAAAACGGGGAAATCATGCAGTTTGCAGCAAATTGGATGGAACTCGAAAAGCTCATCCTGAGTGAGCTAACCCAGATTCAGAAAGACGCACATGGCATCTATTCACTTATAACTGCATTTTAGCCATATAGTACAGGATAACTATCCTACAACCAACAGACCAAATGGAACAGGAACATAGACCTTGTTACCTGTTAGTGGGACACTTTGCCCTAATGGAGCTGCAATACAGACCCCCCAGTGCAAGAGGAAACTCTTAGCCCTCATATGACTGTTGAACTGAGGGGGGCTGATATTTAGGGGCAAACCACTCTGGAGGAGTAGGATAGGTGGGAGAGGGGGGAGGGTGGGAGGGTGTGACTGGGACGGATGGAAAGAGGGAACTGTGATGGAGATGTAACTTGAATAAATAAATAAACATAAAAAAAGGAAGGAAGAAACAAAACTACTGTCAAGGCTTCATCCTGAAGAAAGTTCAAGAAGATGAAATGGAGTTCACCCTGAGGAAGGTACAGAAGTTTAAGAAGTTAAGAAAAAACATACATAGACTCTAGGAGTCCTAAGAGGAGCCTAGAGTCAACAAGAACAGTAGGTAGCCAGAGATGTCGTCATTGTGCTGGTCAGTCTAACAAAGGGGATGAGAAAGACTAGAGTCCATTTTGATTGGGCCACGCTAGAGGAGCAACAGTTCCTACATTCAATATAAAGTGTGTGGTTTTCACTTCCTGTGGTCTCTCTATCGCATTCTCCCTGCTTGGCTCAGTCAGCTCAAGGTTCATCCCTTAATTCAGTTTAGATTTGTGTTATAAGCTGCCTTATGAGGGATACCTTCAGTGACCATTCTGTCTAAGGGCACTGTCCTGTATAACACTGAATTCTGCCTCATATATAGTTTGATAAATACTTGACCCTTGCTCATCATTAGGAGTAACTTCCATGAGAGTTAGGCTCAATTACTTTAATTAATATATTTAAATAATTTTGTGTTTATTTGCTTGTGTGTGTGTATAGTTTTACAGAACAACTTGGAGCTACTTCTGTCCTTCCACTTCATGAGGACAAAGAATTAAATTCAGGTTGTCACACTTTGTGGCAAGTTTAGCCTTTACCCATTAAACCATCTTCCCAGTCCATTTTTTTTTTTTTTTGAGGAAAGATCATAATTAGCTCCATTTGGCCTCAAACTCACTATGTAGCTGAGGATGACCTTGAACTCCTGATCATCCTGCTCTTCACCATGTGCTGGGATTGCAGGCGCACAACTAGCCCAAAGCTAAGATTATTTTTTATTATCACTATATTTCTAGCAGTTGTTTAAAAAAATCTGCGTGTAGAAAGAGTTCTTGGGGTTTCTCTTATTTGTCAGTTGTGATCAGAACTGGGAATAAAAGGGGAATAAAAGCCCCGTCCCATATTATATAACCCATTATGTAATTATGATCATTCTGGCAGCCTGCTCACAGAGTGCTATGAGCTTTCAGAAATGAGCCGTGGGTGGGTCCTGAATAATAAATGACACGACATTTTGTTCAGTGATAGAGAAAAGGAGATTTTAAGCTGGTAAAACAAGTTAGATTTAGGAGTGAGTTTTGTTTGGAGGTCACTGTAGGAGTTCCTTGTTAGAGCCCTCATGGTGCATCGTGAAGCACTCCAGAGGGAACTTTCGGGGGGTTTAGGAAAGGCCTTTGAAGTACATGTTGAGATCTGACCAGGAAAAGTATTGAAAGGTAGTTAGGGCCTTATCTTTTGGAAAGGGTACGCCCACAGACTCTTGAAGCAGGGATGCACCAATATCCAAATACAGAGCTTAGAGGATGGGTTGGACAAAGGACAGATATAGTAGTGGGAGTGGCCTAGGGTTAAATATGACATTCCCAGTTGTGAATTGCATGAGAAAGCTTTTGGTCCCCATAGTGGGAACCAGTTCTCTCTGTTTATGGATACATAGCAACACCATATGTAGGTGGTAGCTAAGCTTACTTGTAGTTCTTGGAATTGCTAATTCCTTTCGTTTCTTTCTTTTTCTTTTCTTTCTTTCTTTTTTTTTTTTTAATGGTAGAGGTAAAGCTGTGTCTTTGGGATGCTAGAAGAAGAGGAGGCTTTTATCTTAGTTTGCTTTTTATTGCTCTGTTAAAACACCATGCACCATAACCAAAAGCAACTTGAGGAGGAAAGGGTGTATGTGGTTTACATCTTCCAGTAACAGTCCATCATGAGGAGAAATGAAGAGAAGCCAGGGGAGGAACTCAAGGTGAGAACCAAATCAGAGACTATGGAAGAACACTGCTTGCTGGCTTACTCTCCTTTCTCATACCACCCCTTCTCCCGCCCCCCCCCCCCCCGTGTGTGTGTGTGTGTGTGTGTGTGTGTGCGCGCGTGTGTGCTATGTGCCCTGAGTATTTAGTGCTGCTCCTATGTCTGTGTGTTTGGTTGGTCTAACCTAACCCCTTGAATTGGATAACCTAGCATCAAGCTCATCCCTGGATAAAACTAATTCTCCCTTTCTCAGTAGTCATTGATTAACTGTAGCCCTTTATCTAGAGGTAGGACCTTGAGAAATGTTCAGCATTCATGTTGGCCTGTTGAAACCATCTTGGCCAGTTGTAGATCTCTATAGTAACCACAGTAGAAGGATTCTTATTCCAATTAAGGAGCTATGTGACCAATTAAGGAGCTATGTGACCAGTTGCCTGTGCCTCTGTGTTCCTTTCAGGGATGGATGTTTTTAAGGTTGGAGATTCAAAGCTCAGTTGGTAGAGTACTTGTCTGAAATGTATGGGTCCCTAGGTTCAGTCCCTAGCACCACAAACAAAAATAGAAAAGGAACTTCCTTGGTGAACATACATCACTGATATTCAGAACAACCTATGATGTTTGAGAAACTATTTGCAATATTTTCATTTGAGGTTTCGGGTGATAGTAGGATGTCCTATCCTTTCTCAGAAGTCCCACAGCACCCCACCCCCGCCCTAGCTCCTGGATATGTCAGTATCAGAAAGCATCAGATCCACTAACACCTGTTTATGGGAGGACATCATGACAGTTTCCAGGAGGTAGCCTGCAATTTTTGGCTGAGAAATCACAAGAGTGGCTGCTTGCCTCTTGTTATCTACCAATCAGAAGATATTTACTTTCAGTATCTGATGAGAGCGCTGGCAGAACCATGCAGAAGCAAAGCATCAAGGGAACATTCCCTGCCATCAGTGGATGCCTGACATTGCCTTACTACCAACACTGTCTTCATTAGTCTTGAAGCTAGTCAGGACACTCTACCCCTTAGCCTTGGTCATTGGAAGCAAAATTTTGTTCTTATATAAATATGGAATGTTACACAGCCTATGACTCTTCGAAACCTTTTCAGAAATCATAGGAAAACTTCTATATTGGAATTCTTATCTCTGGGAAAGGAGGAAGTTAGTTATATTTAAAAGATGGGTTTTGTAGGGACTCATTCAGGAAAATAGCAGACTTAATGTAATGATTAATGTGTAGCTCTGAAATCTGAGTGCTTATTTCTGAACTTAAGCTTTCCCATTATTAGTCATGTAACCATTACCAAATTCTTCATCTGTCCATTTGGGATGATAATGCTACCTGCCATAGGTGTTTGTGAAGACTGAAAGCAAGAATGTGTTACCTTTTGTAATTCTTGACTGTCTCGTTGTTGGAACTCATAAAACCTAAAGCCAGGCTTTTTCT
This sequence comes from Lophiomys imhausi, assembly GCA_907164525.1. NCBI lineage: Eukaryota > Metazoa > Chordata > Mammalia > Rodentia > Muridae > Lophiomys > Lophiomys imhausi. The sequence goes on from CAJQZJ010032849.1 coordinate 2,643,940, forward strand.
GCCTATGGTGTTTAACAAGGACAAGTCAGAAAATGACTTGGTAGCAGGATGCCATAAATGAGTTAGTGTGAAAGTAGTGGACTGTTGAACTTCACACTCCAGTCTCCGGGCATCAGAGAAGGGGCAGCTCATTACACTCTAATGGGAATTCAGTGAAACGGATGAGTGATCTTAGTCTTGCTTCTTGGGCCGTGACGAAAAGCAAGTCAAGTAGTCTGGGAGATCTGCAAGTCACCTGCTAAGACCAGACACTTGGGACTCTGTACTGCAAGGTGGTGAGGAGGGCACAGGTGGCATCAGTCTGTGGAGGCAGTGTAGATAAGTTGAATCTAGCAAGCAAGAACATACCCAGCCCATGGCTTAGTATAAGGAAGGAATTGTGTTAAATAAAGGCAAAAGGACACACTTTGGATTTGACGTACCGCCTGGCGGCAGTCTTAGCCCCATGAGTGAGCCACGCTTCCTTTCTGAGAATGATTAAATGGTTTCGTGGCTCATATATATTTATTTTCAACCCTCAACTCTTCATATTTTTGTAAGGTTTTAGTAACTGTAGAAAGTGTTGCAGAATCACCAGATGAAGATGGTATTAGCTGCTTTTCGGTTACTGTGGTAAAATACCATGACCAAAAGCAACTTAAGGAAGAAAGAGTTTATTTTGGCTTAAGTATGGTTCCAGAGAGTCCATCATGAAGGCAGTAAGATCTGGAAGACCGGGTGATTACATTCTCATCAACATATAGGAAACAGTAAAAGGGAATGGAAAGTGGGGTGAATCTATAAACCCTTAAGACCAGGTCAGGGTGGTTGATGTTCTTCCTCCAGTAAAACTCCAGTTCCAAAAGGTTCCATAGCCTTCCCAAACAGCATCACCAACTTGAGGACCAAGTGTTCAAATTGAGCCTGTAGGGGACATTACTCATTCAAATCACGGCGTAGACCTGTACAAATCTGTACATTGAGGTTTTTGTTGTTATGTCAAAGAAGTTATTGTTCAAAAGTCCATGAAGCACTTCATCACTGGGCTGGTGAAAGAATTGTCTCTTCAATATCTTCAGTTTCCTTTTTCCACTGTAAAACCTAGTCCACAGGGCTGCTGTTGTCTCATTATTTTTGGAATCAGCACTTCTGCAGAGAAATGAAAACATTGCACTTTTAAAGGCACAGAAAGCAAAATTACTGTAGCATCAGGATTCAAGGTTACAGAATTGGTTGGCTTTCTAGTTTGTTTTGCTGAGCTGAATGAAAAAGATTTGATTGAATGTTGCTGCTTCCAGATAAATATTAATAGGCTCAGGATCCCTCAGTGGTCATTCTCCTCCCCAGATACACAAAGAACTTCAAATTACGGCTTCAGACTCAGATGGTAAGTGTCTACCGAACATGCGCACGAGCAGTGAGTAATGGATAACGACCCATCATCATTGGTTAAGGAACAAGTGGGGTAGGGAATGTCGTCCATAGAGTAGATTCTTTCTTGATTTAGAGTCTCATTTTAATAATTTGTTACAATTTAGGTAAATACCCAGCAACTGCCCAAATCTTTTAGCATTGTTTGTAGTAGAAATGTTAGAAAAAGTCTCCAAAATTTGGAACCTACAAAGATTTTAGGGTTGAAAATGTAGCTCACTTGGCAGAGTGCTTGTCTAGTGTTTTTATAATTCTACAACCCCTGCACTTGGGAATCAGAAGCAGGAATAACAGAACTTCAGAATTATTTCTGGGTACCTAGTGGGGCTGAGGCTAGCTCAGGCTATGGAAGACCCCATCTTAAAATATCAAAATGCATGAACAGTAATAGATGTGTGTTAAAACTTTTAATACTCCACAGACAATTTTGGTTTGAGGTTAGAGAGTTCCCGGTACCAACCACACCTTCACAACATTTAAAATGTACTTACATGTCCTCTCTTGGGTCAGCACTGTACAGGATTGTTCTCTATCACAGTCGATTATGCTATGGAGAGAGGAAGGTAACATAGTGATGTTGATTTATTACAGATCAGATACCAAACACTTAACTATATGCCTGGATTTATCAAGATGAGTGAGTGGTGTTCCCAGCCCTCATAAAGCCCTCTATAATCAGGTAGGAAATTTAAAAAGGAAACAAAGATGATCATGTGAATTGATGAAGTATGTCATGGACAGTCTCTGGTTTCTATTGCAATGCCTACCAAGTGGTGTGTAGGGGGACAGAGATATGCATTAAGTACTTTGGGAGCATGCGAGAGAGGGGAATGCATTTGAGGCTTGGAGGGAGATCAAAGAAACTTTGATGAAGGAGGTAGAGTGACAGTGTTTTGTACTTCAAGGTGGAATACTTATTGTAGACAGGTGAGGTTAACCTTGGCATTGACCAAGTCATGAAGATGTCAAAATAACTGATTGCTTCTGAGGTCCTTTAGTGGTACAGTATGGCTGCAGAGCTGGCCTTACCTAAATGAATGGAGAGCAGGCTTTTGCAGGACTGTCTGCAGGCCAGAAAGAGGGGATTGTGGACTTCTGAACTGTGTCCAGAATTTTCTAGATTTCAGTGACCATGAAGTAGATTGTACACCTTGATGGGGAAATACCAGATAGATTTAGGTCACTGCTATACATCTGAAGTGCATGTAGGATTTGAGCAGCATGGTGCAGCATTAGGGGAGGTGTTGTATGTCAATATTAGGTGTGTACTATGACAGGGTTAGCTTGTGGTAGAAACTGTTGTGGTTAGTGACTGATGAAGAGGGTATGGTAAGGGGTGGTAGAACTTTTTGTGCACCACCCCCAGCAAAACTCTTAACTTTCCTACACATGAGAATCACCAGAGGATCTTAGTAGTTTATAGGTCCATTTTATATAAAGTCAAAATGCACAGATCTTGGGCAACCAAATGTATGTCCATACTCATCACATATTGCATTAGTTAGCTTCAACTCTCAGCTTGAAACAGTATAGAGTCACCCAAACAGGAAATGCTCCCATAAGAAATTACCTAGATCAGATCAGCATGTGTACATGTGTATGGGGGATTATCTTGAATGGTAATTGGTGTAAGAGGGCCCAGCCCACTGTGGGTGCTACTATTCTGTATGCAGGTAATTCTGGGGTGTATAGGGAAGGTAGCTGAGCATGAGCTGTGAGCCAGTAAGCAGCATCCTCCATGGTCCCTGCTGGATTTCATTGGTTGCGAGTGAATTTTTTAGACGGGGTGATGCTGTGTGGCATAGCAATCAGTCCTGTCTTCAGATTCCTGTTTGAGTTCCTGTGCTGACTTCCCTCGATGACTGACTGTGACCTGTAAGTATATACCAAAAACGCCCCTTCCTCCTCTGATATAATGTTTTATCACATCAACAGAATGAAAATAACACACACATACTTATATCAAATAATATAATTATTATGTTTAAAAAATACTCTAGTCTATCTATGCAAAAACACAGTTTTTACCTCAAAGGGAATAGGAGCGAGCGAGTGAGTCTATCCTGGAGCCAAATATAAGTGAACATGGCCTAGGGGTGCAGATTAAGTTTGCCCCAAATTTTATTTTCCAATGAAGAATCATATCCATGAAAATTTTCATAGTAATGGGACAAAGAAAGTTATGAATCAAGAAACTTTAAAAGTACAGTGTTGGAATATCAAGTAGGTGGGACACAGCAATGTGGTAGAAATCTCAGTTGCAGGCCTCAGATGTTATCATGACGTTCCTTAGCTTTTGGGTTGGTGGAAGCTAGAGGCTTGCTAAGTAAATACATTACAAGAGGATTTTTTTTTTTTTAATCTGTTAGTCACACTATGCTAGGCCCAACACAAAGGCAGTCAAGCAATAGCTATTTAGGGGACTAAAGATAGAGAAAAAAAAATTGCACTTAGGCTCCAGACCTGTAATTTCTAGCCTCTAGCCTCTCTGCATTAGTGAGGTTTTAGATGGTCATCCTGCCTCTGCAGACACAGCTTTTTTTCCCCCCCCCAGTAATTCTCATTCACAAGTTTCATACATTTCAACTTATTTTTGTTTTGTTTTGTTTTGAAATAGTATTACTATGTAGGCCAGCCTGGAATGGGATTTACTATATAGTTCTGTTTTATGTCAACTTGACACAAGCTAGAGTTGTCTGGAAGGATGGAACCTCAATAGAGAAAATGCTTCCATAAGATCCAGTTGTAGAGAATTCGCTTCATTAGTGATTAATGGAGGAGAAGGACAAGCCTGTTGTGTGTGTGTGTGTGTGTGTGTGTGTGTGTGTGTGTGTGTGTGTGT